>JARKIB010000109.1:0-390073 GCA_029378385.1 Mycena metata | reverse complement strand
TGCAATAGGCGGAAATACCCTTCACACCACCTCCACCCTCCTTGGTGGACCAATTTCCCCCACGCGACTCTTCTGCGCCTCTCGTCCCCATCATCCTCCACACCCACATGTAGTGACTACAATAACGCAACGGGTTCTTGCGCCATTTTTTTGCCGGTGGCGGGAATAAAGAGAGGGTGGTTTCGGGAGAGGATAAGGGTGATGGAGGGGAAGGCGTGTGCGCGTTTCTGAGTCGTTTCAGTGCGTTCGGGTGTTGTGTGTGCTTTGTGCTTTTGGCGTGGACTGGTATGTATTAATCTCCTCTCTTTTTCGTACGATTAACAGGGTGCGTTGAGCTAATTTCTTGCGTTCGACTGCTGTTCATGTCAATTCACACTTCACCTTTGCCTCCGCCTGGACCCCCGGCTTGATTTTGGACTCGACGCCAACCAGCGCCGACGACTCCACATCTACCTACGTTCGACTCGACTCCACCCTTCCTTCGCTCGAACAAGCACTCACCTTGGCCCCGTTTCTGGCCTTTCTTGGATGCTAACGCTGACTCAACTCCGCCTCTGCCTTCAATTCTCCTCCCCAACGCCCCACCGCCTCAACCCTGCCTCCCTCCGTCTGCCCCAACGCGATTCAACCACTACTTCACCACCCACCTCCCTGCAACCCATACGCAGGCAACTGCAACCCAAACCGGGAAGGCACGATTACTGGTACTTCGTTCGTTCTATGCGCATCTACTGGCGGCCTGCCCTGGTGTTCTGGTACTCTGGACTCGCACCTGATTCTATTCCTAAACTTCTTGCCGTTCCTCCTCTGATGGCTCCGTTGGACGATAGCTCTCTCTACCCATGCACCCTTGAATTGTTTGGAATCTACACGCACCGCTATTCTTGCCGTTCCGCTTCCAATGACTCCAGTTGAACCATCGCTCTATGATGCACCCTGCGTCTCGGCGATGGGATGGCTGACAATAACCGAATCGCACTTGAATCGTATCTTCGAAGACAGCTCGCAACCGAACGACCTGGTGAACGTAATGGGAATTTTCCTTGGGCTAACTTGATTTAACACAATACCATTTAGTCTGAACCCTAGATTTGGGCGACTTTCTTCACGCGGACGTACCATACTTACTTGGGTACGCGAAACCCCTACTTCCTGGGCGAGTTTCCTTCGTCTCCTCGCGGCCGTATTCACTCCGTTCGCGGGCCGGCGAGGTGTTAAAATTCAATCTGGAGGGATTGAACGTTGCCTTATTTTCATTGCAGTTTCGCACGAGCGGCCGAATCTTACCGCTACCTCTAATGTGAACCCGCCCCTTGATGGCTCATTGACTCTAGGCTCGCTCTCGCGGCTTCATCGTGCGCGAAAAAAGAAAAAGGGATCCCCAACAGCCATTAGACCCGTGGGGACCACTGACCTTCCTTCCCCGTTCAAGCTTTCAAGCACGAGCGTGGCATTTATCGGATGGCGCGGGTAACTGTTGCCATTGTTTGCTAGGGACTGGTTCGCCTTGTTCGTATGCCCAACAGGTGCGTGTGTTTGAAGGTGGATTGAACATGTACGTTATCATTCAGTTCGCTCGCGAGGTGGGATGCAACTAAACCTAAACCCAACTTGAAACTTCCGCAAGCAAAACAATAATTACTTCGCCGTTTCGCGGGTGGATTCGAATTCGAACCACCGCCGCCCACACAATTCGAGTCCTGCGTGAGGGTGACCTTCCTTTTCGTGACGTCTGGATCCTTTCGTTCATAGGCTGAGCAGGTGCTTCTGAACCGCACCCACATTTTTCGTTCGTCGAGTCCTCGATCTAGGTTCAACACGGTGGGGGATGGGTTGAATGGATCAAATGTAATCGGTGTGCGCGATGTGTTACCTGGTCTTCAGCTCAAAGACAAGCCAAAAGTTCTCGCGGCCTCGTCCAGTCCAGCATGCGAATCACCGGTCTCCCGCCGATTAATCAATGACAGGAAAGTTTCCTTGAGCGTTGTCTCCATGCAGACGTAGTGACTTTGTTCGTAGGGATCAGGGTGGGTAGGTGCCTCTTGGGACTAACTCAGCGCACGGCATGGCGGGTTTGTCGATAGTACATACATCTTTTGAATCAAGTAGCTGGAGTGGAGATCATTTTTGTTGGCTTTCGAAAGTTCTCCATAAGGCTCTGATGGCCTGGCACCAGACCCTGCGAGACCTCGCCAGACACTCCTCGTTGCCGATGCAAGTCCCGAATTCCCGACATCTTCCCCTAGTTCGCATTGATAACATTCTTTACGCGAGACATGTGGATCAGCATTCAGGCGCTCACCGAAGCGAAGACCTACAGCTGTCACAAGAACCATCAGGAAAGACCTCCCTTGAGAATAAGGTCAGATTGGACAGAAAGGTGAGGATGTTTCGGCGTTTCGGCAAGGCGAGCCTCTGGTGAAGCTCCACAGCATTCAAGTGCCAGGTTTATGCTTTTTCAGTTTCCTTTCTGCACGTCCAAATGTCGTGACTTGACCCAAGTTGAGGCAGAAGTCGGGGCACAGGTTGGGGTCGGATTTCTAATTATGAAGCACCTTATTAGAACCGTGCTCAAATACAGCTACCCCTTGATCTTCGCAAGGCCTGGTGATCTCCGATTAATCAGAGATCTGAATCTGGATGGGCGCAACAAAGCGCGACTTTGTCAGGTGCCGCACGACACTCAATACTGCCCTCCTTCCGCCGGTCACAGACTCAGGTAAGCCGCCCATCCTGGCCCCGCGGTATCCTGTTTTCCTGCTTGCACGAACCCTGAGTATTTCTGGTGCGTCTAGCTTCATTTTCACCGGACACAAATTTTATTTTAGCCACAACCAGCCAGTTGCATAGTGCTCGCCCGTTCACTCACCCTAAAATGATTCTTGAAGCACTTGTGAAGCGCAACGTTAAGGCGCCTCTGAAGTGTGTACGTTGACCGTCACTGATATGCCCACGTGCGCTGTGCAGATTGAACCCTGCAACGACTCGGTAACGAGTAGTACCGCGTTTTTTGTGGATGTCGCCTGCGCTAATCAGGCCCGAATCATGAGGCGCAGCATGTAAGAGTTCTTTTACTCCTCGAAGGTAACTTCGACCTCACCTACTAAGCGTTTTCTTTATCAGACAGAATTACGCGATTTTTGAACGGGAACATCACCGTCCTTTCGATGTGTATGTCAAATCGCGTCGCAGCGAAGTTTTCGTTCAATACGCCCACTGAACCCGCACAGATTCGATCTTGCAATGACTCGTGACTTGTCGTTTCAATTCTCCAAAAACACCGACTGATTTACCTGTTCTTGTCAAAACTGAATCCCGCTCTCCCTGGTCAAAGTAACATCGACTTCTTTTGCGGGTCCCCTCCCCGGCGGCGGTTTGGCAAAGAGTCCCAAGAAAGCTCGAAGCTGTCGTCAGGGACTGAAGCTATCATGAGTACTGTTCACGCGGTACATGAGGAAAATTCTCAGGGGTAAGCGCCCAGTGAATGGCGTTTGTAATGTTCCCCGAGCATAATAGGGTTCGGTAATGTTTCCCGATCAGCCTTTCGGCAAAGAACCGTCCCAGGTAGGTAGGTAGGTAGGCAGGTAAGTAGGCCTGTGAGAATTACACGGCCGGTCCCGCTCAGGGACGCTGAGGCCCAGGAACTTGAAATATCTTAGTGCACAGGCACCATTGTACACTACGGCCCCTGGACTCCTACATCACCTCCGTAAGCCCCCGTAGCCGAGCTCACGGTCACACTCGTACGACTTGCCGCGGTAGAGCTAAAGAATAGACAGAACAGCAATTAGTTGAAACATGAGGACTTCTATGTAAGACCAGCTCGGACGTAAGAGAGGGACAGCATACACTGCCATACACCAGTTTATCAAGGACATTGAATGTGAATTTAAACTGGTCCCTCCGTTTTTCCGGACATCTGGGCGCCAAACAAACTTCTCAATACCAACGTGGATGCCTTACAACGAATGTCGCCGCTACTCCACGCGCGGATCCCTGTCCATTTGCCGCTCCGTTTCGTTTTACAACTTGAAAACGGATGGCTGTGTTCTGGGATAGTCACCAGTAGCTACTATATTAATTTGGGTACGCAAACTTGTGAACTAGCTATATGTGTAACGTGGGAAAAGCACCAAATGCTGAAGCGCCTTCGAAGCGTCGAAGCGCGCTTTAGGCGCTTCACGTCAGGAAAACCTCCCTTTACCAATTCCATGGAAATTCTCGGGAATTTCTGCCACACGTGTGAATTTCCGAGAAATGTAGACATACCTTGAAAGATTTCGCGTAAGGTACTTATGAGGGCCACAGCAGCCTCGTCCTCATGTGATGACCCATGCAAGCCTGCAACTCAGGTTTGGAACATGCACTGAATCAATTCTATCATTTGAGATTTTGTGCGCTCAACCTGCAAATCTGACAAGTCATTCAAACTCCGCTTAAGCTGCCGATCAGGGCCAAACATCCAACCAAATGTTGATCGGATCCCTAGCTTGGGGGAACCCCGCCATGGTCGGGCTCGCAGCGGCCGTTTCCCGTCATCTGGAAGCCCTGGAAATGACCAATTTTCCCTGCTGAGAGGCTTATTTATGTCGTTGGCGTGTGAACTGCAGCGGGAGCTATAACAACGATAGATAGTAGAGCACTCCTGGAAGTCGTGAAAAATCGATTTTCAGCTCCAAATCGCACCCGGATTTTTCTCGGAGAAACAAAAAAATACTGCTTTCAGGATTGCTCTAGTCCACGGTGGGGCCCGCAGGCCTCCACTATCCGCCATCCGCCCTCTCAAAATGAGGTTTACACCCATCCGTTTGGCAAGTAGAGATCCCCAACATCCACCTTCTCTGCTGACGAGACTGCAGCAATATCCGCTGACGAAACCGTTCTCACAAAAATACTGTTTCTTATTGCTGGGATTCGCTCTAGTCAGTGTTTCGATCTTGACGACCGTCAACGTGTTCCTAGTTGGTGCGCTGTCGTGACGCTTTGCTTTCATGGTGCCAAAATGCAGAAACCAGGCTACAATGTGGTCAGCATTACCACAACAAATTTTCACTCACCGGCCGGACTGAGGTTACCCTGGGACTCAAGTTCTCCTTGTGCACCACACGAGTTCCGATTGGGCGACACTTTTCGAACCAATATATCAGCATTTTCGTACTCAATATTCGATGTTCAACTCCCGGACGACATTGGCGGCAACCCAATGCCCCAAGGCAGCTTTTCGTATGCCGAGAACGATCTAAGTCAATGCGACGTCACCGAATACGAGATCACCGTTAGACCCGGAGACCGACTGATTACTGCCAGTGTATGTACTCCAGAATATAGCTTTCGACAATCCTCATAATTTTCAGACCGCCATCCAATGCAAGGCGCCCCTTGCCTTTCAGGCCTCTACATCCTGGAGGTAAGCAGGCCCTCTGATGAATTCTTCTTCCAAGTAACGGATGGCGCTTTCAGCTTTTCCAACCATGAGCAGGTCGGTGCCATAGCTGCGGGGACATTCCCTGAGAACAGTCTTGCCCGCGCAATCACTAATGCGATGATTCGGCAGTGAGCAGCACTCGCTCTTGTCCAAACCCCTCACTGATCCACAGGTCCTCCCAATAGACGAAGCCTATCAGGATATCTACAACGGCCTCTACATACAAAAGGAATGTTTGAGCCAAAAACTTTTCAAAGTAGTCGCCAGCGGGCATCCCGAATGTTGGCAGTATCCACCTTTCGCTTGCACCATCCCTCCATTCGATTTCTATAATGCGATCGGAAACACCGACCTCAATATTGTCTCCGGAGACGCAGCGAACGTCGCCGCGGCGAAGACAATTTGTACAATGCCATCAAGGTATTATTCGCCGCGGTGCGATTGGACCTGGGGCATTGGACGCCCGACAATGTTAGTCACTTCCTCCTTCCTACACCCTCGTAAACTGAGGAGCCTCAGATTTTCACCAATACAACGTCGTTCAACACCACAATTCTCCCCAGTGATTATATGGCTACCGGGAGCGCCGCATTTCGGAGTCTTGCGTCTTCCAAGGGGATGGTGTTAATCTCACGACACCCTCGGCGCCGAATGAGCGCACGCCGCGGGCTGTGATACAAGTCCCTTACACTTGCAACATCAAACAGAGAAAGTCGCCCGGCAGTTTCGTCGTGAGTGTTTTGTCGGCGACGTTGTCGATGTTCCTCGGGGTGTGGGGTGCGGCCCTCGCCCTCCTTTCCAATATCGCAAGGAGCGCACCCGGAGGTGCGTCGCTTGATTACTTCTGGAGCCTTCGTTTAACGGGGCATGTTGTCAGCGAATGAATACGAGCACTCGACCTCAAGGATTTCAGTCTGCAGCAAGGAAGAAACCGGCACAATATCCCACACGTATCGGCCTCTAGGTACTAGTTGTGCCATCCCCGCGTATGTCGAGGAACACTGAACAATGATCCCGCAGGCGATCGCGCGGAGGAGACGAACTTGTGATGTGGTTAGTGCGGCACAAGTTGAAATGCATCGAGATGGTCGAGAGCCGCTGTAGGTAAAAAATGCCTCTTGTGTACAGTAGATACTACTCCGATGCGGGGAGTCGAACCCTGGCGCGCTGCCCTTAACTCTCATCCGGGATCGACACATGTACCATGGCAGTTGTGCACATCGTTCATTGGTCGGAGGGTTAGAATTCGTTAGTGTATGTACTACCTCTGTACGGGTTGCTCAGTTCAGGGATCTCAATTGGGGCTTCGGCCAGAAGTCCCACGGTTCATGATGTTCCGGATGGAAGGAAAATGCACACCTGGGCAAAACAATGGCTTCATCCAGCAAAAAAAGCGGGGACCAGGAGGGAGTAACTTCGGAGCGGGTATGTCGCTGCGCTTCACTGGCGGCCTCTTGAGTTTGCGAAGGCGCGTGCTGTTTGATCTGAGTGGCCATGGGCGGTGTCAGTACATGGCAATGAGCGAGGAAGGAGAAGTCGAGAGCGGACGCACGCGACCAGCGCTCAGCCCCCGAGTACACGCCCCAAGAATGAAGAAGCGGCCAGAAAGGATTAGGACGTACCCAAGAACCATCCATCACATCGCCGTCTTCCCTCGTTTCGTTGCAGGTCAGAAGGCTGTAAGAAATAGAAGAGGTAACCGCCAAGAGAGGATGTCTCGACCAGCGAGGCGCGTTGGAGGCGCCCGCAAACGTCGGGCGGAAGTTGGGCGGAAGAAACGAGACACGTGGTTTTTTTGGACGTTTTCCACAGTACGCGGATTCATACAGGCTGCAGAAACGGCATGGCTGACCATTAGGGAGACGGCCGGGGTTGGATTCGAACGGAGACCGGTGATTTCCAAGGGCGCGGTGTGGTGGGAAGAAGCAAGGTGAGTTTCAATTGTTCGGATCAAACGGCCCGACTTCCTTCTTTCCTCCCACCACCACCGTCCCCAGGGCTTCGCCTCAAAACCAGGTGAAATACACGCGCATCCACAACCAATCGTCCATCTAAGGACATTTGCTTCGTGAATCTCACCCCGGCCCTTCTCCGCTGCCCTCACTGTACAAGCCGTAAAATCTGGCGCGCCGACGCGACATGGAATTAATCTCAGCTCTTGCGCTGCGTTGTCTTTCTGGGTCTCTTGTCTCACTCTGGAGAACTCAGTCTGTCGTCTCTTAAACACCACGCCTGGTCCGTCCCCTCCCTTATTTTGTTCAACCAGATGCCACCCAAATTTTGCTCGTCCTCATCGTGGAATACGCAGTCCTTTGCTTCGTCTTTTCTCTGGACCAGTTTTCGGGTTCCCAGCGCCTTAGTCTCTTCCTCTGGCGCACAAAACCAAACCAGTTTCGTTAATTCCACAGCTTCAACCTGACCCAAAAAGCTAGCATCCGAACACACCCATCCCGAGTCGAACGGGAAGTCTTCTGGAAGCCCTGTCTCTACTTCCTATTGTTCGCAGATGCACGCCGCGCGCTCCAGGTGCAGTCTTTACTTGCCCCGTCCTCGTTTTGTGTGCCATTAAGGATTCGGAGAGTACAGATGAGTTTCGGGCCCGACAGCACACGTGCCACTTTCGTCCAATCGGCCAGGTGCGTCCTCGTGTTGTGTGCGCAATTAACGCGGTTCGGATTTATAGATGAGTTTTGGGCGCACCTGCACCTACCACTTCCGTCCTCCTCCTGTCTCCCACCGCTAATTCGACGCAGTGATTCCCCGCCCATGTCGAAACACAACAGAATTCAAATGGAGCCAAAAACCTTGCACGAAACTGCGGGTCACCCCAGTCGAACGGGAAGGCGGCGGCCCGGATTCAGACGTAGTCCTATGTACATACAGAGGCACGCCGTGTGTCCACGTGCGGTCTTGATTTGCCTTGTACCCCGTTTTGACTCCAAATTAACACACCTCGGAGATTAGTCTCGAGCATGACGCACAACCTGACGAATTTTCCGCTCGTTGAGTTTTCCGTATCTTCCGCTGGTAATTCGATGTAGTGATTGGGCGCGCAGGTGGAAATTAATGCCCTTTTATCCAGCTTTCGAGTCCCAGCGTACCACAAACACTCAATGCACATGTCTTGTGACACCCGATCCGGTTACAGTGTTTATCCCCAGGAACACACTGCGTTTTGAGAAAAGCGGCCACGGTGGGGACAGAGCGGGGGTTCCTAAATAAATCACGCATATCCACGGCGTTGCCAGCTTGAATGGACACAGGAGGACAGGGCACCGGTTTTTCGCCGTGGCGTGGCGTGGCGTGGCGTGCCGCAGTGGCAGTGCTGGCGTGTCCCGACGTGGCATGGTGAGGCTTTTGTAGGCACTTTTTGGGAGTACCATGTTATTGGGTAGAATGACTGCCAAGGATGACCTCGACTCCTTGGGATGACCACAATGCTCAAATCGGATTTTATTAGACTTATATTCGGGGTCAGAATTTCAATTCCCACGGTTGAGTATTTATATTTTTGAATGTTCATGTTGTGTTCATGTGTGAATACGTCCATAAATAAATGATATGTGTGCTTTTCATGTTCTAATCATCATCATTCATCTCAGTTTTAACCTAACCTGGTCCCGATGCGACAATCCTCTCAACAGGAACATCAATCAAATATCTTTTCGTGGGCCGTTGGGGTCGCGTGCACAAACACCGAAGGACGACTCACAACCTGGATGGTCAAGACATTGGAGGTTTGGGGATTCGAGCACTCGAGGTGATAGTTTATTTCACATATTGAACCCTTCTTTAAAGACATAGAATTCAAATGACACAGATCCCTTCAGCGAAGATACATACAAAGATTTTTCCACATTCGCTAGGTATCACTGCCTGCTACATCGACTGTAATCCAACCCGGCCCTGATGCCACAATCTTACCAACAGAGACAGTAACCACTTTCTCCTTTTTGGGTCCTTTGGATCCGCGCGGACGAAGTGTGCGAGACATAGCCTGGCGTTCTGGTGCAGGAGTGTCTTCATGCTCGCTGGCCCGTCCGGACCGGGCTTTGGCCGGTACCTCCTTGGTGCCAGGCAGATTATCGATTAGAATGGGGGGCTGTACCATATCCAGTTCACGGAGGCGTACAACTGTGCGAGGTTGATAAGCAGGGTCAGGGGAAGTATGGTTGAATCGAAAATTCCGGAGGGATCGAAAATTCCGGAGGGACACCAAAAATGCCGGCTGGGAACAGTACTTTTTGTGGCTCAACCACTTTGGTCTCGTGGCAAGCAACATGGCGCGCTCCGCCTCACACTAGGGGCAAAGACCCAGGCAGATGAAGTCATGTGCGATAAACGCACATTCAACGCAGATGAACTGGAGATATCAAAAGACTATACAAAGGATGGGTCACGGTTCAACAATTGCTCTTTCTTAGACAAAGGCTGGACAAAGGGCAGACAAAGGGCAGGGGAGGTTTCCTAGGTGCAGGGAATCCTGCCCTGAGCTGGTCCTGCCCTTTATCTAGCCTTTGTCTTGCCTTTGTGCAGTAAAGACTCATTGTTAAGTTGTCACATTACCCTTTGATATCTCCAGTCCATCTGCGATGGACGTGCGTTTATCGCACATGATTTCATGTGCCTGGGTCTTTGCCCCTAGTGTCATAGTAGTCGTCAAAAACCCGAATAATGGCGCCCTGCCCAATATCTTCGAACATATCACCATTCAGGTTCAACGGCTCTTCAAGCTCGTGCTAAATGGCCAACAGCAACAGTAAAATCCGAGCCACGGACAGAACTCGGCGCCACCACTCGTCAATAGAAGCGTCGGGGACAGCCACTGCCCCAACGTCCAGCAGTATATCCAACGGTCACTTGAGCAGCGCGGAGAAATTTCGAGTCTTCCTCCACCAGTGAGGAGCCCAGGCTCTAATGCGGTCCTTATCTCCGCCGCCAGGCATCGCGAGCTCGGTGAAGAACCTGATATATGAGTTGACAACGGGATGGTAATTCGGGAAAGAAATCAAGAGTTCTGTCAGTGGTCCAATTGCCGCATCGAGAATGTCGATTAGTGGATGATTTTAAAATTTTCTGGCAGGTTGGATTCGTAATAAGCCGGACTGCGAATGTTCCCAATCTAAGTAGCGGTGTTTACTGCATGAAAATAGAAAAATCATGCTTACCTACTTGGGCTCAGAATTCAGCATTGCTTCACACGAAGTCCGATCGTGCTTGCAGTGTCTTGAGGGCCGGAACAACGTGTAGTTGTCTGGAGTTCAATTGACGCAATCTAAGTAAACAAATTCGAACCCATTCTTTGGGTCTCGTGCGTGCGGATGGTGCTTGTGAAATCGCGCAGGGTACCACACCACATCCTCGCTGTGCCAATCATCGTCGGTGAAGGGTCCGGTAGCATGACAATCTCCCCTGGCGAAAACCTCAACTCTCATGTTAATTTTTAACAGGGTTGGATCGAGTTGGGACGTACAGTGTGGCTAGGCGTGTTCGGCATCCCTGGCAGATAAAAACAATTCGTACTTCAGTCAACTTGACAGTCTTCTGGTTGACAGCGAAAGTGCGACCAAAAACCACCGGTCGAGCACTGAACTTCCTGCAAGTCGTCGTCACCATCGGATATTAGCCCACAACCGTGGCAGTTAACAGGGCACGGGGTGGTTGAGTGACTTGAGTTGCCGTTTTCACTTTCTCCTTCACTGCGTTCGTCTTCTTCGTCACCGATGTTAGACTTGTTCTCTTCATCAGAGCTAGACTCGGCTTGATCGCTATCGGGTGAAAGCAGGACATGATCTTCAGACGGTGCATCCTCGACGTTAAATATATAATCGATGATCCGGGCGTCGTAAGGGTTCTTCAACCAAAACCGGTCCTCGTCCCGAACACGGTTAAATCCTGGTCGCCGCAGAGAGATTTCCGGCAGAGGATTGCTGAAAAAATGAAAGCAGTGAATACGCTCGGCCGTCAGTCGCTGGGAAGCCGCGAAATCTTGCTGAGCATCGAGACCCCCCGCATATGATACACGACGATGGAAGTTGTGAATGTGGGAGGAGTCTTGATCTTGACTCCGCAAAGGTGTGTCTTCAACGCCGCTTTCCCGCCATGTTCTCGGACACTGTTGCCCCCGTTCTTCATCCCATTATACAGGAAATTTCCTAAAACGGCAATCAAACGGCAATACTTCGTGCGCACTAGAATTGCGGAAGTGGGAGGGTCCTTGGTCATGTCTTAGGTGCCTAAATGCTGGGACCAGCAAATCTTGATGGTAAATTCACTGGAAGAGTGAGCCTGAGTTTAGAAGATTCGGTGGAATACCTCAGCCTTTGTCGGGGGTACAATGTTGAGTACCCGACAACTCGTTGAGCGGCTTGAGAGGTTACAAAATATCATATAGGTTAGTATCAGATGAAATATGATGAATATGGGTCATTATGAACCAGCGCGGCATTGCACGGTGCTGCACGGCACGGCACTGCACTGCACGGCACAGATGCACGGTGGCGTGCACTGGCGTGGCGTACCGTGCACTGCCGTGCCGTGAGCCGTGCAAAGGCGTGCATGACCGTGTTGGTTTTGTTATTTCGTCCCGCTTCGAGTTTTCCTTCCGACTTCTTGTGTTTCTTACGACTTGGGATTTATTGGCAGTTCTCTTACTGATTGAACTATCCATCACAGTTCATTTTTAGGGCATATTGTCTTTAGCTGGACATTTAGCCAACAAGTCTAGTCTTCTGACTTTATTTATTAGACTCTAGCAGCAGTTCTAGGCCCCTGACAAACACCCACAGACCTGATACAGAAGGAGAATACCTCCTTTGAGTAACAAAACAAGGGATGAACAAGGAATGAAAGTCAGACAAAATATCTGTAACAGGCTGTGTGAGGGACAAGTCTGGGAGTAAATGGTAGGGGAGACAGTGGGAATCCAAGCTCCACACTCTAGTTTGGGGAGTGTCCCAACAGCCTGCGTGCGGAATGAATATAAAATATTGATATACTTTGAGGTCACCAATTCGTTACTTAATTCATTGAATGGTTGCAGAGAGGCCTTGAGTGCAGTCTGGGAGTGTTTGGAGGGGTGAGAGCAAGTTTAACGATATGTCAGTCTCACGTTGGGACACGCCAACACTGCCACGGCAGCCACGGCACGGCACGGCGTGACACGGCTTTTTCCCGGGGCCCAGGAGGACAGGGTGGAAGATTGAATCAGAATCCTCTCTGCCTACCGCCCTGGACAGGTCATCGAGACCAATGTGCCATGCCGGAGCTAGTTTGGAAATCCCAGCTCGCCTCTGTGTGGATAGGTTGGCTGTCCCCTGGTGGCCGGGGTATGTTTCAGACGATCGCGCCACTGGGGGGCCAAGCGGAGGATCGACGCTGGCAACGGTGGGCCAGATTGAGTCGGCTCCGGTAGACAAACAACATAGCCACGTAGAAATAGAGCACCTAGACAACTCCTTTTGGTGCAGGGAAAAATAAAAATGAATTCAATTATACCATGGGTAATATAATGCCGCCCTCCCGCCCGCTCCCGCCCTGCCCCCGCACACCTACAGGCGGGTGGGTCCCGAGTGCGGTCCAAAGACGAGTGATCACCACATGCTTCAGCTCCACACTTCGCGTGGAACGCGCCCGAACGCGCCCGAACGCAGCAGGAACTCTGCAAACAGACAGATAATTATAAGATCTCCACAAAATGAGCAGTAAATATACACACCGAAACGATATGCATCAGGAAAATCCCAAGTTGCCGTATAGACCGTCAACGACCAGCATAGACAAATATAGACATTATAGACCTCATAGTAAATAGGCCACCCCACTAGTAAGGTGGGGGGACCATGTTCAACTTTATAGACACTCAAAGACCATTATAGTACGCCGCCTGTCTATGAAAGAGCTCATATTCATAGACATTATAGACCTCATAGTGAACTTATCGGAGACTCGAATCGGCCAGTTGCACAGGTAAGAGCGTGAAAACCAATCAATTCTGCTCGATGGTAGGTACAATAACTCTAGAAAGATAACTACGAGTCGAAATATGTACGAAAAGACCTATAACGAGCTGCGACGATGGGGATTTCGATCAGTGGGTGCTGGTATAGTAAAATAAGGACCGGTTTGAACCTGAAAAGAGTCAGTACATGAGACCAGGAGCTCGGGACTTTCTCACATCGGTAGCGTCATAGAATATACAGCTTACACGGTTGAATAGGGTGTTACTGACGGTTGCTTGTTATTACGTCGGAGTTTAATGACGAGACGCGTACCAGTGAATGTATTATACGTCGTCATTGCGGGCGCGCCAAGGCCCTGCGAAGGTCAGTAGTTGAATCGGTCAATCTATCCAAAAAAAGGTAGGCGGTGCGACCTTTGACTTGTGGCGTAAAATCAGAACCCGCGACATTCAACTTCGCTGCGACATACCTTAGGTTTTGCGTGGCAACGCCGCGGCCGCCCCCTCCTCCTCCTCGTCAAGTTGGTCCGAATTGCATTTTTGAAGCACTGCAAAAGGTGAGCGCGTTCAAACAAACAAATGGTAAATCATACACCGGGATTTCAGACCTTTAAGCTCCCCTTCAGTCGCGCAACCTCCTTATCCTGGGCCTTCTTGGACTGCTTTGGCTTGGCGACACGTTTCTCGGCCGGTTTACGTAGGGCGGACTGCATGCGAGCTGGACTTCTTGCCCCTCCCCGACATAAATCAAGGGAAAGCAATGGAGACGAGAACACGAAAAAGAAAAGAAAGAGAGCGATCGAGATTGTGGAAGTAGAAGCCAAAGGCAGAATGATGGTCAGCTTGTTCAGCCGGCCTCGCTGCGCAACGAGTCACCTGACCATTTTGAACATGACACCACTTTCTCGCTCAATTTAATGATTGTAAGTGGCCGGCAAGCGGCGGGCACAAACAGGGTGTGTCTGAAGGGTAATTATCGGAGACGGACCCGGAGTTGAGGCATCCGGGAGCCCCAAACAATGTTTAACCTCGTTCCTTGGACCTTTGTTCGAAATTCTCACGTAACTGTGCTGCATTAATTAATATTGTGGCGTTTGTGAGGCAAGGGAAAGTATTCCGATTCACAATGCAGTCATTCACAGCTTAACATTTCGGGGCCTGACGACGGCGCTGGGAAAGAACTGAAAACTGGAAGTGAACCCACAATGTCAGCAGTAATGACAAGTGATCACGTTTTGTGCGCCGGCACGTGAGTGTTTTGGCGACATTTTTGGTCTCTAGAGCACAAAAGAACTAACATTCTGTTTGTGAATCAGCAGGCCCGGCGGTGTCATTCGGCAGAGTCAGCAAGTTTTGACGCGATTTATTGGTGTCTGGCGACCTGCTAGGAACTGCCGCTTCTTTGCATCGGCATCAAGAATTCTTTCGACCTCCCGTGAAACTTTGGCGGCAACGGAGTTGGCAGGTAAGGATCTTTTATTGTATCGGGACTGATGCTACTGAAATTAGAAACAAGAGTTGGCGGCGTCAAGATTATCTTCAGACTTCCAACCACCCTATTCAACGGCAGCGCCGCGCCGCCAGCTTGGTCAAAACACCCCAGGCTCGCCTACGTGGAGTGGTTCTCAGCTTTCAAGCCATCTCACGAACAGCACCACCACACGTACTCCGTCGTTGAGCCTTGGCCACGGGCGGATGGACGTATGCAGGGCTCCATAATTCCCTTGACCGACATACGCCAGACATGTCAGTTATTTAATTTCCAAACTTTGGGCCGAGCCACAGTAGATCCGCTGTAGACCTCGGACGTCCTGGATTTATATCAGTCGTTCTTTGTGAATAATTGGGGTGGCAGATACGCGTACCAGTCAATTTGGTAGCCATTCTAGACTTTAACACTTCAAAAGCACCGTAGAATATTCGAGTAGATTAAATGCCCGCCATAGAACATGATAGTAGAGGCCAATTTTTATAGACCATCATAGTTCGACATAGACCGCCATAGTACCCAGGTACTTTTATAGACACTGAAAGACCACGCGAGACCTGTATAGTATGGCGTGTGTCTATGTAGTCATTTCGGTTTTTCCTGATGTGAGACAGGGGCTTCATGCGCAGAAAAAATATCGTGGAAATATAAAAGCCTGGACAAGTTTCGCAATAAATCAGGTGTCGGTCATGGACGATAACATGATGTCTTACTCTCTTCCCTCGGGCGACACTGAGATGGGACATTATTCGGGGCAGTCGGTAAGGGGTATGCAGTGGGTGCTGCACGATAGAACTCACCTCTCATTGCAGGACTACCAGCAATTCCCAAACTTCGACCACGCGTACACCCAGCACTCGCAAAGCGGGTTTTACCCCGAAACACAGTACTATAACCACTCGCTCGCTCAGCACCAGCCTGTCGTGAACGAACCTGTTATCACCCACACTCAGAGTTATCCACCACTCCTCACCGAGCTGCGCAACACCATGCAGGCCTTGGAGGCCCATCTTGCGGCCACCCACCTCGTCGCTGAGGACGCCAAGGCCACCGCAACCCAATTGCACGATGCGCAGGTCGCCAAGGACAGCGCAACGGTGAAGAGCAAACACAAGCACGACACAAAAAGAGCGCGGACACAGGTCAGTTATTTTTCAATCATGTTTCTATACACACTCACCGTTGCTCCAGGCGCTCGTCCGGAGCAAGATGGCCTGGGCTTTGGGACTCGGTGTTAATGTAGACGGCGATCAAATCAAGTTGCTCCCGGATTCCTTGCAACACAACGAGCATCCTGAGCTTCTCGCTGATGGTAAAACAGAGAAGGCTCACCCTAACTGGGGTTCCGGCGTGACCGATCCATACAACGCCCGGTTCTGTGCCCGCATCGCCGCGCAGACTATGGACCATATTAGCCGGGATCAGGTAAGATTTTGAATTTTCACCGCTTGTACTGGCTTCATCATCCCCCTCCTTAGGCTACTGCGATGAGCTTTTACGGCCAACCTAAGGAGTCTGAGGTCTTGACGATGTCGAAACAGTACTTCAAGAACCTCCGCAAGACGTATGCCGCCCAGACGACCGAGGCGGGCCGACTGCGTCACCGGAAGAAGCTTGCGCTGAACAAGCGTCGTTCGCGTAAGAAGGAGGTGAGTACTTTGAATGCTTGGAGAATATGGTAAACTCACGAGGATACAGAAAGCCCTCGATCACCGCCAGGCGGTCAAGAAGTTTCGTGAAATCCACGGCGAGGCCAATACTGTCGGCGACTACGACGCCATACAGACAGATGATATGTCGTCCGACCATTCCGACTGCGGCAAAGTTCCGAAGGCCGAATTCGAGGCTCATCGCAAACAGGCCGGTGGAGGGGATCACGGGTGGGAGGGGCGCGCAAAGAAATGGTGCTCGCACAAGGTAAGTGTCCGTATTTGAGCACAAAAGACATGACTCACCCGCTCAGCAGCTGAGACTGTTCCACGCGCATCTCAAGACCATCCATCGCCAGATGCTTGCAGACCAAATCGAGCTCGGCGAGGATGGATCCACCGCTGGCAAGCGTCGGGTCCCCCGCTTCAAGGGTATGCCTGCCAACGACAACCTTTTGGCGCCGGGACTTATTCGCAAGAAGCCCCTGTACGAGCCCATGGTCAGCGAAGCTTGGATGAAGGCGACCAAAAACACGTACAAAACCGTTCCGGCGCACTTGACCCTCTTCCAGCTAGAGCTAACTACCACGGGATTGCATGAGGCGGAGCTTGAGTACTTTGCTGACGACGACTCGGAGTAGGTAGATAATTAGCTACTGTCATCTGTAAGGATAAAATGGAGGGAAGCCCTATAAGAGATGAAAGCCACGGAAATTGCAGCGTCGTTGAAGGATTGTCCGCAAAATATTCAGAGTTGAGACGGCATGCAAGAGAGTAAGAACATGGAATTAGATGATAGATATAAGCGGGTATAAAGGTAAAGAACGTGTGATTACTGTGCTCCCTAGAAGCAAAATTAAGCACACAACAGAGAGGTGGAAGAGAGGCACACCTTGATCGTCGGCATTGTCGCCCAGTACTTGTGCCCTCTAATGATAACATCCATCCGAACGACGTGCGTGATTATGTCCTGGAGGTTGATGAGCAGGTCGGGGCCGTTGTCCCCGGATTGCAGATATGTGTCCGCGTCCCAGACCTGCAGATTGAAGGAGGCACTACCGGATAGTCAGCTACGGCGTTGGTGACGAAATAAAAGAACAGTACTTACAATTGACCCCATACTGTCTGCCGGAGATCGATGGTCGTCGGGCAGAACCACCGCATAAACCCAAACCGGTGCACCGTCGATGAGCCGGGCTGTTCTATGGCAACAATAGACCTCAGCTCGCCGACCCAAGCACGGGAGCCAACGGCAGAAGAGTTGCGGACAGCGATCCCTGAGTTGTGGGGGTTGGAGGCACGAGAGGAAGCAAGATAACGGGTGTGCCTGACAACGACATGATTGAAGAGGATCCCGCGTGGGTCAAGGACCAAGCTCTCGGGGGTGGGTGCAAGCTCAACGAAAGAATGAAGCCGGACGTTGGGAAGTCGAATTTGCAGATGGCGAAGGACACAGAAATAGAGTTCGGCGGGCAGTTGGCACTTTTCGGCTCTGGTGCTGAACTCGAAATCGATACCGCCTATTGAACCTTGAGGATGCATGAATTACAAATAGCAGATATGGAACGCACCAGTTTCACGTGCGGCATCCAGCTCGCGCGCAAGTGCTTGAACCGTTCTACGATCGTCAGCGGTGGCGCTGTACATGATCTCGACAGCGGATCGCAGCTCCGAGCCTGCTGCCTCACGCGCCCCTTGGCTGAGCTGAATAGAATTGCGTGAGCGGGAGTCAAAGCCGTAAAACACTACTTACCAGTCGCGATTGCTGGACAGTTCGCTGGAACTCGCGGAAGAACGACGCCTCAAGCTCGCCCCCGGCGTGGTTGGGAGTTTTGTAACTTTTCAAGACTTTGTTGAGTCGTTCGAAGAGGAAGGTCCAGAACTCGTGGAGGGGACCGTAATTGCGGACACATCGAGCTGTATGTGTGGCATAATGGTGGTTGGGACGAATGACCTCCGGGCCGCACAGCTGAGAATCAATATTAGCATTAGGGAACTGCAGTGAATGTAGATAGTGTAGATGACTTACGTCGACAAGCTCAGCACAATATTCGCGAATGAATCGGTCGGACATCGCGAGGTCCCGCTCCGTAATGACTTGAGCAACCAGGATTTTCAGGGCGGAGGACAACTTGAGGAAGTTTTTGGGGTCGTCGGGATGTAAATTTGAAGGGGTGGCATTGTCGCGGGCCTCGTCTTCAGCAAGAGTTGAGGTCTTCTCTTGCTGCTGCTTTCTGCGCCGTTTTTTCTGCTGCGTAGGATTGAGGCCGTAGGAGTCATCGTCAGAGTCATTGTCGTTGGCTCCAGGGTCGAGTGCGGCTGTCTCCTCGGGGTCGATATCCATCTCCTGTAGGCAGTCAATACGGAACGACCAACGGTGGCGAGAAGACTTACAGCCGCTTTTGCCGATGGTTTACGGCTACGTTTGCCTGCCGCCGGCACCTAGAGCGACATTAAGAAGAATAAGAGAAAGAGCGAGGGAAACTCGTACTGCCGGGGCCGCTTGGCGGGCGGCAGCCGCCGCTGCACGTTTGGCCTCTAATGTGGCTGCGATGTCTCTCGCCCTGCGCTGAGCTAACTCCTGCGGCGTCTCCTCGGGAATATATTCCGCCCAGAGTTGCGGAATCTGTAGTTAAATTATCAGAAGGAGTCTTGGAAGGCTGTCCTGGACGTACTATTAATGGAGCAACGATCTTAGCGAAGACAAGCCATTGCTCGGCGGTCAAAGAACCACCAGCGGGCTCTCCGATTAGACTGGGGAGTCGCCCGAGATGGGCGGGAAGTTTTAACTGCCAAAGGCATGAATTTAAACGGAACTTGAAGTATATTGTAGCGCTTACTTTAGCGAGGAGGGCATGAAGGGTGCGAAGCTCCTTCGTTTTCCTGAGCACATTAAGTTGCACCCAGATGTGGCAGAGGTGCGTCTTGACGACACCTAAAAATGTGTTAGAAAGTTCGGTGGGTACGTGCAAGATATACGGTACCAAGGAATAAATTATGCATGGGATCCACAACGATCATCTCGCAGATATTGAAATAAGGGAGGCGATGTAACTCGGACCAGCGAGCTGCGTTTTTCTTGACGAAGGCGTCGCGAGCGGACTTCGTGGTGCACTTGAGATACTCCCTCTGCATTCGACGGTGCTCAGCATCCGTCTGGGCACGGAAGCCTAACAAAGAGTGAGTACAAAAGGCACCCAACACCCGAACGAACTCCACTCACCGTTCTCTTGGAAGGCTTCTGGGGACGATTTCATGGCCTGTCTGATCCAGCATATCGTGCAAAAGTTGGTGTGGCTATGAGAGGCAAAACCTCCGAGTTTGTGGGCGGCCGGCTTATCACAAACCACAGCAACTAAAGCGACGCGAACAAGACGCCCCTGGGGGTATTTCGGCGTCGCGATGAGCACCCCGTCCCTCCACAGTCGAAGTAGCTCGTTGATGAGCGGGCGCAGGAATCATTGGCACTGATCGGGATTCGCCTCCTTCGGTCCTGGCATAATTCCCGCCAAAAGAAGATTGGCAGTGCGATAGCTGGAGGTCTGTCAACACCACAAGAGACTTAGACCCAAGATAACGAACCAAAGGTGTGCAGGCAAGTTAATGAGACTGTAAGACATTGGACACAACGTATGAGATGCCGCGATTTGACTGCGGAGGTACGAAAACCTGAACAAATTTTGCGTTGGGTAAGTAAATGAAGGCGATAGTGATAAGGAAGCCTTACCAGTCGACCCCCATTGTCACCCCGATGCATAGCTCCCCCGCGGCCACCTCTTCCTCGGACGGAAAGAAGAACCGACTTCCAGCGGCGGTTGGAAGCTCTTGACAAATCTTGCCGTCAAATATGTTCTTCCACACACCCGGGACCCGCGCCTTGGCTTTCCCCAGCGAGATTTCGATCTCGGTCTCGATACCCTCAGTGGAAAGAAGGGTTGCGAGCTGATCCGCAAGTGACTTCGTCGGGAACTGGAGATAGGGCCGCGGATTTTCAGGAACTGTGTTATTGCGTGCTTGAGACGAAGTAGGAGTCATTGGAAACAGGGGATGGGTGCATTTTGTGCAGGTTGCGTCGCGGGGACTGGACGCTGGATATACTTCGAGGCAACTGGGACATACGGGGAGGATTTGGATCGACGGCTCGGCTCCAAGATGATGGATTATTGTCGGTAGTGTGGTGCGGATCGGGGGAGTAATGGGGGCGCCGCCGGCCTGGAAAGCAAGAGCGAAGATCGCGAGGAGCGCGTTGCAGGCGCGAAAGGGGACATGGAACTGGGTGTGAAGCCAAAGGACAGCGACATAGATCAAATACACCGCGCGATTCGGATGAATTTCCCGTGCCGTTGGTAAACGCGAAACGGCCTCGGGCGCCACGTAGAACGGGTCGGGGTCATTTTCGTCGGCGGCGGGGCCAGGGCCATCAGTGTTCTCCTCGTCGGTGGCAGTCGGCAAGTCGTTGGGGAGTTCCCAGTCATCGGCCGAAATTGGCAGGAAAAGCTCTCCAGAGGCCTCGACCTGGAGCGAATGAGCAAGTCCCTCTGCCTCCGCCGCCGCGGTGAAAGAAGGTGGGTTGATCACAGGGAGGTCGGGCTGCTCCCAGTGCATCGGTGGTGGCATAACCGCAGCGGTGGCTTGCGCCAAAACCAAAGGTGGCGCGGGGGTTGGAAGAGGGACAGCCATCGAGGTCGTGCTCCTGGCCCGCAGCGTGCGCGCTTCGTGTCGTCGTTTTTCACTGTGTGAAACCAGTTCGCCCACGCACTCGGGACACGGGCAGGGTTCGAGATTCCGCGAAGACTACACTGCCGTTAATCAAAGAACACAGGTGGAAGGAAGCTCCCGTGCTTACCATTGCACAAAGAATATAGGAACAACAAGGGAGAGGATGAGAGTAGAAGTTAAGGGGCAGGAGCGCAGGAACCAACACTTTGATGCCCCAATTTGGCCAACCTGGCAACCTATGGACAGATTTCCAAATACCTGTGGCCAGATTCGCCGACACTAAAATTGGTATTCACTCGTCATTCAGGCCGAACATAGAAAAATTGTATCCAAGTTCATATAAACACATTGAACGGTACTTAACGAGGCTTATTTACGCGTAAAGAGAGTCAGGAAGGGTACCGGTCCACCACCGTATGTCGTAAAACAACCGTCCAGAGGACTGGAACTGAGGTCCCCGTCGTCGCTGTCGGTATCGAGGCCGGTGGTGAAGCTGCTGTTGATGCGGATGGGAGATACGTTGACGAGGCGGCGCATCGAAAACGCGTCTACCGTTCACCGCCGATATGGCGTAGAATTGTTAGGCGCGGTAGGCTTGTGAGGGGTGCGAGGCCCGAGCTCAAGGGACTCTGCCCAAGTTCCAATCTAACAGGAATTCATTAGTGTTCCAATCAATTGGGACCACACACACCGAAATCGTGCGGGCCCACTGAATCATCTGACTGGAGAGATCCGCCTAAGAGAAAATGAATATAAGGACGAGAAGCACGAAGTACCATAAAAACACACTTTTCCCAGATTCTCACCCCACATGGCGAGATTCGCAAAGAGTCCGATAAAGCCTGCTCGGTCGTGCTGGAATACAACGGAGATATAGCCCCAGCGTAACCACCCTGGAGCCAAGTAAAGTATTAGCTCCTCTTAAGTAGTAGCCGTTGTAGACCGTCAAACAACTGAAGTTCCTGTACATCTTAAGTTCTTGTAAGGGTTAATTCAAGCGGCTGCTTCACTATTAGGGAAGCATTGAAGTGATTGAACCGAATGAAACTTAAGTTGCACTACGCTGAACTTAAGTTTGTACAAGTACTTCAGTCCTTGCAGGTACTTAAGTTCAGCACGAACTCAAGTTGTAAGATATATAAAACTTTATTCAGTCATAAAAAAAGATAACAGTGCTTGTACATGGTGCATCAAACTTAAGTTCCAGCGAAACCTTAAGTTGTGTTGAACTTAAGTTCCGGATGAAGCTTAAGTTCGATGCAACTTAAGTTCAATATTGAGACTTGAGTTCCAGCGCGACTTAAGTTCTGCGATGACTTTAGTTGTGCGCCACAGGTGGAAGAGGAAGAAAAGGGAAACACACCTCTTCCCGTTCCTTCCCGTCGTTGGTTTCACCGGGCTCCTCGGGACATACTGCCACCTGAGATGCTATTAGCACACTGCGACCGTGGACATATAGTGTAAGACTCACCTAGGTTTCCCCTTTGGGGCCGACACTGCCTCAGCCATCTTCTTCTGACGCTTGAGTCTAGCCTCCTACCGAGTCAAAGTTAGTTCATTCCTCGAAGAAATGTATTCAATGAAGGACGTTACCTCTGCGCTTTGGCGTGTCCTCCCAGACCGCCTTGACGGACCCGCATCCTCCGGCACAAGCTGAACCTCCGCCTTGCGCTTCTTCGCCCCCTTCTTCGCCTTGCCATCCTGAGCAGCGCCCGCGCCCGGCGCATCCCCATTCATCTGCTCGACGCGCTCCAGCTCCTGCTTCTCCTGCTCAAGCTCCTGCTTCTCCCGCTCGAGCTCCTGCTTCTCCCGCTCGACGCGCTGCCGCTCCCGCTGCTCCGCCTCCCCGTGCTCCTGCTGCTCCGCCTCAACGCGCTCCTGCTGTTCCACCTCAACGCACTCCTGCTGCTCCGCCTCGACGCGCTCCTGCTCCTGCTTCTCCTGCTCGACGCGCTCCCGCTTAAGCCGCTCCGAGTCGGCGTGCTCCCGCTCCCGCTGCTCCGCCTCGACGCGCTCCTGCTCCTGCTTCTCCCGCTCGATGTGCTCCGCCTCCGCCTCCTTCTCTCCCACCGCTGCGGACACCTTGCGGAAAAAACCCAACGTCCCCTCGCCCGCGCCGCTCGCCAATATCTCGCCCAACGCATGCCACTTGCCCTGGAAGCTCTCCAGCCCGGTGGAGTCGAACGAGACGTCGAATTTTTCGGTGTCGAAATACTCGGAGGGCGCACTGGTGATTGCGGCCCACGGAATAGCTCCATTCCCAAAGGCCGCTTCCATAATGAGGATGATGTTAGCATACACCCTAGACACCTGAAGGACAACGCACCATAGGATTTCGTTAAGAAGGCGTGAATGGATTGTCCCACCGCGTTGGGAGACACGTCATTCAAAGCCTCAGCGGTGTGAGGAAAGACAGGAGCCGCAGGGGCAGCGGAGCTGTCTCGAGTAGCGACATAGTCTATGAGATGTTTAGCGCGAGATAAAAAAATGTTACGGCTGGAACATACCTTGCAGAGGCTTTTCCGCCCATGCATACATCGCATTCAGGCAGCTTCTAGTTAGTTCTTTGTACTGGTCCTCGAAGCGTTGGCGGACTTTGACCCCAGAGGGAACCGTTTCGACCCTGTCTCAAATTGTAAGTCGAGCTGGAGTCAAAAACAATAACTGAACTCACCACTCGAGCTTGAGTTGGTTCTTTTCGTTGAGCCAGCCCATCGAAATGTTCGCCACGAACGGGCGGAACTTTGGGTTGGCGCTGAGCGTGTCGATGAGGTGCTGGAAGCCACCCACAATGAGCCCTTGACATCTGTTTTGAAGGCAGGTCAGTCACTTGTAAACGAAATGAACCACCAAGTCGACTTACGCTTCCCAGTCCACATCTTCCTCCTCCGCCGCCACCACGTCCGCCCAGAAGGCTTGATCTTCTTTTGCCCACATGAGTGCCTCCGCTTTCCGAAAGTTGCCACCGGCATTCGCACCCGCCAGAGTCAACGAATACTCGTGGATCTCGGCATGGCGCTCGTCACGGAACTTGTTGCGAGCGGTGTAAGTCGCTAGGCCCATCAACTTTGCGAGCACCGTCGTGGGAGCGATTGGAGCAGGGGCAGTGGCAGCAGTGACCTTGTTAGCTGCAGCGCGGGTCTTGTCGGCTGTTCGTTTGTTGCTGATAACCTTTTGAGTCAGACACACGCTCAAAAGAGAGACATTAAATAATTATTACTGACCAACCGCCAGCCCTGCCTTGCCCTCATCTTCCTCCTCGTTGGGGCCAGCGGCGTCATCGGCAGCACCAGCGCCCTCAGCGCCGCCAGCGTCGTTGGCGTCGTTGGCGTTTTTAGTCTTCTTGTTCTTCTTTACATTGTCGCGTTTCCACTTGGCAATCGCCTTGGAGAGGGAAGCCTCCTCCGCCGCGTCGCCTGGCTGGACAGCGTGCTGAAACGCCTTCGCTTCGAACGCGTCCATCTTGACCTTGTCGTAAAACTTCGTAGACTCGGCCCTGGTCGGCCGCTCGACCTCGAAATTGACATCGCGAAGGGCGACGTCGTGGATCCAGCTCTGCTGGTAATCGTTGAGATCCGGCACAGGAATTTCCTCGCCTTTGGTAGTGGCAAGGAGGGCAAGGGCGGGGAAGGGCATGATGTCGGGGACTGCAGCGGCGTCGTATCGGTAAATTTCTTTCTTTGATTCCTTTTTCGTCGGCATCGTCGAGAAGTTTGTGATGTTGGAGGGCTAGTGGTGGTGGTGGTGGGTGAGGTTCAAGAGAAAGAGAGGCAGAGCATCAATGCTACTCACAATAGTGGAGCAAAGGCAAAGCGCATCAGTCATTATGTGTATCAAAAAGGAAAGGCTGCGTTAGCGGTTTCCTTTTTTTGAACAATAAAATGAGTGGCAAGCGGCTGAGGTGGCCACAGCGCGCTATATAACTATAATGAGCGAGGAAAAAACGAAATCAATTGAACTACACACCTCGCCAAACTACTTCGCTTTCGCGATGCATATATCCGCCCAACAAACCCGCCGCCTCCATGGCCCCACTATCCGCCCCCACTACACCGCGAATGTTCGTCAGCGGGCCGTGAGGTGCAAGGTCACCGAGCTCTTCACTCCCCAGCAGCTTGACGCCTTCTTCGAGGACGCTCCTCCCAAGAGAGCCCTGCGTGTGGTAATGAGGCAAGCAGTCCCTGCTGACTTTGGAAGACTGCGGGTCGATTGGGTTCGTTCTCATCTTCTGCGGGACCAACGTACCAAGTTGATATTTCAATAGATTGACAACAAAGGGCGCGCTAGACATCGCCTGTCCAACCGTCTCGATCCTGCTGTCCAACAACGTGTCCGAGACTATCTCGACCTCTACGACGCGCGCTTCATGAAACGCGGCAACAATTATGCCATCTGTAACGCGGCGGCATTGGTTGGACTGCAGGACGGCGAGCAGCTCTGGCACAATTGGGCTGTACGCTACCGCGCGGAACAGGGCATGGGTGATTGTCCCCCTTGGGCGCTCCAGCCACTCCCTGGCTTGCAGCCCGTGAACATCGGTCTCGCTCCTGCCCCCGCCGTAATCCCCGCCCCTGGCCCAGCACCCGCGTTGACACCCGTATCCACCCCTCAGGGCCGTCGTGATCACACCCGCTTCCCCCACCTCCCTACACCTCCAAGCTCATCGCCGCCCAGCTCTCCCTCACCCTCCTCGCCGCCTACTAGCTCTCCCGTCCGCTCTTCCTCGCCCGTCCGTTCTTCTTCCCCCGACATTATCGATCTCCCCCACATCGACGATGATGATGACGAGGCTGCGGGTGGTCCCCAGAAGAGGAAGTTCTTGGGTGTGCTGGAGATTTCTGACGATGAGGAGGAGGAAGAACGCCCTCGCAAGAAGGCCAAACTCACCAAATACCTCGGGTATATCGACCTGACGATTTGAAACTAGTTAGTAGTCGTACAAATGTAAAAACCTTCCAAGTTACCTTCAATGAACCTATGCTTGCTTCACCACGTTGTCTTCCCCTTTCAATTTCGCTTCTTCAAGTCAAGACAGTCAGAACGACGCGCTTTAAGACAAAAAAATCTTGTAACCTCGCGCATTACGTCGGTACTTGCGCTGTGGACTCCAGACGTCCCTCCCACACTCCCGAGCATCCCCCGCCTCGGTCGCACCCTTCCCCGTATCAGACAGCATAGCTGGGGCACCGACATGAAAGTCGGGCAGGCTCGACATAAAAGTCGAGCCCAAGATCAACATGTGAGTCGATCTGGTGTTTTGACGCGCTCCTGGGGCTTGTCCTAGGTTGGGAATTCGAGTCCGGGATCCCTTGAGGTGCTGATGTTGACGTTGTGGTGGTGGTATAAGAGAGAGGTGGAGTTGGGACGAAGGAAGTGCGTGATGTAAGCTTGCTCACATCATCTTGCACAGCTTCGTATCTCTCATCGCGACCACGGCCACGACCTCCATCCTCCCTCCCATCCGACTCGCCAGCGAACGACCAGCGGCCACCACCACCCCCAGCAACCAGACTTTCACGTCTGGCTCAACTACGACTTCCACGTCATAGTTATTTCCGACTCTCACGTCGGAAATTATGTCCTCACCCAAAAAAACCCTGGTGCAGTGGATTCAGACCCGCAAAGAGGCACCTCAGGGATCCACCGAACCGCACCCCCATCGCGTGGATCTCCTTCGAAATCAGCGACAGGATCTCGCACTCGGCCCATTTGACGGGAAGGTAGCAGCTTACGCGGAACTCGGCGCCCAACATTACTTCATAACCACCAATACCGACTACGTCCCCGCCCTTCCTTCCCTCGAACTCCCGCACCGTGTTTACCTCCGCTCCGACATGCGCTATGGCACCGACGACCCAACTCTCTGGCCACAGCAATGGACAGACCGGTACTGTCATATGCCGCTCATCTCAAAGAAAGGGGCGCGAGCCGAGCTTGAGTGCCTGTGGTGGACGCCTGCTGTCTACGATTTCGTCGTCGGGAGTGCCGTCACGCGCGGATTGGGGCAACTCAAGTATACACAGCTTTTGCCGCTGAAACTTGTCATCAATAAACTCGTCGCGCGATGCACCGACCTTCGCGATGCGTCCAAAGAGCCGCTGCATCAGCTGTTCGGGGAGCTCATACGGCACATCATGATGTGGCTGGAACAGCTGCAGACGCTCCCCACCACATTTCCCAAAATGCTGTTCGCGCTCACGTCCCTCTAACGTGAAGTCCTGGAGCTGGACGCTCTTTACGAATATCTCACCGTCTACAAACCTCGAATGACCACTTACTCCACCGCCTCTGTCCCCGCTGTCGCAGAATTCGTCGGCGCATTCACCACTTCCCCCGGCGTTGCGCAGCAGCTTTGGGCGGCCGGAGTGCCCTTTTGGTTCCTTCGGCCAATAGAGGTGTTCGACCGGGAGAACATCCTCAAGGTCGTCCCGTTACTGGAGCCGAATTTAGGTCTGCCTGATGCCAATGCTCACGGCGCTGGCACTCCTCCTGTTCTTTACAGTGGGAACAGTACGATCGAAAAAATTGGAGCAATCCACGCCGCAGTGCTGTACACTCCGTGGTATCAAGACCCATTCGAAATGGGTTTCACTCCCGCTCCTCCGCCATCAGCAGCAGCGCCAGTAGTTCCTGTCGCCAATTCCTCTCGATCAGTCCCACCGCCGTGTACGTTACCAAAGATTTTCGTGCCAGAACTCCCATACTCACGAACATCATTGCAGCAGTGTCCCGCAATCAACCCCAGCAGCCGCCGCAACGACATTATAAACCATGTGCGTTATCTTTTCAGTTTTTAACGACTGAAATAATTTTAACAGAATTGCTGTACCAGATCCCTCCCAGAACTCGCCCAAAGCCCCTCCCAAGAATGACGCCAAAGCTCAGCGGGACAAATTCAGTCGTTTGGACATTCCAGAAATGCCGCCAGCTATCGTGTCCATGGCCACTGCGCTCGCTGCAGTTGATTGCGGAATCGTCCCTTTCCCCTCCGCCGACGCCGACGCCGATAGATGCTACATTCTTCCCGAGCCCGCCTTACTTGTAAGTGCGAATCCGGAACATCGGCGCAACAAGTTCCTTCACCACTGGAATCTGTTGTCCGACGGGTTCATCTACATGCTCACCACCCGACCCCAGCCGCTTCGCCCACAGGAATGGCGAGATATACTGGAGGGTTTGCTTCAGCCGCGTGGGGCAGCTGGGTCCAGAACGCAGAAGCGGAGTGCGCAGCTCCAGGACCTCATCCGTCCGGCGTTGGAGGCCTCCAACGGCGTCATCTCGAACTTCCCCGTCCCCGCCGAGTCCGTTCCCGACTTCAGTCTCGCTCGGACTCGGGAGATTGTCTGGCAGGTGGCGGAGACAAATTCCCGCTTCGAGTTTGCTTCCTTGGATCGATGGGTGTCGGGGCAAGAGAGGGTGGAAGAGGTCAAGTGGTGTTTTGCGGGCCACATGCTTATTGGAGCGCCGTTGGAGATGAGCCAGAGAGGTTGGGTGTCGACGTCGGTAGAAGAGCGTCACCGCTATGTTGCGCGCACCGTGAAACTGATGCTTTCTTGGCGCACTAAATCCCTGCGCCCTGACATCGTCCCGCGCGTCGCTGAATCTCGCCAGTGGTCCCCTGCAGAAATGGACGCCCTCGAGAACGCTGTTTGCCGCTACTATGCCCAAGCCTTTTGGTCGCGCTGCAGTGGTTCCCTTGTGATTGGACCACGACGTGGAGCGGGAGGAGGGTGAATTGTAACTTGTCGTGCAGCCGCATACCGTATCCTGTACATTTTTGTAGCATTAATATCGCGCAAACTGCTTAGTTTCCTTTCTTGGCGCGCCAAAAGCATGTATATAAATACTAATGTAATTTTACTGTACTTGCCTCAATGAATGAATGACTATAGTCGTCTCAATGTTTACCTGCCTGCGACTACCGGATTTTTTTATGTGAGATTTGGCCTTGGCGCCAAAAAAATGGTCACCAGTCTTTTAAGCGCCCTCGCAAGGGCCGGCGATCTTCGGAGCCGGCAACCGAAATCTGTTCCCACGTCATCATCTCTTTCTTTCACCACCACCATGACCCGCAGAAGCGACCACCAACGGCGACATCCAACCCACCGACGCAACCCACCGACGCGACCAACCCCGAGGACAGGCCCCAGGACCACCCAGGACCCCAGATCGACTCACATGTCGATCTTGGGCTCGACTTTCATGTCGAGCCTGCCCGACTTTCATGTCGGTGCCAGTCTCCGCCGCCGACAAGACCCAGGACCTACTATACCAACCTACTATACTGTTTGCAGTGGATCTTTTTTTTCGTGCCTTTTTTCGTGTGGAAATGGACTCAATTTGTACATTTTTCGTGGACTTTCATTCGTTCATTTACATACTTTTAAATTTTCCATGCACTCTTACATACTTTTTTACATGGGCTCGTACATCGGTTCTGATACCCTATATTGCTTTATTGACTTGTACATCCCATCCTGAAGGCGAAGGGCCACATCATGCGCATTGAGCTCAAATCACCAAACGGATATATCTTGAAACAGTGCATCTTTTGTTCGTCGAAAGGTCTGGAACTAACGACATTTACCAGCATCGCTCTTCGTTCACCAGCATCGTCCTTCCGCGCGAATCACCCCAGTTTGCGACCATGAAGGCTGTCGGACGAAATAAGGCCGCTGTCAGTAAAAACAAGGCAACTTCACGGGTTGCCACCGACATACCGAGCCTCAAAGTTGGATTCCACACAGGTCAGTTTGCGGACCGTTGCTCCTGAGGCCCCAGCTAACCCCGCCACAGCGACCACATCAAGATCTGAGCATCTCTACGTCGGCACACCAGTCGACAAATCAATCCTGCCATCCATTGGCGCATTCGTCGATAATGGAGGGGAGCCGTCTCTGCCTTTCCTCGACGCGCCCGAGGAGACCTCTGGTGCCATCCCTGCATACGAGACGACGCCGGCATGCGACGAGAAGGGGAAGGAGAAGAGCGAGAAGATGCGAGAGGTGTGTTCAGTGGCACAGGGATTTATTTTTCGTGAAACTTATATTGTTATTCTAGAACGTCGCTCACATGAACACACTGAAGGCGGAGGAGGATACCTTTTTGCGCATCCTCCTGTCCCTGCATCACCGCACTCAGCTCCTCACGCCGTGTTCTTGCGGTGTCAAGGACCGTCTGCGACAAGTGGCATGCTCGGATTGCCTTCAGGGAGAGCTACTCTGTTGGACGTGCTGGGCGAAGAAGCACCAGACGATGTGGGCTCATTGGACCCTCGTTTGGAACGAGGCGGAGCGATTTTTCGAGAAGCACGACGCCAGTCGGGTCCTGAAGAACGGCGCACTCCGACTTGGTCACTACGGTGAAGGGTGCCCGAACGCGGTCGCAGCACGTTCCTTCACATTAGTGGACTGCAACGGCATTCATGCCACTGCGATCGCGTTTTGTGGTTGCCCGACTATACCTACCCCCAAGGGAAAGGAGGCGCTCCCACATTTCCACCAACTCCTGCAGGTGGGTATCTTCCCCGGCAGCGTCAAAGACCCGAAAACTGGCTATTCCTTGGCGCTCCTCCACTCCCATCGCCAGCAGCGGAGCCAAAGGAAGGGGTCCGCATACAACTTTGTGCTCGTTCTGCAGCGGCTGGCCGATCCTTATTTTGCAGACGCAGTTTCGGTACGTACACGATTCCTACAGTTTCGATTGTTAAACTAAATGGCGTCCAGGACATATACTCCAATTTTCTCGCTATCACTCGATTCTACGAATATCTGCAGATCGTAATCGAATGTGGGCAAGCCTTCAACCTCGACCTGCCTGTTTCTGGAGAAGCGGGTGTTCCGTACCCCCATCGCCCAAGTAAATTTCTTGGTGTCAATTGCGGGGCGTGTCCCGAACCGGGGGTAAACATGCCTTTTGTTGTAAAGGTGCCGCGTTACCTTCGGTAAGTGGAAATCTCTTCACCGCTCGCTGATAGAGTACTCATTTGCGGAACCAGACACACCATTAAACTCAATATCACACTCGACGGAAACTTCAATGCCAATTTATTCTTCAAACGTGACAACGGCAGCGACACCGCGCTCATCGATGGCAATATGTACTTTCCAAAGCAGGCAGAGTTTGAGCACTTCGCCAAGACGTACGTGATCCTCGAGCAAGACAAGGTACGTTTATATAGCATCATCTCGACCTGGCATTGACCCATATCTCTCAGGAAGTACCCTGCAAAGCCCATATCGGATCCATCCGTCACCAGGGATCGGTCAAGTACGGGAACACCGCTCTCAGTGGCGTCGTCGCATGCGCTTGCGACCATTCTGTTTTGGGGTCCTTGATCCACATCCTGAAGGGTGAAGCGTAAGTTTTTATTTATTTATTTCAGTGCAATTGATGTTAACTTGTCCTTCGCCCAGTTTTTCCCTCGGTACATACGCCCAGTGCGAGCTGCTGCGTCACACCAACTCACCGCCCCGTAAAGCAGTACAGCCCACAAACGTTAGCTACGATAGCTACTGCGCCTTCGGGGTTAACGAAGTCGTGCGCGCTGAGGCACTGTTCCCGGACGACAAATGGCTCCACGTCCTGTTAGCTGCGGTTGAGGGTCATATCCCGGCGGACCACATCAACGGGCACGGACTTTCCTGCCAGTCCCTTTGGCAGGCAGTCTACTTTGCGTGCCGGGCGCACTTCCATGGGGAGACGGCCGAAGTGATCTGGGTGTTCCTCAATCCGCTCGGGTCTTCAACGCGGCAAATGACGGGGGCTTCGAGGCACGACATTATTAACTTTGTTATGCACGCGTGGAATATGTCCAAACTGTTTCGTCAAGGTAAGACTATCTGTCCTCGGATTGATTCTGGACTGACCGCCCTTCTCCTTTTTTTCCACAGCGCAGCTTCTGGCGGCCGAACGACTGGACGCGCTGCAGTTATTCGAGGTGCACATGGCTGTCCTCCAAGACCTGAGCAGGCAACACGCCGCGGAGGTCGTTGCTTGGTCGCGGCGCGATCGCGTCGCGAAGCAGGGGACAGATGGCAAGATTCAGAGTGTTTATCAGCACGAGACGACTCAAGGTATGTAAGGTGTATTGCCTTGGATGAACACTTCGAGCTGAAGCCGCGTGTAGCGCTGACTGTGGAGAATGTCCTGGCCACGATGGTCGCTGCCTTCGTATCAGATGAAGCGCGGTTACAAGCCCCCGGCAGACGCGGCGGCGCTGAGCACGCAGTTGCGGGAGGCAGAGATCAAGCTGCGCTGCACGGCAGCGCAGAACGGCATTCTCGCCGTTCGAGACGCCTCTGTAGCGCTGTCCGCCGTCAGGAAGACGAGGGAGCTGGATTATCGAGGGCAGGGAGGCGTTACGCGATCACAGCGGAATTTGCAGAAGGCAGAGATGACGAAGACGTTCGAGATCGCCATGTATAACAACGCTCGTACTGCTCTCATCCATCTCGGCCACATGGCGAAGGATGCGGTCGAACCCTTCCCGCCCATGACTGCCAAAGACACGCGGAGGAAGGAGACCCATCTGCATCGCGCGAAGGGGGACTCGCGGTTATTTGACGGCACCGCGTGGTATCTTCAGTCCGGAGTGACGATCTCGCCTGCAGTGGCATCCTCAACGTTGGCCCAGGGAGGAGAGCTCGACAGCGATGAGGACAAGCCGCAGTTATTAGTGGGTACTCAGACCCTCAAGCGCTCGGGTACGTGCTAGCGCTGCAGAAAAACAACACATGCTAACGTATATATAGGTTTCAAGCGGGTCCCGCATACACCCAAGCGTTTGAGGGATATTGCTCCGGGCGATGTGGAGGTGCACTCGCCGGGGAGCAGCAGCGACTCAGAGCAGGGTTCACCGTCCAAACTGGGCGGGCAGGGGAAGGGAACGGGGAGGAAGAAGGGGGAGCCGAAGAAGAAGAAGGTAGACGGCTGGATCTGGCTTGAGCGTCTGACGAAGGGGCAGACCTTAAGTGACGAGAAGCTGGCGGCGTACAAGGCAGAAAGTAAGTCGGAATGGTTATCTGTCGGGGCACATACTGACAGCATCTGTAGGCGAGCGAGTGCAGTGGTTCCGCGCTGAAGCAGAAATGTACCGGTGGCTGGAGCAGTACGAACGCAAGCACGCAGAGCTGATGCGTGTTACCGAGAGATACCGCCGGGACAGTGTGGTGTGGGCAGGGCTGGCGGACCGCGAGGAGCAGGCGAATGGTGTTAACGGTGCGGCTACTTATGCCCGAATGCAGGCCGCCATGTACAAGCGGCTGGCCCACAACGCGGAGATTATCTTCAAGGCCGCCGATTCCGGAGCACACCACGATTGGGTCTCGGCGACCAGTTTTGACGAAATGATCACGAAGATGGATGGATGGCGTAACATAATTTTTGGGTGGATGGATCATATGGTGAGCGCTCCTTTGCATGGACACAGAATAATACTTATTGCGTACAGGACATACATAGGGCGTACAAGAACTTCTAATACATGTCACTTTGACTGCCCCCACTGCCCCCTGTCCCGTGGTCGAGGTGTATGTCCTGGCGACGCTGGTCGTCGTCGTTGCACAGCCACAATAATATATTAAATTAATCTAAGTTTTGAAAGTTTTTCAGGAACTTCAGACGTCTGGACGGAACTTAAGTCCTGTAGGCTTTTAGCGGAATTACCCTGGGCTACAGTGAAGGAGGAGATTACCGAGGGACCCCACAGGAGACTGATGAACGTAAGTTGCGCGCGGAGGGAGAGGTGTCGTGGTGGTTGGTAAGAGAAAAGGGTGCCGTGATGATCAGACTCTAGAGTTTGGATCAGCCGGCCCGCCTTCCTTCTTTCATGCCACCACGGCGATCATCCCTTTCTGCGCCGTGGTCCAGCCTAGTTGCGTCCGCTGACACCCTTGCCCTTCCGCCGCACCCGCGTTGAACCCTCCCATCCTGCAGGTCGTATCTTGGGTGCGATGCCGGTTCTAGAATTCTGCGACCGTGTTCTGCTTGCCAACGCGTTCACCCGGTCCCGTCGTGACTGCTCCCTCTGGAAATCTCAGAAGCACCGTCTACCTCAGCTCCAGGTAATCAAATTCCCATGCTATGCAGGATAAAATTCTCGCAGAGTCCACCTCCGTCGTACATTTCCATCAAACTACGACGCCGTCGCCAACGTGGTCAAATTCAGGGAGAAAATGTTATGGAAAGTATTGTCAAAGCTGTAGGACCCACTTAAGGGCCAACAGACTGCATATATACCACTCATTCATAAGTTTCTCAAATTCAACTGAGCCGCGGCTCAGCCGTGGCTTAAGCGGCTGGCTGCGGCTGGCTTATTTTTGGCTTGGCTTGGCCGGCTAGCCGAGCCGCGCCAAGCCGCGGCAACACTACCGTCCTTCATAGAACTTTGGTGCTTTCTCGAAACCGGGTCAGTGAATCAGGCGACCGTGTTCCTCAGAAATTTTGCTCCCCACAACAAGGTCACTGGGTGGTTTCTGGCTCCCGAAAAAATAAATTGACTGCTTTACCAAGGTAACATACCGCTCAAAACTCAAAGTTGAACCGTACGACCGTGTTTGGAAGGAATCGTGATGGGCCTGGGCTCAAGCCCAAGTCCGACCCGACCCTGAGTGTGGCTCGGCGTTTCCATGGCGTTCAAATTCAAACTCCGCGGCAGTTGGTACTCCATCTGGAAAATGCCCAATGTCTATCGGTGTCTATGTGGTCTACATAGACTGGACTAGTCTCCCCTAGACCGGATAGACGCCGATAGACACCGGATAGACACCGATAGTAATGATGCATTTCCAGATGAGTCGCTTGTATTCGTAAGTTCTAACTTCTATAGTATACGTGATCTTAATGACTGTGTTCAGAAACTCAAGCAGATTATACTATAGAGGCTGGTAATGAGCCTAGGACGGATACTAATCCCGTCCAAACGGTTGTCCGGTTTCGAGGCAACGGACTATCGCTCAGACGGGGAGGATCGGAACCCTGGCTGAAGCTCCACGTGTGAATTCTTTGAAAGCAATCCATTCTGGCCACACTCCGGCGCAAATTTCGGGTGTTCTCGGAGGGTTCTCACAGCGGAGAGGTGATGTACATCTCCGTTTTTTTGACTGCAAATACACTCTAACGCAATGGGGCTAGCGTCGGCAGGCAATCAATTAAATGTCAAGCGAGGCATGCCAATGGCAGTGGAAGTAAACTCGTAAATTGTTCGTCAATCTCGTGGTGCTGACTCGTTGTAGCGGGCTCTCGATACGTGCTGGAGGCCACCTCAAACGGTAGCTGGCGGCGTCTATGCTCGCGGTTGACCGTTTTCGTGACGTGCGATATCTACCGCCGTGCCGTTCTGGTATAGGCTCCGGAAATAAGCTGCTTGCGCTTCCGCTTCAGTCTTGATTGCCGTGAGCGAAAAAAAAAATGCAGCGATAGTTACGTTGCTTACAGCGCGAGTGACGGCCTCATCTCGAGCCGCTTCCGCGTCGGCCTAAAGTCCTCTGAATATCAGCCAGCAGCCTGAAGATGCGACCCATTTTCTTACCGCGCGAGCTTCCGCCTCGGCCTGCAAGCGATGTAATGTCAGTGACGAAAACTGTAGTCTCAATCGCGTTACTTACCACCCGATTCTGATAATCGGCGAGCATAGCCTCCAGCTCCGTGATTTTCGCCTCGTTATTCTGGAGGGTGGTGTTGTATGATAGTGTGAGGCGCTCCATCCAACTGGTCATGAGCTTCCTCCACCTTTCACCATCAGAGCGAATGTGCTGGGTCGCTTGGCCCACCTCCTGGGTCGTCAGGGACTGCCGCTCGTTGTTTGGACCATTCTTTTGCCCTTGCTTCAGGGCGGAGGTGATCTGGGTCTCCGCGCGCGCTGTCGAGTCGAGTGATGCAAACACGGGGAAGTCGGCCGTTGGCGACACACACCGCAAGTTGCCTATGCATCCGGCTTCGCTGTACGCAGGTCCCTGGACGGCCTGGAGAAGACCTTCACCGACAATCTTCTTAACCATCTCGCGAAAGGCGCACGCGTACCAGAAACACATATAACGGAGTAGTGAATAATCGCCTGCAAATTCTGTAAGGGCAGCTGCCAGTGTCGCGGCCTGGAGAACGTTGAAACAGCCCTGCTTCAAATGGAGCGTTTCAACTGTAGATCCAAGGTAGTTGCGTAAGCGGTCTCTGTTATCGAGGTTGTCGTAGATCGTGATGGTGTCCATGTTGCCCGTGTTTTTGCCAGACAATTCTTCGGATAAAACGACTGCGGAGCTGGAGACACCGAAAGACGGCATTCAGGAGGGGATCCTGGGTAGAAGTCACAAAATGGCACGCACGATCTAGAAGAACGGTCTATCTTCAAGCGCTCTACTACAACATAACGCCTCTCTGGTTCTCGCGCCTGGTGGTTTCCGTTGACAACCTCGAGCATGATCAATTCATGCTGGATGTATCGACAATGCATGACTCTGGTGATATAGCAGTTCTTGAGTGTCGTGGATCGGTCAGCGTGAAATTTGGACCCGGGTACTTCGTTCACGCCCATCAACATGGCGACCCACTCGGAAGGCGGACCACCGAATTTCCCAGCGAAGAAGACCCCAGGTACAACGCACTGGGGGGCGGACATAAGGTGGGGAAGGCTTTTGTCTGGACTTGGCTGGAGAGAGAATGTGAGGAAGCGCCCAAGAGCCTCGAGGGAGGTAGTGAGGAAGCTGTGGAGATGGGAAAGCATTATAATGTCGCTATTTTCCAGCAAGCAGGGCAAAAAAGAAAGAAAAAAAAAACGGGATGGGGGCAAGGAGAGGAACGTGAGGTGCGCCGGGTTTACGGATCCTTACGTCACACGTCAACGTTAACGTGGCCCCATCCAACGTGTACGTACGTAGTTTGACCACAGAAGACTACTGTTCAATTAAGTACTACATACAGTAGGCTCAGTGGTGGCCTCACTGGCTTGGAGCCTTGTGCTTCTTCCTATTCGGTCACCCCTACACGCCGCTTTATTCAATCGATTGATACCTCAATTGACTCCGTTCTCTGTCTTAGACGCTGGGGCGTAAACTCGTAACGTCCTTCACTCTTCACTGACTTTGGATTGGCCAAGCCTGAATTACGCACCGGGGCGGCTGCTAATTTTGGGTGAAAACGCAGCAAGCCACGAGTCAATAGAAGGCTGAAAAAGTGTCCTCCCGATGAAGGACGATAATGCACGGGGGTAGCCGAAGGCGCTCCGTCCCCAGGAGCCACAGTGCAGAAGAAACTGGTCCAGAGTCTATCGAGTAACTGCGCGGGGGAAGCCTACGAAGCACTCATGCAGCTACAATTACAGATGCGCGATAGCAGGTCATTTCGAAAATTCATTCAACGACTTTATAACGCTACGTAACTCAAACATTCCACTCCTTTTCCTGGTCGGCTCAGAAGGTTTCCTCCAGCCAACCCACATTGAAATTTCACGCTGGACCTCGGGCTGGTATGCCAATCAGATAATCAGGTTTCCCGGGGTTCACTTGGAACTACTATTTTCGGACACTTGTTTCTGCAGGTGTCAGCGGAACTCGCTCCGGAGTTTGTGATCACCGTGGTGGCGACAGATCAGCAGAGATCGGGGTCTGGAGGACGCTATGTAGGTCCAAACCGGACAAAAGCGGAGGCCGTGGCCGAAATGCTAGGTGGACGAAAATCACAACACGGACAAAAAATGGCCAGATTCCGGGCTTTTGGGACCTAGCCTCGAGGGGTCCTAAGTACATGTGTCTGGCAGTTTCCGGTAGATTCCATTTCCGGGTCTGGAATTTCCGCATGGAATATACCCGCGGGTTATCAGCGAAAACGAGGCTCGCGTAAATAGGGAAGGAAGTCACAACGTGTGGAGAGCAGTAATTACCGCGTTCCGTGGCCGTCGGCACGGGATGTGCCGACCCCTCGACGCACGTCGGCATGCCTAGGGTTATACCATGTTTTCCGCCTATTTCTACACGCATTGTGATTGAAACGAAGTCCATTTTCTGGAGTAACGAGTTTGATGCTCAAATTCTGTTGAGTCATCAACCGGAGGGTTTTGAGGGTTCCTAGAGTTTCTATTGATCTCGCATCCTGAAATTCGACACCTAATGGTTGTTCTATGGATTATTCATAGCGATGTTTCTTTTTTTTTTTTTGGAGACACGACACATGTAGTGGGCTTAATGCGCTCGCACGTTGAGCTGTGAGAATGGTCTCACGGTTTACGGAACACTTCCCAGACTCATGAATTTAAAATTAGTACATTTCCCAGAGCCGTGGGAGGCTCCGAGCGGAGAAAACCAAATTATTTCATTCAAATCGACAGGGGGGTGACGCGTGACAGGTTCAACCATTTCGATATTTCGGCGGGGTTCAATTTTTTCGGTACTCGAAACGAAAATTTCGTATTTTTTGCACCTTTTGGGCAGTTTGGGGACCTGCGTGACCACTTGGAGGTTCGACAAGGCCTGAGTTACGCGTGACATCGACCAAAATTCGGCATCGACAGGGGGGTGCGTGACGTGTGACTGTCGATTTGAACGAAATAGTACAGTAAGCTGCATCTGTAGTTGGCGATTCGGAGAAAGATCCCCCGATAAACATCCAACAACAATGGCTCGGTTCCGGCCCGTCTTGTCCTGCGGAAATGCGAGAGAGCAATAACAAAGAAAGATCTCTACGTAGGCTTTTCGCTGTGGCCACCGATGTCGTGGCTTAAAATTGAACCATTCCGGAACGAGCTATATCTTAAACATTGTTTTTTTAGTGATTACTGCTATCTCTATTTCTCCCCATCCATTCAGTTGAACTTGAGTTCAAATCAACTTCATCGGGTTGAACGGCGGAATGTTGCTTCGAAAACGAGGTCACAGTTCCGCCACTAGGAACCTATGTGATACGTGACAATTTCAAGTGTTAAACGACCGACAGCACTTGGATGTCGAGGTACATATTTAACAGAGTTTAAATAAATCTTTCCTTAGAGCCAAAGAAAATTGATGCCAAAGAAGGGAGTGATGCCGTAGAAGGGAGCCGATGCAACAGGGTGAGGATTCTGAGGGTTTTTACGACAGTCCATCGGCCCCGACAGTTTTCTGCCCACCAGACAAAAGCGGCCATTGTTGCTGCCTACACCGAAACGGTGTGTATAATGGTTTATTCCCACGGTTGGAATTTTCGTCTTTCTACTCTCAGGAAATAATGTGCTACCGCTGTCGATTTCAAAGGTTGATGTTGGTACTTCTCACGTACAACATAATCTCCATCTCACTTCTCCGCTGACCACGGCACGGAGCAACTAAAAATTATGATTCTGTCGAGAGTAAGTATGTCGAATGCATAGATTTTGACACCACACCGGAGAGAAATGCAGGGTGAAGGTCCCCGTAGCCTACCTTCAAATCACTTGCTCGGACAGCGAGAATAATAAAACAAAGAAGATCAACATTAACTGGACAATCATTATAAATTAAAGGGCCGCGAGATGATTCGCGACTCCTCCAGGGTTGAAATCGCTGTTTCGTCCGCTGGCGCATCTGCTGGAGTCAGTTTGAGCAAGACATAGGCCTATACGCTGTACTCACCCTCATTCAAGTTGTGATTGCTGTCTGACCCTCCCTCTCCATTTGCCGCGTCGACCTCCCCTTCCGTAGGAATTTCCTCTGCTGATATATTGATTAGACCGGGTAGCATAAAGTGTCTTGCGGGGTATCGACAATTGATATAGCGAGTGGCTTAGATGCAGGGCAACCCCTTGACTCTTTGGGTCAAATCCCTTGGCTTGATGGAATTGGCGGAGACCTACACACTGGCATCCCAAAAGCTTCCTTTCGCCATCGTAAGAAATTGGAAGGATGGGAACCCGAGCCGTACTGCCTCTTCTGTCTTGAGTCGAACAAGGGGCCCCAGTGTGAGCGAATGTAACTGGAGTACTCGTGCGGGGCACGGCCGCTCCGCTCCAGGTGTATCTGCTACAGGTCGAAAGAAAAGAAGAAAAAAGCACGGGATCTCAAGCATGACCTGGCCTCGGATTGAACGAGGGGACTCAATGACACAATGCAAAATTGTATGCGATAGAGATCTCAGTGGTGCGGGACGCGGCCTCCACCCTAGGTCTGTATATGGCTTAGAATCAGCAAGGGGGACACACAACTAAGATGTCTGTACATAATTGCACGGGTATCCTACGCGCCTCGTCTTGTTGGTGCGGAGGGAGATAGGTGAGTCGTTTCTGAAGAGAATGGCAATGGAACCAATATTTGTATGAAAAAAAAAATCGCAGCTTCCGACTTGAACTAGAGTCTGGTTGAACGGCCTAGTCTTGAGTCGAACAAGAGGTCCCGAAGGATATTACTTTCCCACACGCCCATGAATCTCGAGAGCGGACCACTCCGCACCAGGCCTTTTCCATTGCTCACGTTCCAATGGATATGACCGCGACGGTATCGAAATAAACAGTTTCCATCGGTTTGCCGATTTGTCTTGGATTCGTCTTCATCCAATTAAATTTTTCATCGCCTTACGGGGAGACTGTGCACTGGGGTGAAAATTACAGAATTTTTGAACGTGCAGATGACGGTCAAAGGAAGGGAGGATTCCTGAAGGAAGCGCTTGAGGAAGCGAACGGGGTTGACTGCGATGAGCGGGCCGCACGTATGGCACATATATGGGCGATATACTGTCCAAAAATTAGCAGTATTTTGCACGGTTTTTGGACACAACTTACATCTCAATCCACCACTTTTTTTGGCATGGGTTGCATCTCGCAATGTGGTTTACATCTCGGTCAGTTCAGGTTACATCTTGGTCAGTTGAGGGTACATCGTGGTCAGCTCGCAAATCTAACATTATCATTGTGTGTAACTTTGATGACTAATCATTTTGGCTGTAAGCCTGGGTCGGCACGACGAATGTCCTCCTCATTTCAATTGTTGTTATTAAACCCTCCGGTTCAGCACCTTTGGAGTTGGAATTTGATTCAACATGCTCTGGCCCTTTCCACTCAGATGTGTCGATGCCTGGTGAACAACATTTCTCGATTTATTCACAAGCTTTGACGGGACTTGATATTATTATGAACTCAATCAATGATGTACCTTAGTCCAAAATGAGGTTATAAAAATCCTTAGAGTACTTCTCGGGGTCTCCGTGGCCACCCAAGTCCTAGCCATCATCGAACTTGTGTTTTTGTCTTTCGGCATCGTCACATCATACTTTACCATCATTCACATCAATTTGATGTCTCTTTTTGAACAACTAACGTCGAAGGACATGTAACTATTGCCGATTTGATGTGAGCAGGGCTCATGATGTAACCCGGGCGAGATGTAAGCCCGTTCTTCCAGTTGTCAGCAAGTCGAAGTTGCACTCAAAAACCCTGCTTTCAGCTGATGTTGCGAACCAAGTGAATTTTTGGACAGTATATGTGCCATATAGTTGCAAGTTTTCTGTGTGTGGTTGCAACCTTACTCCGAAAATGATGGGTCTCAACTATATGTGCTGGATTTACAACTTGAACCAAATTGGTTGCAACCACCGAGGTGCACATCTGATCCCTTTGATGGCCGTCGTGTCCCGAGTGATTTCATAGAGTGGATTTCAATCACTTTGGTTCGAGCCTGTAGTTTCCCTAGTTTCAGGGCACAGAATTATCTCTCATCAACTAGGGCTATAGGCAGATACGACACCCCCCTGTGTTGTATCAAAAATATTTCGAGTACAGTATTAGTATCGACAACAGATCGTCTTTCCAGTCGAAGATATAACCGACAACAGATAAGTTTGATGGGTTTGAAGCTTGGTTCAACTAAGCCAGACCCGGACATATTGATGTGCTTGGAACTGACTAACAGGCTGTGAGGCACCGCGAAGATGCCCATCATTTAGGATGCTAGTACTAGTTGTCACCAACCGCAATGTCAATCACTTGAACAATCTTTCTGTCTTCAGCAAGCTTCTATTCTCAACTATTTCTCATATTGGCCTCCTCTGCGGAAGGAAGAGAACTGAGTGATGTGGGGAGAGCAAAGGAGAGAACAAAGGGTCTCCGTCACCATGCCCATCGCCCCTGCACGGGAGAACCCAAAGAAAAGTTTGGTCCAATTTCGCTTAATCTCCTGGACCTGATCTGCACGGCGGTGGTCGGCCAAGCGCCAGCATCCGCCACGAACTTGAACACGAAAAGGGACGCCGCAAGGTTAGCATTGGTTTTTTAGCTGTGTTTGGGTTGGGTAAATTACTCTAGTGTCGCCTGAGGTCAATGGAGGTGGACGTAGATACCTACGCCGACCTACTTCGATCTAAATATACCCAGTTCAGATCAGTTACGTACACCTACGCAGAGCTACGTGCACCTTTATTGACTCAGCGTAGGTGCCCCTTGAATGCAGTGTGTTGTCGATTTTTGCAGGAGAATTGGGAGAATGTCTCACCATTTGCTTGCTAAGATAAACCAACTCCTCGCGGACCAATCATTACTTCTCCACATAAACCACCCTTTGGATCCCCTCTTGCTTTGTGACCAGAAAGCCTCACAGCGCATGTTGCGCGTCTCATCAGTTTGGCGTTCGTGGCCTGCCGTTCGATCCGGGGTGAGGTTCTAGTTCCGAAAAGATGTTCATTTTTGCTGGATAAGCTGATGATGGAGGTGCAAAGGGGACGGCCGTCCGGAGGAGGCGACGAGGACTTTTTTCAGACCGCCCATCACGCTGGGATCTTTTTAAAACCTCTGAAGACGCAAGCCGGGCAGCAGGTGGAGGCGAGATCATCGGCCATGTTGCCCGGGCGTACATCCCACATCAGTATAATCATTTCGGCATCGACGTCCCCTTTGATGGCAACCGCTGTCCGCCGCGGCACAGAAACCGTCGAGGTCCGGCACGCGCCGGCATCCCATAATTCCTCACTGTGTCAGTATTGAGTGCGTTCAGTGCTGCTTACCCGGCGATCTGATCATTTGTTCCGCCAGAAATGAATACATTGAACGTCAGTCGCGGACGCACAGGAGTCGAACAAGAAATAGCACGCCACCCCGCTCAACGGAACATTTCGGCGCCAGCGATGGAACAGCCAGGCGCACGAATATCAGCGGGAAGCTGAGGGAACCCTTGACATGAGGGTGGGATGTTGTCGCGACGTTACCGCTGGCGTGTCCCTGGATAAAAGAAAATCCATGCCCTGAGTAAAGATTCGATCGATTACAATCACCATCCTCGAAAGGGCAGTGCTAAGTATGTACGAAGCTAGGTACTATTTTGGCCAACTCGACAACCGTTCTCCCTTTCGCAAGTGCGTTTCCCAATCTCAGCTAAAGGGAGTTGCCCCCAACTTGCCCGCTATATCTGCGGCATACTGGAATTCCGTAGTTCCATCGATCCATGTCTGTGTAACAGTCAGATATAGTTTGGATTCGGATTTGGGAAAACGCTGGTTCTTACGCATGTAACTCTGACAGCTGAAACAAACAAAAAAAGAAACACGAGTCAGTTAAAAGCTGGAGTTGGGCTAAGCAAGCCAGGGGGGACGTACAGTTAGGGGGGTCAACATTATGGATGGGGGGCTCAGCTAGAGCACCAAAGAGAGTCTGACCATTCGCGATGGCAACCGGCCAAATGGTGCAAACACTGTCGAAACTATTTACACCCTGGTTAGAATCAAGCTAATGAATTCCCCGTTCTCACACGTACGCGGTTGTGAATTGGGTCAGATTGACCTGAGGAGGAAGATTGTAGAGAAGGAAGTTGTCAAGGGCGCGGACAAGACCAGCGCTAGCAACGAGCAAAGCAAGAGAAGCTGTGAATCGCATGGTCGGTTGGAATCGGTGTGGAACTGAGTTCGTGAAGAATCATCCCTGAACACCATGCCTTATATACACTTTGGTCCATAATTGGTGATGATTTGCGTGAAGGGCATCTCTCACCGAAGGGCACGGCCTTCGGAGTCGGTCCGGTCGTAAATTAGAATATGTTTGACACAAGGAACTTTCAGACGCCGACGTTGCGGGCCGGTCGGTCCACTCTCTGATGCACCCATGGGAGGACATTTGGAGGGTGTGGAGAAGTTCAGGCAAGTACATACTCAAAAGATCGTGTCCGATTTAGGGAGGAAGATACACTGTGCTGCCACGGGATTAACCAGGATAAATAAATAAAAACTAATCCATCGCCTGAGGTGGCGATCGCTGACCGTGACAAACCCCCATTTTAGAGGCTAGCTCAACAGCCTCGAATGTCGGACCAATCGTTCCGTTGCCGGGACCCTACGTGCCGGTTCGGGAATGAACCACTCGATTCGCCGATGTTTCCGCTGTTCAAGGACCGCTGTGGACAAGCAGTGTTTAACCTCCGCTGATGTCGGAATGCGGTCCGGCGTCTCGCGCTATACTTCGCTCGCGGTCAATCGGAGTCGGCCTCAACACGGAGAGGTACCCCGTCCGAACCACCGCATAAATACGAGGTGGAAGAGCCGTGGCCAGCAGGCCAGCACCGTTTTCCACCACCACCTTCAGTACTCCAGATACCCAATGCATCTCCTCAAGTCGGTCGCAATAACCGTCTTCCTCGCGACTTCCGCTTTGGCGCAAAGCATCGTCGTGGATGCACCTCGCCCTGGCGCTAACATCCCGCTCACCTCCACCAACCTGACTGTTCAAATCGAGCGCCCCGTATGTGCTAGTCTCCTTGCCCTCATACACACCGTTGACATCTGACCTTTAGGATACCCTCTCTGCCTCGAAGGAAGTCTCCGTTGCAATTGGATATAAAATCTGCGACGTGGACGATGGCTGCGGACCAGGAGCGCAACTCCTCTACAGCGGGCCATACACCCCGACACAGCACACGCAGACCTTCCCTGGCCAACCCAGTTTCTACCAAAACTTTACCTTCCCATCCCCATTCTTTACTCCTGGACCTGTGGAGATCACTGTTGTGCATTTCTTTGATATTGGGGTGAGTTCCTCGACGAGCGGTCTTGAACAATCCACTCACGATTTATTTATGTTCAGGCTGGCGAGAATATTCCCTTCGTTGAAACTGTTAGCGTAGACTTCAACATTGTGTAAAGGGAGTGAGGCTGGAACTTTAACATAGATCACTGAACATCATGTACTCGCTACTGGTTGAATTCGATTGGGCGAGACACCGTCTCTATCTGAATCCTGAATACACCCCTCTCAAAATGTGTGCAGTAGATTCGAATTGATCGCAATCAAAGAGCTCGCTGTTCAATTCCAACTGTGCTGCAATATCGAACTCTCGGCGCACCAAAGTACTACTGCTCTGCGCCTGGGACGCTTGAATAAGACTCCATGGTATAATCAATATGCTACAAAACTAGTCTTCAAGTTAACGAGGGGATGTAGTCGACTGTCGCCCGAACCGCGATGATACTGAGTGCAAATAAAAACTCCTCGTTGCCTCGAACACATGGCCCGAGTCGGACAAAGGTTGCAAGAACTGCTAAATCCGGCCTGAGTCGAACGGGTGAATGTCGCATATATCTTCCTCGTCTCGACACAAAGGATGCAGGTGCGGAACATCCGCCACCGAGGCGACGGCCCTCCTTTACGTCTGTCGGTGTTGGATAAGCCTAAGGTGAGGGTTCTGAAGCTGGCTTGGTTGAACTTCACAGGGTACAAAAGTGGCACAAGAGAAAATCACTCTGGCAGAGAGCCATGGCTCGAACCCGAGTCGAACGGGTACTTCCTGGGTATATTCCCTCGCCATGCACAATGCAGGCGTGCGGACCATCCACCGAGCCCATACACCCATCCTTGTCAAATTCAATAGCAGAGCAAGTTTGGGTCCTGTGTATACTTTCACCACGACAGGGTTCATAAGGTGCAGGCGCGGACCATCCGCTACCGAGCCGACACCATGTCTATCTGGATCCTCACTACGGCCTCTTGAATGTCCTGCGGTCGATTAACATTGGTTGCAATCCAAAAACTCACAAATTCGCTACTTTGCTGTAGTATTCATTAAAGTACTTAGGTCGGCCGCCTCGGTGACAGACACTTGATTCACTGGCGACTGACACTAGGGGCAAAGACCCAGGCAGATGAAGTCATGTGCGATAAACGCACATTCAGCGCAGATGAACTGGAGATATCAAAAGACTATACAAAGGATGGGTCACGGTTCAACAATTGCTCTTTCTTAGACAAAGGCTGGACAAAGGGCAGACAAAGGGCAGGGGAGGTTTCCTAGGTGCAGGGAATCCTGCCCTGAGCTGGTCCTGCCCTTTATCTAGCCTTTGTCTTGCCTTTGTGCAGTAAAGACTCATTGTTAAGTTGTCACATTACCCTTTGATATCTCCAGTCCATCTGCGACGGACGTGCGTTTATCGCACATGATTTCATGTGCCTGGGTCTTTGCCCCTAGTGTGAATGGCGAAGATAACTTACTGTAAAAACATTCCGCCGGCTACCATGACATGGCGCGGACCCGAGTCGAACGGGCGATTCCTGCATGTGTTGGATCACGGTGTTCGCATAGACGCAAGGGCGGACCATCCGCCACCGAGCTCCCTATTCTTTCCATGCCCAATAGTCATCAGGAAAAAAACTCCTTTCCTAATTTAGGGGAAATTTGGTTCCCCCCTACCTATTTGGGGGAATATGGAGAAATTATGGTAATCTGTGGAAAGTTCGGAAGATTCCCTGGGTTACCAGGATTGCTGATTTTATCTAGGATGTCAGTTTGGATAGTAGTGCATGTATCAATAGGCTGTTAATCAAGTAACATCATGTTTGCCACGTATTCCCTCCATGGACTCTGGTTTCAATGCATGCTTGGATTAACGGTAGACAAACCTTCGGGTTTCTAACGCGTTGATAAGTTCGAACCTCACCTCTCTTGGGTTCGAGCCCGGGTACGATTTTCGCTTTTTGAACGTCCGCCCTCTCGATTCGATTCGTAAGCCTGATCCAATTCAGTGATGGGCTTACAAACTTCAGCCGATTTCTAGGGGGTGGCTGTACACAGTGCGTTAAAGAGGTGGTTAGACAGCTTACATCACCTAACCAACTCTTCAACGCACTCGGTGTCACGTTACTTTGGGTGACCGACTCTCGGAAATTTAAATTAAATTAAATTGAAGGTCAGAATAATGTAGCGTAAATGTGCCGGTCCGTCATGGAATTAACAAAAAAGTGCGGGCATTCATCGAGAACATTGCTGGACGTCCATTCCGGTGGAGCAACTGGCCCAAATTTTGGTAGTAGGTGAACACTGCGCCGAATGTTGGCCAGGGGAATGATGCTTGCAATCCGTTCACCACCTTTTAAAGACCGATTCACCTTGTACATTAAATGATGTGGTTCGGGTTGCGTGAACGGTGAGAACCATTCAACGTATGCCAGATGTTTTGGCGGGGAGGCCCCCAGGCCAAAGAGGCTGGAGATGTGGCGAGGAGGAATTGAAAAAACAACGCGGACCTGAGCGACTCGATAACCTAGGCACCCGTATCAAATAAAGCGAAAATGCTGCTTAACGACTCACCATCAACACCAATCAGACCACCGGTAGAATCATTAATGAGAGCAGTATCAAAGCGCGCCGGGACAGCCGCGCCATTTTTGAGTGACTTCTGTGGTTGAACATGAATAGAGTCCACGACGGAGTCTGAAGGAGCGTGGGAAGTATATGGATCCTGTGTGGTGAATTTTATGCGATGAAATACGGGGAGGGAGTGGAAGGCGAAGGTGACATTGGCAGATTCCGATTCGATCTGGCGCGAAGTGAGGAGGGGGTTATTAAATTTGGTGATGAAGCGCGCCAACGCGTCACGAAAGATTTGAGCGCCGTAGTCGGTGACAAGGCGACTCAGACGTACAGCCTTGTGGGTTGGGTGCTTGGTCATCTTGAGCTGCCGCTCGTAGACAATACCCGGAGGGAGATCAGCCATAATCGGCGGGGACGGGCACCCATCGAGACGCCACTGAATATACTTCTCGTGTCGGTAAATCTTCTCCTTGCGCTCGAGCCACAGAGTCATCTGGGGGAACTCGTCCTTGAAATTTGTGGAACGATATGCGTCCTTCGCGAGGTCGATGTGAAGGCACTCGGTATATTCCGTGTTGTAGTTGTCGGTCGTCCCGAATCCTTTGATGTACAGGATGTAGTGACGGCAGTAGTGAAGTTTTGGAAGATTAAAGTTGTCGCGCACGCCAAGGTCCACAAAAATGCTCTTGTTCTCATGAAACCGGTCGAGGGCATCAGATAAAAGAGCGAGGGTTTCATTGGTATGCATGGGGTATTGCGCAAGGTGGACGAAGTCGAGCACCCCGCGAACGGCGGCGACTAACCTCCCGGACGCGAGATTGTTGGGGAGTCGAATGTCAATGATAATCCCCAACAAGAAGCGCGAAATTTGGTCATGCTCCTTGCCGGTAACACGAGAGAGATTTGATATCCCGCTCATGAACAGGCGAATGTTGTGGTTGGGAGGTAGCCGCCGGCAACGTGCATCAATCTCAGCCTCGCCGCAGCATTCCTTCAGCCATGCGATGAGATGCTTGATGATTCCTTGATAGAGCTGATGGAGTATGTCGGGGCTTATCGACTGGAAGATGTTCGTGTAAGGAAGACCCTCCCAGAACGGGTGAAACACAGGCTTTATCCCCGCGTCGGCGCATGCTTGGGTATATATTGCGGGCCCCTCGTCGAGTGTATCGAGCGCAGCAAGGACAGCCTCCAAATCACGCAGAGGGAAGCTGGCATCCTCACCGAGCTCGTCGCGAGGTACCTCGCATGTAGGGCACTCGCCCGTTTTCACGGCTGTAACGAGGCATTGCTCGGGATAGTCACCGACAAACGTCGCGTAAATGGGATGTCCACGACGTGTTACTCCATCGCCGCTGGTTATCGCAATCCCAGTGATACCGGCCTCCTTGAGGGGAGCAAGAATGTGCGTCATGCACGAGTGGAAAACATTGGCCAGAATGCGCCGACGCGCAGCCTGGTTCTTGACATTCTTCATTCGTGAGGTGGGCAAATAACCGAGCAGGACATATCCGCGGCGCGACGGCTTACGGCGAATTTCTTTAGGGATATTGCCAAGAGTCATGTAAACGGGATATGCGGTCTTGTTCCCGAATACGGTAAGCTGGGTTTTGTCGGAAGAAATGATGATCGGAATAATGGTTGCGCCAGGATGTTCCTTCTCGACTTCCTCCTAGAGGTAGGATGAATATTTTGACTTTTATGAGGTGCTAGGTGTTGTCGTACCTGAGTGCTCCACCACCATTTACCGGTGTGCATATTGTGGTACATTCTAACTGTTCTATTCTTGTCGATGTAGTGTCGCTCTGGGGCAACAAAAAGGTACGGGGCAAAATCACTGTCACCCCAGAGCGCGCGAACACATTCGATGATGTCGCGAGAGTAGAATGGAAACACCTCGCCGTTCACGACGACCTCTGAGCGGACGAACTTGGGGCGACCAGGTAGTTTCTCATCAATGATTTTATTGAGTTGAGCCGAAGTCCCGTATGACAGATTGAGCGCTTCGCGAACCTGGAGTTGAATCGGTCAATGCAAAAGTCTTGAATTAAATTAGAATGGAACGTACACCCTCAATGTGGAGAAGATCTGTAAACGCGGTAGACCCAGAACCACGAAGCTTGGCCCACCGCGCGGTCTCCCAATCCATTTTGGAATTAAACGGAGCATACGGATTACTTGCTGAAGAATTGTTGAGGGCAGACTCGTATCTCTGCTCCGAATTCTGAGTCTGCGGGGAAGCGATAGGGCGACCGGCCAGGCCTCCCGGAAATTTATCGATGATGGGTTGGTGATGGAACTTATCCTCCGCAATTTTTCGTGCTTCGCGGTGATGGGAGGTCGAGCTCGGAGTGTTCGACACATTGTCCTCGGGGGCGGGCATTGGGTCATCCTCAGGCTGGGGCCGAGGTGCCTCAAACCGTCCCTCAAGATCGGCACGGTCTGCGGCGTCATGATCATCGGCCACAGACTCGTCATCGGACTCAGGCTCGTCATCCGAGTCCTGCGGAAAGTCGCCCGCGGTGTAATCATTGCCAAAGAAATCCCCGGCGAACACAGTCTCTCCACTGGGAAGCCCATGATCCTGAGGCTGCTCAGGCTCGGACTCGGGCTCCGATGTCGGGTTCCTGGCCGCTAGGGTAGGAGGAGCGTTGCCAACGTGATTCTCGGCGGCTCTAAAAATTGCGGCGCAAGCATTGTTGGTGGTAAGTTTTAGGTGCAGGGTCAGTCCCTTTTGACCCTGACATTGAGTATTGCAGCCCGGGCAGCACGGCATAGAGGTCAATTCGATGGTTCTCGGGGAAACAGGTAGGTTTAAGGGATACTTGAAGTTTCCAACGGCGTCTGAAACGTGCGCAAGCAGGATATCATGATGGTAACAAAGTCGGGCTCCACAAGTCCGTTACTGAGCGCACGGAAAAGCATGGAATCAGGGCGAAGTTCCTCGCGCGATCAAAACCAAACACGCACCTTAATTATTTTCACCGGCTGTCTCATCTTCTGCACTACCACCACCACCACACTCCTTCTACTCTCCCCACACTCGTTAGACCCCCCATTACCCACTTGGACCGCAATGTCGACACCTTCCACCAACCCTCTTACCGCGGCCGAGAAGCGCAAGATCACAATCGCAGCCAAGGCAGACCAAGAGAGGCGGGAGATAGCCGCCTTCGATGCAGCATCAAGTAAGACTATTCTTCTTCTCGACTTGACTTTTTCCTAATCCAGTTTGTACACGTAGAAAAGAACGGTGGACGTAAGGCCAAGGCCGATGCCAAATCGAATGCCAGTAAGTCCTTCCGCCGCTGCCTCTTCTGAGTATTGCTTCTGAATCTGCTTGAATTTTTATTTCAGTTTGGAACCTTGACCAGTCGGGCACGGCGGAGTCCCGCAAACGGACGTTGTCAGAGTCGGCGACACCCGCCTCGGAGACGATCAAGAAAGCCCGTGGTGCCAAGAAGACCAGTGGTAAGTTCTTCCTTCGTGCTACGCTTGCTACAACAGTTCCACTTGCTCATGTTCTTCCCAGGAGAGCAGCCTGCGCCAAAAGCCAAAGCGGGAAGAAGTAAGTCGTATCTGCGAGATTGATCCGAGTTTACGTGACTGTCGTAACCCTGCCACTAGCCCACGTTGCCGCCGACATCGACGACTCTGAAGACTCCCTTGAGACCAAAAAGAAGCCTGGTATGTGTCTCATTCCAGCTCCTTTCGCCCAATTCACTGATCAAGTCCACATTGATTTTACCAAACTCGTTCCGACCAAAGTCAAATCCGGCAGCAAAGTCAAGGCCGTTGTCGCCAAGGGCGTTAAAGTTTTCACCGCCGGTGAGTTCACTTTAGTTGTTCACCCTCGTTCGGCTCTTGCTTTTACTCATTGTCATCTAGTCAAAGCTCGGTCTACCAGAGGTGGTAAAGCTAATAAAGTTGCGGCTGCGAAGCCGCGCCTTATTGCGGAATCTGCTTCGGAGGAGGAAGCTGTCTCCTCTGATCAGCATGACACGGACGCCAAGAGCGATGACTCAGAGGACGACAATGCTCAAGATGTCTCGCCCAACGAAGACGAGTTTGAGGCCGAAGTGAGTGGATTGATGCATCCGCAATCTCTTCTCTCAATTCATCACAACTCCCCAGGTTCCTCGTGTTATGTCTGGAAAATCCAAAACCCACGACGTAGAGGTACAAGTTTCTGTTCATGCACAATGCCTCTGCTTACTCCCGCAGATGAGCGATAAACATGGTTCTGCTAGCGAACTCTTTGATTCCGATAATGAGTCCATCGAGGTGCGTATTCCTGTTGAACACAATAAACCGAAACTCAATCCCTCCCAACCGCCGTTAGATCGACAAGCCCCGCATCAAGTCCAAAGGCAAAGGCCGCCAGCGGGAGCATCTCGACCCCGACACAGACAACACGTTCTCCGATGCTCCCCCGCGTGTTGTGAACATCGACAGTGACGCGGATATGCCCGCACCAGTGACCAAGATTTCGACCAGTCTTCGCAGCCGCCGCTCTTCGGCTGCATCCTGGTCGTCGGGTCAGGACCTCCGTGTTCCCGATAGTGACGCAGACGATGATTTCGAAGCAAGCATCCAGCTGCCGCCGAAAAAGGTACGGTTACTATTTCCCTCGACGACATAAATACCATCTCACAGTCCAATACAGAACGGGAAGTCCCGCTCTGCACAGGTGTCGGAGGTTTCGAGCCGTCGTGGATCAACCACATCGCGCCACTCCATGGCCATTGACAGCGACGAAGAGGTCAAGCTGGTCACGAAGAAGGTAACGAGTTACAGTTAGTGTTTTGTGCATCCTTCCTCACGGTCTACATAGAAGTCCACCAGCCGTAAGAACTACGGCTACGGGGGCGACGACATGCAGCTTCATGAGGCCATCACCAAAGGACTCAGCACCATCCCTGTGGACGTCGAGGCCCCCGATTCCACCGAGGAAGCCGTGTCCGCGCCGAAGAAAGTACGTGATTTTATTCCCACATCAAGTTCCTCAGTTGTTTAATATGTTTACGTAGGCGCGCAAGGTGTCGGCGGCACGTCAGAAGAAAGCAGAGTTGGAGGTATGTTCTTTCAGTATTGTGATACTCCAGACCATACTGAGAATCATACCAGAGACCTGAGGTGCGACCGGGTACGGTCGCACCGGCCAAGGGTGTCGCGGCCCAGCTTGATCGGATTGCAGCTGCGGCCGTCGATGCAGCATCACGTCCCGAGAGCGAGTGGGATATTTCTGCTCGTATCATGTTCCCCGCGCCCGGCAAGGATATCGGGCTAACTAGTCAGACCGAGGAGCTCAAGTCGGTGCTGCGCGGGTCCATTGAGTTCATCAAGCTGTCCCTCTTCTTTGAAGATGCTTACCCTGCCATCGTGTCGCGCGCTGGATTTGCGCGCTCATATCTTCTTTCGGCTGCTCAAACTCCGGCCTCGGCGCATATCAAGGATCGCCTCGAGACTGATCTCAGCTTTGCTGCGCGTCTTGCCGACATTGTACGTTAATTTCATGACCCTTAACTATTCACTGAATGCTGGATAGCCGTTGGACCGCATTAACATTACTCGAGGCGACTTTAAACGCGTTGCGGCACAGGAAATCCCCGGCCTTTTCCGGTTTGCTCACTTGCCGCCCGCCGAGGTGAGGAACATTGTCGCGGATCGTCTTCAAGACCACCGCTACATCTTTCCTGTCGATCCGGCCACGGTAAGTTTATCTGTGTCCCATGCCTCCCCATCTCAATATTTCCCAGAATCGCCTGAAAGTCGAATTACCGTTTCATCACGAGTCCATCGTCGGGGTTCTCAAAAAAGTGGTGTTCACGGGTCAATTCAGAACGAAGAATTTGCACCTGTTTGCGTCCACCAGCAAGAAACATCCTAACCGCGCAGAACTCCCCGATGCAATGGTCTGTCTCGCGGCAACAGCGGTAAGTCTTTTATTCTTCATACACTTTGAGGCTTATTGACCTATCTCAGGTCTACGGGGCACTCGTTGAGTACCGCGCCACAGGAACTCTTCAAAACATCCCCTTCACCGAAGGCACTTACGAGGATATCTACCGCAACCACATGAAGACCTTGATCGAGACTCGGGAGTCGGCGCCGGTCGCTCTTCATCGTGTCCTCCACAAGCTTTACAACCTTGTAAGGTATGAACTTGCTTTCTTTGACATTTTTCAACTTGTACTCACATTTATATTCAGCGAGACCGCGGGCGCCACTGCCAACGCTACCGCAAGCTCCTCCGTCCTCATCAACCTTGTTGAGGTCCCTGAGTCTGATTGAATACCACGTTGCTCGCCCTGACCCGCTGCTCCATCATTTTATATGTGTATCTATTTCTTACTCTACGGCATTCCTGTTTCATTGTCTGTAGTCGATACCACCTTTGCTAGTTTATCGTAGTCCCTCGTTGAATTAATAGTCACCCCGTGCACATTTGCCCGCAAATCCGTGTCTAAACCGTGATAACTCCGCCCAATGAACCGAAACTTTGTAGGAATGTGCGGCGAATGCCCGGTAAGTTGGGGAAAATTACCCCTAAATTATTTTCAACGTCACTAGAAAGCTAATGATGGTAAGAGGGATAATTTGGCGACATTATCCCAAACTTGGGGGCAATGGGACCGTATTGGGAAAGGAGGTGTTTCCTGATGTATACAATACGAGCACTTCAATCCGGCGTTGAACACACCCTCGAGGTCATTGCCCAAAAAGAATCCACGGCATTAGACCGTTGAGTTGATGTGAACAATTGTGGGTGAGCTCTCAATGGAAGCAACGGGTGAATACACGGAGTGCAAATAAAAACAAAAGAAGTTGGACGTAGAATAAATGGCGCAGGGACGGACCGTCCGCCACCGAGCCGATACAATTTCCTCGTCAAGCTCGAAATACGATTGTAAACAACCTTTCGGCATTTCAAGTCGTTAAACTCAAGCCCTGAATCGGATTATGAACATGGGGTTGAGTGTGTGGGACGGTGAACAGGGATTAGCTACTACCACTCAGTTGAATGTAGTGGTGTTGCATAATTGTACCGCTTGTATACCTGTCGTGGTGGACCAGTGTGGTTCAAATGTGTAAGGAAGACCACAAAGTGGAAGCAGGGCTCGGACCCGAATGGAACGGGTAACTCTTGCTTTAACGACGCAATCCAGTGAAAGAAATGCAAGCGCGGACCGTCAGCCACCGAGCCGACGCCATGGTTATCTGGAGACTCGATGCAACCTATCAAATCCCATGCGGGCGATTCAAATTCTGATTCGTTGCAATCAAAAAGCTCAGTCTTCACCGTGATATTCGATTCAATCTTAGAGTGTTGTTAGTTATGGCGGCTGCCTTGGTTCTGACACAGTTGAGCTGATTCAGACCCAATAGCACAATTGTCGACACTCTCTATCCTTATGGCTCAGGCCCGAATCGAACGGGTAACTCTTGCTTTAACGATCAATTTCAACACGAAAGGAATGCAAGCGCGGACCATGCGGGGACCGAGCCGATGCCTACTTACTGGCCTTCCGTAACCCACCACAAATCGCACTCAACGCGGGGAATTCAATGCTGACCCAATGGATTATGCGGCATGCCGCCGCAGCAGTTTGGCCGGAGACCGTCGGAGGGTCTGAATCAGCAATGTTACGATGCGGCCCATGCGGCTCATGGATGCGTACGTATCTTACAGTGTAATACTATTCTACATAATTATAACGGTAGTTCCATGAGCGGTCGGTGAGCGGTCGGTCGATATCTTGTGGTTCGATTGTAATTCTTTTGGCGTCAATTTCCTCGTTGACCGAGAAGGCCGAAGTTCGATATTTATTTAACCTGTCTTGGATTCCTGAGAGATTCGGGCTCAGAAACTAACCGATACGCCCCGCTAAGTGACATTAAGTCCTACATCTGCGATGTTGAAAACCAGGCCCCATCAACGCCGCTCGGGCCGAGACTCGCCAAGGGGAATATACACGTGCTGATCGGCAAAAAACCTCTTCTCTCCTGCCACCGTCGTCGCCAGGCTCCGTCCGCCCAGGATGATATCTACAGGGAGAGTGAAGCCCAAGAGCGGTATCGAGTGCGTCGCAACCCAATCTACAGAGAGTCAGAAACTAATGACCTCATCAGCGACCCATCGCACCACTTGGCCGCCCTTGCGCCATTCCCGCCCGATTCGCCGCCCACGCCCCTCTCCTCCACCCTCTCCCTTCCTTTGCCTTCGACACCAACAAAGTCCAACGCCCGCTCAAAAGGCAAGCAGAAAGGATCGACGATGCTGCGCCCCTCGGACGTCTCAATCTACCTCCGCTGGGCCGTCTCCCCGAACGCCGCCCTAACCCTCCTCCTCGCACCCATCATCCTCGCCATACCGACGCACTACCTCCTCCCCTGCCTCCCCCTCCCGCCCACATGGACGCTCGATCTCCAGTTCCTCGGCCTCCCCGGCTGGACCTGGACCGCCCTCCCCACCAACCCCTTCACGCCCTTCTTCCTCCTCTCCCACCCCGCGCCCCCGCCCCCGCCCTCTGCGCCCTTCTCGTCCGCGATAACCACCCCCGACACTACGCAGCTGTACATCAAAGGCCCCCTCGACATCCCGCTCCTCCTCTGGACCATCGTCCTCTGCTCGTATCTGCGCCTCGTATTCACGCAGGAGGTGTTCCCAAGGGTGGCGCGGTGGTGGGGGATCAAGAGGGAGGGCAAGGTGGCAAGGTTCGGGGAGCAGGGGTATGCGGTGGTGTATTTTGCGGTGGTGGGCGTTTGGGGCGTGGTGAGTCCGTTGTTATTCTTGCATTCTATTTTCGTTTCTGCCGTGGTGCCACCTCCTTCGCGATGGCGATTGCGATTGCGCGGCTAGTCGGGCCCGCGTTGGTCCATGACCTCGGTGCATCCATCCGTGCGCTGCCGCCGCCTCCACGGTCCACGAGTCGCAGTCGCGCGCGCCTCCTTCGCGCCGCGTCTTCCGCGTCCCCCGCCCTTTCGATCCTCCATCTCCACTTCCATTTCCATTTCCGCATCGCATTCTCCTCCCATTCCTTTTGACCTGTGCGTCGTGCGCGGACGTCTATCGAACGCAGACCGCTACATCCACGCACCATCCGTTCCTTCAATTCACCTTCCCTTTTCCGCGCGCTACATGCTATGTACAGCGTACATCCGCGGTCCCAGGTCACGACTGCGTTTGCGTGAATGCGACTGCGTGCAATCATTGCAATGCATCTGCATACTTCCGAGCAACGTGCATGCGCCGAGGCGACGCCGACGCAGTCCGGATGCTGCGCGCGTCATAGGTCGTCCGCAGCCTGCACATTGCGAGTATCGCGAGTAGGCGTAGCATCGCGTCGCGTCGCGCGCGTACCTGTTCCTTGCGATACGGCGGGCGCCTGACGCAGATGGTCGAGACCGGGTCGCGTGCGACAGCGTTCGTCCCGAGCTCCCCTCCGTCACGCGTTCCCGGGTCCTAACCCTGTGTGGTACTTCGGTTCGCGTCGCCCGCACTGCCACCGGCGCACGAATGCGAATGCGAACGGGCTTGCCAATCCCACACCTTGCTTCATTTTAATTCCTCGGGCCGCTATATCCACTCCCACTCCACGCCTTCTTTTCTCTCACCTACTCCACCCCTTCTTTTTTTTTACCTTCATCTCATTTCGTTTCTCCAATTTGGTCCATATACTGACGCTTTCCCCAGCAAACCCTCCTCACCACCCCCACCGCCTGGTTCCACACCCCCGCCTTCTGGATCGGCTACCCGCACACGCACCTCAGCGGCGCAATGAAAAGGTACTATGTGCTGCAGATTGGGTATTGGGTGCAGCAGTGGGCGGTACGTGTTTTCTTCCTCCTCCTCTCCCGATTACGTTTCGTATTTGCGCGCGCGTGGTTTTTCGTATTTGCGCGCGTGGTTTTTTGGAGGTTGTTTGATGGTTTGGGGAGGCTGCGGGGCGCGTTAAGGCACGCACGCACGCGCGGAGTTGGGAGGGCGGAGGCGGAGGCTCTTTTCTTTTTCTTGACGAGTTGGACACGTTGTCGCGTTACCCGAGCGAGTCGGGGGTTCTTTCTTCGCCGCGCAAGGGAGTTTTCCTTCGGCGGTGGTTGGCGGAGTTCTCCTTTCGCCGGATGGTGGGGACGGAGTTGGGCGACGAGGTGCGCGGGTTGGAGTCGTCCATCTGTCGCGCGGCTGAACTGCGCGGAAATTGGGTGCGCGGAGGCGTATGGGACGGCACGGCACCTGTCTCCGCCTCTCCCTTCCCTTCGTCTCGGGGTATCTATCATCGACGGCATTCTTTCTTGGACGTGGCGCGTTGCACTTTTCCTCGCGCCGTCACTCTTCCTCTTCAATCATCCTCCTTCAAGCTCTCGCATCGCAACCTTCATCTTCATCTTCATCGAACTGACATTCATTCCCACACCAGGTCCTCCTCCTCGGCCTCGAAAAACGGCGCTCGGACTACTGGGAGTACATGGTGCACCATTTGGTTACGGTTTGGATGGTTAGGTGCGTTTCGCCTTTGGGTTTTTGTTTTTATTGGAGAGTGCGATGCGGAGGGAGCGATGGTTTTCTTGAAACCCGCCCATACCTCGTCGTGGCGCGGACTCCTTCGCGCCTTGCCTCTGCGATCCGTCCCTCGGCATCGTGTCGTCCTTGCCTTGCACGAACGAGGAATTGGAATCGACTCGCGCGTTCCAGAGCGAGGAATCGGAATCCTCTTGCGCGTCAGGGCCAACGCGCAGTACGGCGTTTCTTGTTTGCTTCGGCTTTGGCGCGGTGGTGCTTGGTGTTCTGCAAGCGCGTCAAGCTGCTCGGCATCGTGACGCCCTTCCCCTTCCCTTGCACGAACGTCGGCGTTGCTCCTTCCCATTCGCGTGTTGCTCCTCCGTGCGAGAGCGAGGAATCAGAATCGGAATCGTGTTGCGCGTCAGGGCCAACGCACTCCGGCGTTTCTTTTTTTTGGCTTTGGCTTTGGCGCGTTCGTGCTTGGCTTTCTGCAAGCGCGCCGGCGTCGAGGTGGTGTTCTCGCCGCTCGGCGGGCAACGGAAGTGGCAGTTGTCATCATCAACGCGCGGGGCTCGTCTTGTATGTCTTTTCTGCGTGCGCGAGGGCGCAGTGTCGTAGGAGGAGTGTTTTCCCCGACCTGTCGGGTTTGGCGAGCCAACCGACTACTTAGGCGAGGCTTATGCGCGGCGCCCTCGTTTCGTCTGCGCCGTCGTTTTACTGCGGGGAAAGCAGGGAAGGGTACTATCGACGCGGTGTCCACATTCATAGCATGTGCATATCCGTTCTTCTTCTCCGCGTACCGACTTCTCCATCCTCGTCCTTCACCTCCTTCCCCCTCCTTCCCAATAAACACTCACAACACAATAAATACTAACGCCCGCACACAGCTGGTCCTACCTCATGAACGTCACCCTCCTCGGCACCGCCGTCTTCGTGAGCATGGACGTGCCCGATTTGTTGTTGGCGGTGCGTCTGCCTTCCTTTCTTGTCTTGCCGTTTTTGCCTTCTTGTTCTTGCCTTCTTGTTTCTTCCTATCCTGGGTCTGCCGAGCTTCCTACTTCTGCATTCCGCCGTCTTCCCTGCGAGCTTCTTGGTCCTTATCGCGGATCCCCGTGCGCGGGGTTTATTTCTGCGTTGTTGGTATCGGCTGGCGCGCTCCATCAACGGTGCGGTCGGTGTGCGCGTGTCGATGTGCGGGCGGGTGTGGTGTCGTGCGTTGGATTTTTTTTCCCTCGCCGAACGAGCGCGTGGACTGTCCGGCGTTGGTGCTGCTGGAGGGGAGGAGTGCTGATGGCTCCTTCTTCTACGGGGCGCTGGTGATGAAGCTCACGCTCTGTCGGTGGAGTGCGCATCACAGCGCTGGCGGTTGCGCACGCAGGTGGTTTTCCTTGTCCGCCACCCCGCTCGCCGTCGGTTCTGCACCGCGTCGAGTTCTCTTGGGCACGCGTTGCCGGTCGTGTCATGCGCGGTTCATGCGCCAGCGCTTCTCCCAGCCCTGGGACCGCGGAACGAGTCTCCGCCCGCGGTCTCAGTCCCTTTCAATGCCCGCGGTGTCATTCCCGCGTCGTCGACGCGAATATCTTTTTCTTCCCTGGCAAACCAACCAACCCTCCCTGCTTCTTCTTCCTTCTTCCCCTCGATGCGTTCAAGCCAACAAACCAATATTGATATCACCGTCTTCCGCAGATCTCCAAGATGTTCAACTACCTGCAGCTAGAACGCCCCAAGGTCGTGTCGTTTACGGTGTTTGTGGTCGCGTGGACGTGCGTCGTTTCCTTCCTATTCTACTCGCAATTTCTTCGGGTGCGTCAGCAACGGATTCTCGGCTCGTTGGACTCGATGACTACCAACGCCAAGTGTTGGTTGGATTCGACCCCGCATGGATCTTCTCCCTCATTCCCCTGCCTCCTCTGCCTTTCCTTCCAACTGCCCAACCGCTGAATAAATAACTAACTCCTGCCCTTCAGATACTTCCGCCACTACATCTCCCTGCGCATCCTCTGGTCGTTGCGATACGAGTTTGAGGACTTGGTGCCGTGCGTGCTCTCTTCCTCTTCCAAGCCCTCCTTCCATACGTGCTCGCGAAACTTGGCTCCAGAACCACCACCCTTCTTTTACTCCGTCCGAACCAAATCACAAACAGACCAACTCATTCATTCCTTCCCCCACAGTAAAGAACACCAAATCTTCTCGCCCCGCACGGGCATCTATATGGCGCTCTGGATGCGCGACCAGATGTTCTACGCGCTGTGCGTACTGCAGGTGTTGAATTTGTTCTGGTATTATTTGATTTTGCGGATATTGTTCCGGTTCGTCGTTCTTCCTCCTCTTTTTTTTTTCCTCTTCGTCTTTGCTCCTTTGTCCCTCATGATCATTCTTCTGCCCTGACACTGGCGACGAACGTCGGGTCTCGCTGTGATCGTATACATACCAATGTAATCTCCATACTAACACCCACGATTGCAGGACGATCTTCCACGCCGAGACGGACGATAACCGGTCCGACGCCGAGGAGGAGGATGAGCCCGTCGCCATCGACGAAAAGTCGGAGATGCCGAGCGAGAAGGGGCTGGGGGCGTCGTTGGGACGGGTGCGTTCTTGGCTTGCTTCTTACCTCTTTCTTTGCCTTCCACCATCGGCCTAACTTGTTTTCTTCTTCGCGCAGAACGAGTGCGACGATAACGATACGGAAAAACAGTCGCCTTGTCCGCCGGCGAAATCAGGTCGGGGGAAGAAACGTGGAGGGGCGGCGGCGCGGGTGGGCAATGGCAATGGGAATGGGAGTGTGGGATTGAGTGTGGGGCCGAATGTGTAGGGGACGGAGTGGGGAAAGGGCTGGGATGCGGTGGGGAGAGCGCGCGACTGGGTCGTTTAGAAAGCGCGGTTGGTCTCGAAGGGAGCTGACGAAGACACCCACGATACCCATCGGCAACGCGCAAGACGAACACGACGGACCATCAACGACAAAACGAAAACGGGAAACTCAATACGACCTCCCAAGAGCGGACTTGGATATTTCTTTCTTGCTTTGCCTCATTTCCATTCCACTCCACTCATTTAATTTTTCCTCCTTATATCTACTCGCTATCCCTCCTCCCTACTCACCCTCCTTCCACGTCTCCAGGATCCCTCTCTTCTCCCCGCCGGCTTTCATTCCCATAGTGAGGCCGTTCGTCTTTACACCCGCCCTTCCTCCCGGATTCGATCCTTCATTTTACGTAAGTATACATCCCCCATCCCGACCCCGACGCATTTCACCTAACTTACTTACTTACTTGCCCTCCCGCCAGCTAGCTATCAGGCTGCGCTACTTATCGCGCTGCTACACGCACGAAGGGTGGGTTAATCACGGACTGGCACTGAAATTAAATTATGCGCTCTTGGGTTCTTTTGCGCAGGCAGGTCCGGCAAAGGCAAGGTTGACTCGACGGCGGTGGGGTATTTCGGCGACCCGGACTCGGCGGATGGTGCTCGCAGCATGATCGGCCACTGCGCAGATCTGCACGCGCGGCGACGCACGTTCGAGTTTTTGGCTTGGCGACGCGTGGCGGGCTCTTGGGCTTGTCAAGCTTCAAACCTCAGCGACTCCACCCTCGGGCCGCAACGCCTCAATTCCGTGTCTCGACGATAATGAGCAAAAAACTCAAAGACCAAAATCAAAAAGGGCAAAACCACGCACCTCCTCCAGGCACGACCTTCCGGATGCAGGGATCTGCGGTCGCTCCTAATTTCAGGGCGAGATCTGTCAAGACGATCTGGGTCCGGGTCCGTTCAGCTATCTCAGCTGACATACGGGTGGGAAGTCATGAAGGCAGTGGGATGGATGCACGGCGATGGGACGGTGTTTGGAGCAGGTGAGTTTTAGGAGGTTGATGGAATATTGTCGTTGGTACTATTCCTGTCCTCGTGTGCAGTCTGAATAGCACAGTTAAAGGAACGCTCGCGAATTGCTTGCAGGAACGATAACAGCGCGTGTCGAAAGAGTCTGAACACTTTGCAGATTTCATGCATCGGCTTGTCTGATCGCGGGTGGCTGAGAGTGCACGGCAACATCCGGCATACAACGGAATGATGGTATCAACGGTGCCGCGTTGCCGGTGCTGCCGAGCTGCAGTTCGAAAGTGGGCTTCCAAGGAATAATTCGCAGTGTCAAAAGCACATTTGATTATTTTCTCAGGCGGTACCGACCTGAGGAGCACGGCTCCCCTTCCATTCGAAATGGATGATGCATGCCCGAGATGACCGCCGTTCAACCAGGTCTAGTAAAAATAAATCAAACTACTAGTTAATGCCGCAAAATAGTTGGCCGTTCCTCACTGCGGAGCGGTGTAAGGAAACTGTTTGCACCGTGTGACCATCCGCAATCCCGAAAACGGCACATCCCCGAGAAGGCCGAAGTTCAACTGCTTTGACCGGTAGACCTGGTCCGTGGCAGTTCGGCAGCCTGGATATGATTAAGGCAAGGAAACCCATATATGAGCACTACGTGCATCATGATAACCTTTACTCATTGTGTTCGGAAGATAATCGCTGATCGACGTACCCGTTCCGATAGCGTAGATATCCTACGATTCGAAAAATGAGCCACAGAGGTCTGAGCCAGGAATGGACACACAGCGTTGCCGGAACCCATGATTTGTACGTCGCTAATCCCCGGGGATGCGCCTTTTGAGATGCGGGTTAGAGACGTATATATGAGAACACAAAAGCTGGAATTACCGAAGAACAGGATGCCATCGTCGTAAAAGATGAGTCCTTGGGATCCGGGAACATTGCAGCGCGGCGCCTGTGGCGCCGGTGGCATCAGAATCTGGGGAGAGGGAAGTTAGGTTAGAAAGTTGGCGGCAGCATGCAGTTCTTACGTTGGGGTTAAACGTTGACGGGACCTGGTTGGACTTTGAGCTCAATGAGCAATGTGCACAGATAGAGGACGTACAATTCCTGAAGTGTAGAGGGGGGAGCACTGGGGTACGGCCTGTCCCGTTTGTGCAGACAGCTGGTTCATGACCCCGCGGTAAAAATTAAATGCATTCTGCCCGCGCGAACTAGAAGGCATCATGAGAAAAGGCTTAAAAGCCAAGTGCGGCACTCACGTGCATCCATTGGTGTATTAAGAAGGTTCTGCAGCCAGACGTTGAACACTAGGGGTAGACTCGCATCGTCCACCAGGACCACCGTTGGCGTTATCTCTGAAAGCAAATCCTGGACCCTCTGCGCTGTAGCCTTGAGGATTTGTGAAGTTCCGCCAAAGTCTGGAAACAAACGGTAAGTGTTCCGAAATCTATCGGCGCAATTTCGTGGCGTACATTGGCCCACTGCGGCAAGGTTTCGCAGGAAGAATCTGGGGGAGCTGTCAACAACAGCTCCGTCCGCAATTCAAAAGAGGCACTCACTCGACCTTATAGATTTGTTGTGCGGCCGCGGCGAAGGAAGCGAATTGGGGTATCATATTCATATCCTTCAATTGGGGAGGGTTGGTGGCCGTGGCGGAGTTTTGGTTCACGACATTGGATTTCGCTGTAGATCCAGTTCATGTGAGAATATCCCAAAGGAGCTGAAAGCCTTACCTTGGTTCAGAGGTTTATCAACCCAACTTTCGTTAAAGAAACGCATCAGCATAGCACAAGGGCCCAATTAATTCAAGGTGACTTACACCATGTTGGGGGTCTAAACGCAGAATTAGAAAGGCGGGCATGGTCTAAACGAATGGCACTGACCTAATCAATGGCCTGAACAAGAGCGAGTCCCATCGTGGACCCATCCGCGCGCATGTAATCGAGAGGATTGTCCTGGACCCTGCCCAGGTGTCAGAAAGCCCGAACAGTTCATTTTCAACCGTCAATGGTACCAACCAAGTGCAATTGCCATTCGTCATTGGGGGCGAACCGACGAACTGGCCAATATATCCCAACCTGCGTTGCATCAGGTCGACTGCGGTTTGAGATGTGAAGTTGAAACATACTCGAAGACATGCTCCTCTATCAATAATGGTGTCAACGACCGACTGATATCCAGAACTGAATCACGCACGATTGACAACTTGGCCTACGGGGGCACCGAGAACGGGCTGTCCGATGAGAGTGGTGCCGGTATTGCCGCCGGCAGGATCAAGTACGACATAATCAGCCGCGCCCAGCAGTACATTTTGGGTATTGACGACCATGAGCTCGTCGCAGCGCGGTATATTGATTTCTGCAATATACGGTCAATCGTGCTTTAAAATAAGAGAGAATTTGAAGTACGGCGATTACGGCGGACCAAATTGTGCGTGTGATTTGTGTTGAGCGACTGAGGGTAAACTTTCGCATTGAAGCCTGGAGGTGGATTGGGAAAGGGAGTTGCAGGCAGAGTGTGATCCTGGTCGTTGGCCCCACGTGAATAGCCGTTGCAGCTGTGTAGCTATTCTTGCAAAAATAGCTTTTCCCAGGGTTTGAATCGATATTCCTACCACCGAGGGATCTGAACGTCGAGAGGGTTGTGGCACTGAAGAGAGCCGATATTACAAGAGGCACTGCAAAATCTGGGAGAGTTTACCGTTTGGGATCCTCTTGACGCTTCGGCGCCGGTCTGGATCCGTTCCGTCCTCATCCCAATCCGTGTTATCAGAGTCATCAGAGAGGGTGAGATCGGCGGGCATCGTTGGGCACGCTGACGCGGACGATGATGACTGGCTCATGGTGCTACTCATAGACCTCGTCATTGTACTTGAGTCGTCGGGGGAGGAGTGGGCCGCGGTATGGGGTTCGTCCATGGGCCAGTCCACCCTGGCGTACCTGGAAAAGAAGACCAGGTTGGTCGCGAAATTATCGATGCATTATTGACCACCTACGGGCGTTATACCGTCAATAATTCCGACGTCAAGAGGCAAACACGGGTCGATAATAAGATTGAAGAACAGCGTCCAAATGTTACCGCTGTTGCACCGATCTTTGTCGGCCGGTGGTCCAATCAGATTCACGCCCGGTGTGTCCGTCTGGGTAGGTACCGGGACGATACGGATCCAGGTGGACGTTGAGGTAAGTGGACCCGTGAATGTGATCGTGGAGGCGCCCGGGGGTGGAATAATGTCCAGTGACCAGCTAGGCAATATACCAGCGACGAGTGAGCATTGCGTGGCTAAGGCACCTCCGACGGGCGTGCCACCACTGAAGCACAAATCAAAACAAGCCGCCATAATTGTACACGCACTCACCTGTTTAGAGTTACTGTAGCTCCCCCAGCAGATACGGTCGTGGTGGCCGTTGGGATTGGGAAGCTGGTCGTGGTATCAGCACATACAAACGTCTCTGTTTTTGCACCCGAGGAAGGGAATGGGTTCGGATCTGCGCAGAATGGCAAGGGTCATCGGCAGTACATGAACCCACACGACAAACCACATACTCCAAGGTACATCTGTGTTCACTTGCACTGGCTGCCCAGTGGTCACCGTCTTGATAGAATTCAAGAAGAATTTACGTGATGTACTCACAAACGGAAAGACAGGATCCGTCCATGGACCCAGCCAGCCGATTGGGAGGACCTGCACCGTCAAGAAAAACGTTAGATAAGTCAGTGGTTCCAGGATATCAGCGACGCACGGGGGTTGGCGTAGTGCCGCCCGAAATTCCGACACTCGGTGGTAGGGTTCCCACTACGGATGGACCACTAGGGCCACCCGAAAACGACCACACTGCGCCACCAGGACCCGTGACTGTGACGATAACTCCACTGCTGGGAGGAGGAACGACACTGGAGAACGTCTGGGACCCAGATATAGGTGCGGTGAAGGTAACTGGGCCCGCAGTTGGTGGGACGATAGGGAAGGTCCACGTCGGGGTAACGGAATTTATTTCGGACACAGTTGATGGTAGCAGAGCAGTAACAGGCGTAGCGCCTGGGTCCAAAAACACGAACTGGCTGCCGACAGTAATGGTGGTCTCCGTCGGAATGGGAACAACAGTTGTGCCCCCGCCACTGACAACGAACGTCTCCGATACAGCGCCCGGGGAAGGATGGGGGTTGGGATCTGCGCACTCGTGAAGGCCATATCAAGACGAGTGCGGTGAGAAGTACCGATACGCACTCCATGGTATGAAATCGAAGTCGCCGAACCCGCCGCCGCCGCCAGGACCCGTCCCTGTCCCTGTACCCGTACCCTGTTGAATTGGTGAGTTTTAGCCGCGAGATGAAATTACCTGACGTACGTTGGCTCCCCAGAAGCTCAGAGTACTCGCAAAGCCGTCGATGTTGTCCGCCTGTAGGGCCACGGACACATTGCCGGGGTAGCTGACCATGTTTGTACTTCCCGCAGTCGTCAGTTGATAGATATACACCGCCGCCGATTGCTGGTCGACCAAGACCATCGAGTCTTGGCAGTTTCGATTTGGTACACATGCCTGGGCGAAGGTTTGAAAAAAATGGGGAGGCGTCAGAGGGAGACTTACCTGGCCATATGTCTGACACAGAGACCGTGAGCGACGGTCGTCTGTTGAGCATAAAGCAAGAACTATACCTGGAAGAAGCTATATAATCCGACTCCATAGACAAACATGTCGAAACTGTTGGTTATGACCAAGCCCCAAGCGGCGGCGACTGCCTCTGACGGGTCTCCGTATGAAGGAGTCGTTGAAAAGGGAGCGGGGGGAATAGGTGTAGGTTGGAAGTACGCAGTTTCGGTTTGAATCAAGCCGGCGTAAATGTTTTGCGCATTGTTGAAGGCGTATTGATAGATAACCTGCTCAGAGTTAAGATACGGGGAGAGAATGGGCCGAGTACATACGTGATGCTCCGAGGCCGTTCCAACAAGCCATACTGGCCCAGTCGCGGATTCAACCAATATGCCCCGTCCACTGAAGGAGTTTATCTGGGTTTGATTCGGGTCGTCGAGATCATGATCTGACGAGTGTTTCGTTAGGGATAATACAGAAACGGAACTTCCACCGCGAACCTGCATTCCAAACCCATACATTCTATCGAGAACGTCAGTAAAAGTTCGACGGACATAAGTCAACCACGAACCTCGAAGTATCCGGAGCCTGACGGTGTTATGTGGAGGCCGAGAAATGCCGAGGTACAACCCGCTGCATTGATCGAAGAGGTGGCGCAGTTTGCGGCGTTGATGTTGGTGCCCTGCAAACCCCTGAATCGACAATGGACCAAGAATAATCAAATCGGCACCTACCTTTGCACCCCCGAGCCGAATGTGCACATCCCATAGCCCCGCCGCCCCCTGTGAGCCCGCGTCCAGATTCCACTCAATCCCGATCGCACCGGCCGATCCTCCCACGGTTGTGATGATCAAGTCACTCATCTCCACCTGTCCGACATCTCCAGGGTTGCCCACCTGAGTAAATTTCAGCTGCTGGAAAATGATTAATGTGGTAGAAGTACCTGAATGACGGGTCGGGGATTTTTCTGGTCGCCGAAGTTGGGCCCACTCCCCATAATTACTGCGTACAAGGTTCCAGCCACCTGCGTGCCAGCTGGAACGAAGATGGTATTCTTGACCAGATATGTACCGGTTTCGATTACTACAAATCAGGTCAGTGGGGGTATGGCCACCATCGCCGTGGAATCTCACGCAGAATCGCGCATCCAGAATTCTGTCAAAGGAATGAGAGGAGCGCTCCGTCCGATACCAAAAATGAAGGTCAAACTCACGGTAGAGAGGAAAGTATTAATCGCAGCGGTATCATCATTAATACCGTCTTCCATGGCCCCGAGTCCACTCGTCATGAGAGTGAGGAATTCTGGTCGAACGTTGAGCGAGACAAACTTGAGAACACATGAACATACGATTGCCCGAGTAGGTTTCGTACTGAGGCCGGGACCGATACAAGTACGTTCCCGTGATATCCGTCAAGGTCTGGGGCCGTGAGCCAACAGGCGTGAACGAGCCCTGCAGGTACCGCTTCGACGTTCCTGTAACACACTCCGTCAGAGTCATTATTCCGGGAGGGTGAAAAGAAGACACGGACCGAGGTATACATTGCCCTGGAACCATTCAAGGCCTATACCAGTGTTCAAGTTTGCGGCGACGACTGTGCCGCTGGAGCTTTGGATGTTGGCAGTTGAAATACCGGTAAAGGCAACATTATGGAATCGCCAAGCGCTGTCCGCTGACTGCTCGACATCTGTGGAAAGAAATAAAGTCCAGTCGCTTGACTAAACTAAGGCCAAAATATGTACCCTGATCCCGATTCCAGTCGTCGAAATCTTGGAGTCAATGATAAGGACTCCCCCTGCGCTCTGGTCAAAAAATCGGCGAGGAGCAAGTTATCGGGGTAAATTCACTGACTTGGGTTGCCAATGTTAGCCCTCCGGTGTTGAGATCGAAACCAACTTGGCAGTTACTGTGTAAAATGTCAGTAGGAGAGTCGTCAAAGACGAGAGGGCGTACTGTTTTGCCAAGTGAATCCCCAATTCCATTCTTGGTAAATAGCAGAGGCAGTGTTAGTAATCTGGACGTTGCGGATGGTAAACTGCTGGTTGGATATCCACATGCCGAAGGCACCGCTATTGAGGAATCAAGCTCATTCCGCCGAGCTGCAAGCCAATAGCATACCCGTTGAAGGTCAAGTCAGACATGAAACCGCCCGACCCGTTCTCCATGAATATACTATGGAGAACGCTGAATTCCTTTTCAACCCGTCACGAATGGATACGTACCCCTGATGCTTGGTGCCGGTCGCCGCGGAGCTCTTAAAGTCTAGATTAATCAACGAAGTGGCCTGCCTGGAAGCCGTTGGTCGGGCCAGTGATGTGCGTAAGACAAGACAGGACTGACTTGGCCGACCTGCCAATGTATTCCGGTCCCAAATGCATCGGGGGACATCGCCGTTGTATCGATCACCAAATTCCTGACGGAACGAAAGAAGTTCTGCGGCGGTAAATCGGTGAAGGTTCAAAGTTACAAGAAGGCGGTAACCCACGTTCTGGTTCTGCCACCGATTTACGCCCGTGCCGTCAGGGTTCACCTCACCGGGAATGTAGGGATCGGCGTCTAGTTGAACGTTAGATTTATTAGAATTGTCCAACTGATAAACAGATAACTCGCCAATGACGGCAATGCCCACAAAGTTGGCATCCGCGATGATCATGGGTTTGCTATTGTAATCGCCGACGCTGGACGCCCGAGATTTAATCCTGGCGGTGACTGCGCGGTAATAACTATAACTCACAGAGACGTGTAGTAAAAACTGAAAACAGTGAATGAGTGTTTCTGTTTTTCTACAAATGCACTCACGGGATAATTGGTGCGGTTACGCGGTACTGTTGACAATAAGCAAGCGATTAGAGTGTTCGGATGATCAGCGCCTACTTTGCCCGGAGGAAAAAATATAATTGCTGGGGTAATCTGGACGATCTGATGAGTTCCACGACAGAGGAGCTAGCCTGAGAGATCGTACGGTGGAAGAAAAACAACCTTGGCCTCAGCGCCCACCATCTGGGGTTCGGATGAGACGATGGAAGTAACTACCGCGTAGACATGACCGTACCACTGATAGCGTTGTTGATAGCCACGGTGTCGTCTGTATCTGCTGTTGAGTTTTGGTCGGTAAATGAGAAAGAACACCCACCGGCAATGCCATCTCCAACTGCCTGCGAGGCTCATGAGACGACAACTTCACACTACCTGCAAGCGACACAGCTCACATGATAGTCGACTTTAACGTTGCGGAAGACCTGTAATATGGCATGCATATATAACTACCATACACCACTTACGAAACGGACCTTGTAGCCCGGACTGTAGGCACTCTTGCTGAGGGAAGTGAGCGCAGCATCGTTCATCCAATACGGATCTGGGACGGGATTAGGGATGTCGCGAGGGATAGGAACCCACCGTACCGGTAGGCGCTGCAGTTCTGGTGATTCCTGCGCATCCCGCTGCGAGCGCGAAAGAGGGCATATATACAAGCGCGGCGAGGTAAGCTGGCCAAAAAGATCTGAGCATTTCGGACCCAAGCCTGAACCGTTACTTAGGACACACCCCGATTTATATGTCTGCTGTCCTGCCGGTATCACAGCGGCGTAGTCGAACAGCATCAGATTCCACCAGTTCGATTTCCGGGTACCAGGAGACTCGTCAGAAACTAGGTCATTAGAGGATTTTAGTTGATGCAGCTGAAGAATACTAGTGATCCGCCGAGGCGCCGGGTGCTCGCGAAGCGCTGTCAGCACAATCTCGTCAGCAGAATTCTCTGTCAATAATTTTGTTGCTTTCAACAGGTCTGTTTGCCTAAATTTTGGTATCAGTCGAACGGCCTTGGAGAGCGTTATCCAACGGTCCAATTTTCATTGAGATTGGTGCAGAATTGAACGGTTTTGGGGCACTTCTTTTGGGATTGTCAGCCACCGCAATATGGGGCCGCATTTCTTAGCCCTCTGCTCGTCACGTGCACACTTTAGGTAATTGCTTCGCTTCGCTCGCAACAAAGGTGAGCGCTCACGATGAGGAATGAACAGTGAAATACACACAGGTGCACGATCATCGTAACACTTTGGACAGCCTGAGAACCCGAGAACGAGGAAAGACTGTGCCCCGAATGAGATAAAAGGAGCCTCTTATGGATTAATCCATGGTGGAATCTTGTGGAGGTTATACAGGCGCTCACCTTTCTCATTGACCGCAGCGAGGATTCCCCGCGCTGTTACGACAAAAAAAGATCTAACCAGCGTCACAGTTGGTTGTGGGGTTCTCCCGATGGCTTCTCCCGAAGAATTTATTATGCTGTTAGTTGGGACGGCGGAATCTGGACTCGCAGGGAGGTCGGTTCGTACCTGAGCCTACAATAGGACCGGCCAGAATGAAAATCTGATTGTCTGTTCGCGTCAGTCCCAGTCACCGCTTCTCTGAATACTGGATGTACGTGCCTAGATTGAGCCTAATCCGAGACTAGAAGGAGAATACAATATGTATCAGATGGATGAAACGAGAGCTTGGAGGCCAATGGAGCGTTGAAGGAATGATACGTATCGTCGGGCTTCGTCGGGCCAGGAACCAGTCAGAAGATGATGGTTGAGGAGTGGTAGAATAGTAACGAGCAGAGAAGCAGAGAAGACGATTGGGGGATGGAGGGGAGGAGCGACAGCGAAATTAAAGGATTTGAGGTGTCGATTGGCCGCGTAGGAGTGTTGACGGGAACCGTAAAATCGACGCCTCCGGGGTCGCGCGTTGAAAATTGACGAGGGCTTCCCCCCACAGTATTGCACGCGGTCCGGTCGGAGGCTCGGAGCGACAGAGACACCAGAGGGAACTTCAGAGCAGCGGGTGATCTGCAGCAATGATGGTGGTTGACGGATGTGGGCACCTCGTGCCTTGTTCTGGTTGCTCGACGAAGGACCACGTCAGCAAGGAGGGAAAGTATCAGCATTGCCGTTGAATAGACTTGAACCAGTCGTCGTCAGGATAGTCGATAAATAGGACCGATTGTCTTTGAGATCTTAGGGCCCGTAGCCCTGGTTCGAATCTAGCGTGTACATGAGTGTTTTGAGGAATTTGAAAGAGGGTAGACACTCCGCTCGATTATCATTTTAGAACGAGGACTTGCTGCTCAAGTCTTGACCAGGACGCGGACAAAAAGTCAGCTGCAGAGGGCCCCGTTTGCGTCGAGACGACGAGGGCAGGGATTGGCGCCGATCCGCTCCCTGCTGAAATCAGTGACCAGAAGAATGAACTGTCGTAGGTGGCCGTGGACTTGTCGTAGCAGGAAGGTGCAAGCAACGCCGATCAGCACGTGGCCATCGGAGTCATCGGTCCGAGTCGGTCCGTTGATGGAATGATCCAGGACTTTGATCCTGTAGCATCGGGGAGGAAATGCCGCCCTTCCCCGCAAAGCGTCCCAGGGGCCGCCGGCAGTATAATTTCAGCATACTTCGGGCCTCTTGGCCCAGCGCAGGCGCATGACCTCAAGGCACTCGAGCTCAAGTCAAATTTCGGTGTTACTGGGTGTAGGCCAGTGGAGGCAGTTATGCACGCAACAGCGTCCACCCCATCCGAAGTGGTAGGTAAACCTATGCGGCACGCGTTTCCACCGCCCTAGGATGAAAAGACAGTTGTAATTGTGTCGAAATCTGTGATACAACTTGAAAACAAGACTTACATACGGGTTGCTAACGGGTGATGCGCACCAGCCCGCGCTGGGTGCGTACACACGCAAACGGACATACCAAACGGACACATTCCCACGGTTCATCAATCCTTCCGCAAACACCGCCGCCTCCGTTTCGAGGCTGCGACCTATCCCCTTTCAACTCCATTTCATATTCCAACTCCGTCTCCGTTTACCGTGAGAACAACTCCGTCTCCGTTTTCAATCCATACGGACCTTGACTCACGACGTCTTCCGTTTCCTTATTTGTACATAGCACTGCCTCCCTCTTTTCCTATATAAAGCCCCAGTCTTTACACTGTACGGTAGAGACCGGCACCCCACCAATACATCTCTCACTTGTCCCTTTTGCATATCGCCCTCTGCAGTTCACCTGCCCACGTTCTGAGTCCCTTGTCATCACCGATCACTGTCCCCTTTGTGTCCTTCGTCGTCCCCGATCACTGTCGTTATCGCCTCCGCCGCCGCCATCGCTTACGCTCGTCCTCCGTCGCCTCCGTCTAGTCCGCTCATATGTACCTGATCGGTATTGGAACATTTGGACCACCTCGCACACCCACGTCTAGACTCTCGCTTGCCGAGTGTTGTTGTTCGTTCGTTGTTCAGCTCCGCTCGTAGGGCCCGAGTCAGCGTATCATATTGGATCCCACCGCGAGGGGTTCTAAAATAGCTTCCAATCCATCCCGTACTTTACGCGGAAACGAACTCCGTGACCTCCGCCAAGAAATTATAGCTGCGGGTTTTAACCCTGAAGACCCATCGCTGTTCGAACTCGTTCCGTATCACTTATCACACCACTCGAATATTTCCTCGCCTTCGCCTTCACCTTCACCTTCACTGTCACCGCCGCTCCTACGCCCGGCAGACCGTGAAGATTTTATCGAACCAAAAGCCACTCCCATTATTATAATGGCCCAACCATCTATGCCCACTCGTGGTGACCGTACGGCCCCCACGTTCGACTCGACCAACCCGCGCGAACTTCCGCGCTTCTTCACCGACCTCGAATTCCACTTCACGCGTTGTGGTGTCACAGACAACGCCGAGAAGAAGTCCCACGCGACTCGTTTCCTCAGCTTCCGTGACCAGGATGCTTGGGAATCCCTCCCCGAGTTCACCACGGCGACCACTTCCTATGCAGAATTTAAGGCGGCTGCCTTGAGACTTTATCCCGGAACTGATGCAGATAAAAAGTATACGTTAGCTGACCTAGATGTTCTTGTAGGTGCCTACGTGCGCACAGGAATCCACACGAAAGGAGATTTTAGCGAATTCTATCGTGACTTTTCCACGATATCCGTGTACCTCATCAAGCAAGGCCGGCTTGCTCCTTGCGAGCAAACCCGTTCCTTCAAACGGGCAATGCAGCCAGAGACCCTGTGGGAGAAAATCGATTGCCGCCTTCAAGTGAAGCAGCCCGATATTGGCCCAGAGGATGCACATAGCCTGGCAGACTTGAAGGAAGCTGCAGACTTTGTCCTTCAGGGTACATCCATAAAACCAACATCATCCCTCGAATTCACATCGACCTCGCCGACCCATATTAAATCTGAACCCGAAGTTGCGGTGTTGGCTAGCACCTTCACCAAATTCATAGAGTTTATGAGCCAAAACTCGACGGTCTTTGGTGCGGCGAATACCCAGAACCAGAACCAGTCGTACCCGCCTCGAAACACGAACACTCGCCCCGATGGTTGCACATATTGCAACGGCCCGCATTATATTGCAAACTGCGAAATTGTCACGGCAGATAGCCAAACGGGCATCTGTAAACGCGACATTAATGGACGAGTTGTCCTTCCCTCCGGCGCATTTGTTCCGCGGCATATCCAAGGCCGTAACCTTCGCGAGCGCATCCAGGAATGGCACCACCAGAACCCCGGCCAGGTCGCAGCACAAATGATGCTAGGCACCTACCACAATTCTGCCTTCCAGCAGACCTCGAATCGCCTCTCCATTGAGGAACGTCAGGCTTGTTTGGACCAAGAAAACGAAGCCTTGGAAAAATTGCGCCAGGCTCAGTATATTCAGACTCGTGCACAAGCCCGCCGCGTCACCGAGACTGGTGGCCATGTTGAAGAACCAGAGCAGCCGATCCGCCGAGTACTTCAGCGCCCCCGCTCTCCAGTTGCACCGGCACATATTCCCGCTCCCCCGCCTCGAGTTCCTGTTGTTCCCCCGATCCAACGCATGCCGGAGCACCCGTACGCGAACGTACGCGATGCCGCTTATGCCGAGCCCAAAGGCCGTAATTTCGGAGTACCAGCGCCGCCGATGCCTGCCGCAAAGCGCCACGAGCCTGCCTATCGCAGTGCTGCCCCGGTCGTTGATAATAAAATTGCCGCGAATGTCTTTGACCGCTCAATGGATGCGCCAGTTATGCTTTCACAGCGTGAATTGCTTTCCATCGCTCCGGACCTTCGAAACCAGTACAAAGAAGTCACCACGAGTCGTCGTATTGCCTCCGAAGCACAGCCGGGACCCACACAAGCCCAGTTCTTCAATAATATTAATGAAAACCCGCTCCCGTTTGACGCTGAACCGACCGTTGAATTCGAAGAACACATGGCTGAACCTATAAATGTTGCAACATTTGGCACGTTCACGAGCAGCATGCCCGCTGCTTTCGAGCAAACCGTTGAACAGGACCTTCCTCGTGATGCCCTAGTGGCTAACGACGAATTTGCAACTTTATACGACGCTGGAATACTCCCCGATGCCGGCTGTAAGGGTTCGCGTCGGCTCTCGGTGCCGAAGTCCCGATAGCGCAGAAGCGCCGCAGGCTTGCGGCGCGGTTGCACGGTAGTTGCGGCAGCGGCACAGCACTGCCGTAGGTGTTCCGTAGTATTCCGCAGTTCCACAGTTTATTCTATTGTCTCGTGTACCGTATAAATAGTCAGTAGGTAGCACTAGTTCAGATTCTAGTCCAACACGGAGCTTTACCGACTCAAGTTCTCAGTCCAAGTAAAACTCACCTCGATTAGGATCACCATGTTCTACGACTTCCCTCTCAGGAACCCCGTAGACTCACATTTCTTTTGAGTCGATTTCTTCGATTTCGTGTTGACCGTTCAGTCGGACTGATCACCCGTTTGAACAAATAGTTGGTTCACTACGCGACGTACAGCATAGTGAATGCGCGAGAAGACGTATGCTTCTGTCGCGCTGTCAGCTCGGGCTTCCCCAGACAATGTTTCTGAGGAAGTGACCGTGGTTAAAGCCACGCTCCACTTCACGGGCGGCGGCGGCACAGCGGAGGGCGAGTTTAAAGGAAAGAACTCGACTGCAGTGCGTATTAGTCCTGGCGTCGCAGAGCAGCCGACGCCGGAGGGCCAAATCTCCGGGGATATTATCCAAGAGGTGGTCAAGGATGACGGCCCGCTCCACGAATCGAGCGGCGTCAGAACGGCGGAGTGCGCGACGATCGCGCAAGCTGTTGAACTTAATCTGGCAATCATACCAGATGAGTTGACCACCCATGCGAGGGGGGTTCAAACTACCGAGTCGCCCGTGCATAAACACGGCGGCGGCCTCACGGAGGACGGCGGGTTCGACGCACTGGACCCGACCACTGTGATCCCAGACGCTGAATGCGTCGTGAGCGCGTCTGTAATTCACTATGGGCGCCCCAGTGGAGGTTGGGGTGGAAAGTCACCTCACGAGCCGGCGTTGATGCATCATTGCTCCCTTAGAGCCGAGGACATGGAGAGTCCTGGGGATGGATTTGTATTCCCCAAACGCACGGCTAGGGAAACGATCATACCGAGGTCAGTACCTTTGAATGTAGGATGTAAGATTTTCCCTACGTGGTTCGAAACGGCCGGCAATATCAATCAGCTTGATTTATCGACGGACGACGAGAATGTCCGAAATTCGCGAGAGGAGTTCGGTCTTCGATATCCGATGTGGTCCTCGTTGGAAGATACCAAGGGCGCCAGCAGCCATGCAGAACATGTTAGTTGCATGGCAATTGCTGTCCGAAGCCCGAAGGACTCACCGGAGAACTCCAGCGGGATGACCGTGAAGGAAAAGAGCGAAGGATTTGCTCGGTATCTTCGGACTGCACAAGGCAAAGAATCAGTTGGAGGCCCGAAAGCAGGAAAGAGTAAGGCGACCAGGAAACAGGTCAAGAAAGGGACAGATAAGTTCCTGAGGCCAATGTCGCAAATTCCCGAGGGCGGGTGGTTCAGGCGCTCGGTCAGCAAGGCTGCGAGTCCTCCAGACTCGTCAGAGTCTTCCAGTTCGACTTCCGATAGTACTTCGACTTCAGGAACTGAGTCGACGTCGGATGTTAGCTCTGACAATTCAGAGAAGTTTGCCAAGTCCAAGGGCAAGACATCGAAATTGGCTTCGAGAAAGAAGAACAGGAAGCAGAGAAATAATCTCAAGCGGATGAAGAAGGCAATGGAGGGAATAAGGATTAAGCCTCCATTCCGCTGGGACGGCAAGCCTGACATCGAAGTTTTCGATACGTGGACTTACCAGGTGGATACTTGGATCGAGCTCAATGGTTTGAGCGACAGAATTTCCCTGAAGGTGATGGTCAGCTTCATGGGCAAGCAGGCACGGAAATTCTTCATGGATCATGTAGCCGCTCACCAGGAGCAATGGACCGTGAAATACGTCTACAAAGCGTTATTTGACTACTGTTTCCCCGCTGACTTCAAACTGCAGTTGAGGAAGCGACTAATGAATGCGCACCAAGATGAAAAGACGGTCCAAGACTTCGTGCGAGAGGTTGAATCTTTGGCAAAGAGATTTCCGGATGTTGCCGAGAGGCAATTGATTCAAATTTTCTGGGATGGCGTGGAGCGATACATACGTATAAGATGGCTCGACAGAGGCCTGAACCCGGAAGAGAGTAGCCTGAAGCGACTGGTGAAACATGCGTTGCAGTTCGAGAAGGCGAAGGCAGCCCTGGACGACGAAATTCGGGGCGGGATGTCCATCCAAGGCAGCGATGGCGACCAAAGCCAGGAGGGTGAAGGGGCTGAGTCTGGGAGTATTCCAGACAACATCGAAACGGGTCATAGCACTCTGGAGACGCATAAACTTCCAAAGTGGCCCAAGGCTGACCGAGATAACGCTGCCAACGGAAAGGTTTCTGTTAATGTCACCAGATATGCAAACTGGGCCTCTTCAGACTCTGAGGAGATTGAGAATTCCTGGGAACCAAGTTATGCAGCCTGGGACGCAGAAGAAGAGCAGGGTGTGGTCAGTGGAAAGCGCGATGATGAGTCTTCTCAAGAGAGTTCGAATCGATCCGAAATCAACGGCGCGTCAGAGGGATCAGACAGTGAGGATGGCCGCCAGTTCGAATCTGAAGAACAGAGTTCATGTTCAATGTACTAATAATACTCACCGAGACGCGACGCAGTTGGAAGAACCGCGTTGCGATCCTTGAGGGCGAGTGTAAGGGTTCGCGTCGGCTCTCGGTGCCGAAGTCCCGATAGCGCAGAAGCGCCGCAGGCTTGCGGCGCGGTTGCACGGTAGTTGCGGCAGCGGCACAGCACTGCCGTAGGTGTTCCGTAGTATTCCGCAGTTCCACAGTTTATTCTATTGTCTCGTGTACCGTATAAATAGTCAGTAGTTAGCACTAGTTCAGATTCTAGTCCAACACGGAGCTTTACCGACTCAAGTTCTCAGTCCAAGTAAAACTCACCTCGATTAGGATCACCGTGTTCTACGACTTCCCTCTCAGGAACCCCGTAGACTCACACCGGCGAACTTCATGTTGCCGAAGACTCTTCCGCGATCCGCTCAGTTTTGCCTATTGTGGATAACCAGCGCCGCGTCGGGTGCATTTACGACACTGGTTCTCAAATCGTTGCTATGTCCGAAGCCATTTGCAACGACCTGCAGCTCCCATATAACCCCCGTATCACAATTAACATGGAATCCGCGAACGGTACCGTTACTCCGTCCCTCGGCCTCGCTCGCAATGTCCCATTCAAATTCGGTGAAATTACACTTTACCTCCAAGTTCACATTGTTCGCGCCCCCGCCTATGATATCCTCCTCGGCCGCCCATTCGACAAATTAACGGAGTCCAGAGTGAATAATTCTGCCAACGGTGATCAGACAATTACAATCTGTGACCGCAATAGCGGTATGGAATTGACCATCCCGACGGTTCCGCGTGGTTGTGCACGGTTGCCCGTCCCGCAGGATTTTCGCGCCTCGAGGAATTGATCTCTGATCAAGGAGAAGTCGCCCTTGTTAAAATTCCACACTCTAGCATCCCCGGAAGATTTACTATTGAAGCCTACTCAATTCTCGCATCGGACAACTGCCACGAACGACTTCAACAAGCTTACCTGTCAGCTTGCTCGGAGTTACCTTCACCCGAACCAATTACTCCTTCGCGCAGCCTCGTTCAACTCGTGGTACCGCCACGCAGTCGTGATTCAACTCGCACTGCTTATACCCATTCCATTTCTTCGCCTCCAATGGCAACCTATGCCAAAAAGAAATATAAACCAGTCGCCCAGAAAGTCAGGCCTGTCCTTGGCAGTTTACCTGAAAAATTTCGCATCGTACGCGATATTCGTGGCGATCCCTTGGTAAATATGCCTATCCTTTCACCTAATCCGCCACCATTCATTCCGACCGGACGATACACCGCCGAATGCCGCGATATTATTGACCGCGCTCACGCTGGAGATTTCTTGTGGCCCGCCGAACGTGCCTTCCTGCACTACTTCATGTGTGTGCATAATAGAGGTTTCGCCTGGAACGACTCCCAAAGAGGCAAATTCCGAGAAGACTTCTTCCCGCCCGTCGAAATACCCGTGATTCCGCACACACCTTGGGTTCAGCGAAACATTCCCATCCCGCCGGGAATTTACAATGAAGTTTGCCGATTAATTCGAGCTAAAATCGATGCTGGCGTATACGAGCCCTCGAATTCATCATGCCGCTCCCGTTGGTTTTGTGTGGTCAAGAAAGACACCACCAGTCTTCGCATCGTCCACGCGCTCAAAGCTCTCAACACCGTTACTATTCAACACAGCGGAGTTACCCCGTTACTTGATCAGGTTGCGGAACAATTTGCTGGCCGCGCATGCGGTGGAATGCTCGATTTATATGTTGGCTACGATGAACGTGTCATCGCAGAGTCTTCGCGCGACTACACCACGTTTCAAACACCATACGGCGCCCTTCGACTTGTCACCCTTCCGATGGGTTGGACAAATTCTGTTCCCATTTTCCACAACGATGTTACACATATCCTGCAGGCAGAAATTCCACACCACACGATTCCCGTCATCGACGATTGTGCGGTGCGCGGTCCCGCTTCGCGATACCAAGACGCAGACGGAAACTACAAGAGAACCCCGGTATCCGCCGTTTTTTGGGAACACTTCCAGGTTCTCAACCGCATTGTTACTCGCATGATATATTGCGAAGGTACCTTCTCAGGTCCCAAAGCCATCCTATGTTGGCATACCATCACAGTCCTCGGCCACGTTTGTACCTTCGAAGGTCGCATCCCCGATCAATCCCACGTTGCAAAAATATTAAACTGGGGACCATGCAAAGACTTATCCGAAGTCCGCGCATTCCTTGGAACCATCGGAGTTGTACGGATCTTCATCTACAACTTTGCCCATCGGGCCCACGCACTCGTGCTCCTCACGCGTAAAGATATGCCCTTTGTCTTTGGACCACCGCAGATCGAGGCACAAGAAGACTTGAAGTACGCGCTTGTACACTCACCTGCACTCCGACCCATCGATTATACCTCACGTGCACTGTGTATTCTTTCCGTGGACACCTCTTCACTCGCTGTTGGATTCCTCCTCGCACAATGCGACCTCGAGGATTTATCCCGCCGATATTATGCTCGCTTCGGTTCGATTACCCTCAATGAACGCGAAGCCAGATTCTCACAGGCCAAACTCGAGCTCTACGGACTCTACCGCGCGCTTCGCGCTTGGAAAATTTATTTGATCGGAGTCCGTTGTTGAAGTCGACGCACGCTACATTAAAGGCATGCTCGCCAATCCAGATCTTGCACCTGGTGCCAGCATGAATCGTTGGATTCTTGCCATCCTCACCTTTCACTTCACACTCGTCCACGTACCCGGAGTTTCTCACCGCCCCGATGGACTTTCTCGTCGTAATCCTCAGCCTGGAGATGAACCAGAGCCGGATGACGATTTTGATGATTGGATTGATCAAGTTCATGGCTTCATGCACTTCATAAACGACTCACCGCATGTTCAACGGCCGCAGAAAACAATTGTGACCTTATCCGCCGAGATAGTCCCTGACAACGAGCTGGCACCCGAATCCCTTTCCTACGACAATATCCCACGCTCAAAGAACGCTCAACTCGCGGATGCTCGTATCGACCAAGTTCGACTATGGCACGAGACACCGCAACGCCCTTGAGACATGAAAGATGCAGATTACCAGGCCTTTGTTCGATATTGCCAGGAGCTTTACATCTCCGATAATCAGCTTTGGCGCAAAGACCCGCAGCAACGCCACAAACTCGTTGTAATTCAGTCGCGCCGATTATTCATCTTGCTCTCAGCACACGATGATGTTGGACACCGTGGATTTTACGCGACCCGTGCACTCCTCAGCGAACGATTCTGGTGGCCTTACATGGCCCACGATATCACCTGGTGGATCCATACTTGCCACCTTTGCCAAATCCGACAGACGCGACAAATTCGCATTCCTCCCACGGTTGCAGTTCCCGCGCTGTTATCCTCCAAAGTTTACATGGATACCATGCATATGCCATTGAGCGGTGGCTACAAGTACATCGTTCAAGGGCGCTGTTCGATCATCCACTACCCCGAATTCCGCATGCTGCACAAGGAGAACGCCAAAGCCCTTGGCGATTGGATTTTCGAAGATTTATTGTGCCGTTGGGGCACACTGGTCGAAATTGTCACGGATAACGGAACCCCCTTCGTAAAAGCGCTGGGTTACCTCGAGAAGAAGTATCATGTGAAGCACATCCGAATTTCCGGCTACAACTCCCAAGCCAACGGCATCGTTGAGCGTCCGCATTTAGACATTCGAAACAGCATATTCAAAGCTTGCGATGGAATCCAGAATAAATGGCACACCGTTACCTTTTCCGTATTTTGGGCCGACCGCATCACCATTCGTAGACGCATGGGATGCTCCCCTTACTTCGCCGCGACCAGAACTCATCCTTTAATCCCGCTTGACATCTCCGAAGCAACGTATCTGCTTCCTCCACCCGATTCCGTTCTCAGCACGGAAGATTTAATCGCTCAGCGTGCGATTGCACTGTAAAAACGGCGAGAGCACCTAACTCTCCTTCACTCCAATGTCTATGCGGCGAGACTTCGAGCAGCGATTAAATTCGAGCAGGACCACGCCGCGACACTACACAATTATAACTTCCAGCGCGGAGACTTAGTTCTCATGCGGAACACGGCCATCGAAAAATCACTTAGCGGTAAAATGCGCAAACGGTACCTCGGCCCACTCATCGTCATTTCACGCAATCTTGGCATCTCCGAAGCAACATATCTGCTTCCTCCACCCGATTCCGTTCTCAGCACGGAAGATTTAATCGCTCAGCGTGCGATTGCACTGCAAAAACGGCGAGAGCACCTAACTCTCCTTCACTCCAATGTCTATGCGGCGAGACTTCGAGCAGTGATTAAATTCGAGCAGGGCCACGCCGCGACACTACACAATTATAACTTCCAGCGCGGAGACTTAGTTCTCATGCGGAACACGGCCATCGAAAAATCACTTAGCGGTAAAATGCGCAAACGGTACCTCGGCCCACTCATCGTCATTTCACGCAATCTTGGTGGCGCATACATTTTGTGCGAGCTCGACGGATCTGTTTTCCACAGACCAATCGCCGCCTTCCGAGTTATTCCGTATTTCGCGCGCCAGAGGATTCCGTTGCCCCCTTTGGACGAACTCCTTGACATATCTACCGAACGCCTCCGCGAAGGAGCAGAGCACGCTTGCAGACCCCGAGGACGATGACATTGAACCATAAACACCGCGGTTTCAATCTCAGTTGGGAAGAACAAAATTTGATGTGCACCAGCCCGCGCTGGGCGCATACACACACGCAAACGGACATACCAAACGGACACATTCCCACGGTTCATCAATCCTTCCGCAAACACCGCCGCCTCCGTTTCGAGGCTGCGACCTATCCCCTTTCAACTCCATTTCATATTCCAACTCCGTCTCCGTTTACCGTGAGAACAACTCCGTCTCCGTTTTCAATCCATACGGACCTTGACTCACGACGTCTTCCGTTTCCTTATTTGTACATAGCACTGCCTCCCTCTTTTCCTATATAAAGCCCCAGTCTTTACACTGTACGGTAGAGACCGGCACCCCACCAATACATCTCTCACTTGTCCCTTTTGCATATCGCCCTCTGTAGTTCACCTGCCCACGTTCTGAGTCCCTCGTCGTCACCGATCACTGTCCCCTTTGTGTCCTTCGTCGTCCCCGATCACTGTCGTTATCGCCTCCGCCGCCGCCATCGCTTACGCTCGTCCTCCGTCGCCTCCGTCTAGTCCGCTCATATGTACCTGATCGGTATTGGAACATTTGGACCACCTCGCACACCCACGTCTAGACTCTCGCTTGCCGAGTGTTGTTGTTCGTTCGTTGTTCAGCTCCGCTCGTAGGGCCCGAGTCAGTGTATCACGGGTTGCACGGGTCGCGGGCCAGCCGCAAGCCCGCGACCAGCCCCGCACCCGCGCGAGAGCATGTATGGGGCAGCACGCCAGTCCCCGCGGGACAGTGTTAAGAGTAGGCTTTAATTAGGCCTTAACATTAACCCTTAATTACTGGCCAAAAACATGTTAAGGGCATAATAAGGGTATGCTAAGGGAGAATGATGGCCCATCACTCAGGCCAGAAAGTTACTGTGCAGCGCTACTGAGTCATTATGAGTGAGAAAAACATAGCCCTGGTGTCAGTTCCAACTCGATCTTCCCTGTTTATTTCAATGATGGGGACATTCATTGCAGATAGGCCAATAATGATAGCTTTGACTAGGAAAAGTCATTTTCCCAGGAAGAAATGAGGAAACTTTTGGTCTTGGATGAGAAAGAAGTCAATGGTAGGGTGTGCACATGTAAATCTGGGACTATTTCAACTCTGTGTCTTTCTTTGCGAAAGTTTCGGTAGATTTTCCCGTTTAGGAAGTTAAGCCTTATTAAGGGGCACCCTTATTAAGGCACTTAAGGGTCCTAAGGGCTTAACGAAAAAAATTACCCTTAATAAGGCCTTAATCCGCAACACTGCCCGGGGACACCCGTGGTAATCACTATCTATGCCGGTGGGAGCGCGAGGACGTCACCCAGTTGGTGGGCTCCGTTTTAGTTGTGATATCAATGGCGAACTTTATTGGGTCAATCCTTCGATCGACGAGGTCAAGCGCATCGAAAAGTCTTTTTGAACCTGGCTGATTAGATTGTCCTTCTATACCAGGACGGGATTCCCACCCCTGTGGCCGGGCCGGGCCTTGCGGGTCAACTGCATAACTTTTGGTTTTGATCTGAAGTGTTATGTGCCATGGTTCCTCAAGTATGGGGTTAGGTTATGGAGTACGACAGACGCACCGAGTTGGAGAGACATAAACTCACCGTGGAGCTGTATCCGATCGCGACCACTTTTCGTTCAACTTTGGTTCAACTTACACTGCAGTCTGGCAGTAAGTGGAATTCTTAATCGTTATAACTATATCTCGAGGTTGCTCGAGGCCATATCTGACCCTGGTTCCCTTTGCTGAACTCCCACCGTAGTACAATGAAATTTCCCAAAGATGCCTACTTGTCGCAATCATGCGACAAGGAGGCTAGGAAAATATCAGGTTGAAATCGGCTGCAAGCGCACTTGAGTAATAGGAGGGGATCCTTCTCCTTTGATAATGCCGCGCAGGTAGTCAAATCAGTTCCGCAGCATATGGCAAGATAAAACGCCCACAAAATGAAAACAGAGTCGACCCCGAGGAGAACGGCCAGTTTCGAAATTCGCCGATAGAAGCTTGGTTCATTGCTGGTAAAGGGATTTCCCCTTCTGTCTTTAGAGTTGCGTCACCGGCGTCATTCGAACGTTGCCTCGAGGACTGCGACCCAACACAGAGATCGTACCGAGATTTTGCTGATTCCGAGACCGCCAAGGAAAGGGGGGATCGTGTAATCCCATCTTCAACTTCTGGGAGCCCATTCGACCATGGTTTGCCGCGGTCCAGGAGGGATTTATCTGGGATGTATTTCAACGCACGGATGGGAAGAGCCAGGCGTTGCGGGACAGCAACGATCACTCAGTGAAGTTTAGAGATCAAGGTTGAGAGATTGATAAATGAAAAGTTAGGTACCCATCTCAAAATGTATCCCTCCCCAAAATACTTACTATCGCTCGCCGAGCGGCATGTCACGTCCAAAGAGGGCCATCCTTCGCGTTCAGTCCCTGTATAGAACAGCTGCTTACTGTAACATTTCTCATTACAGTCATCCTTTCGGCTCCTGTGATAGAATATCGTCTCGCACTGAGCTGATCGGGGGCCATGTAGTCATCCCGCCTGCCATGCTGGCATCCCGCGGGTCATTATAAAGCGTACCTTCTTAAAATATAAGCCGGCTTATAAACAGGGCGCCTCTATCGCCGGACTGATTAATCCGTGAGATCGGTACCTCACTCTCCGTTGTTGGTCCATGTCAAATGCAAAGCTTTAACGTTACGATGCCCACAGCCACATTACCCGCTTTGTATTCTGTCGAATTTTAATTATCGAGGCCTTACCGACACGGGGCGAGGTAATAGTTTGCCCTTGCGGTCGTGCTGCATTTTGGGTACTCATCACGGACAGCGATAGATATCGATCTTTCGCTCAACTGAATAAGCTGATGAACCCACCATCTTCGGCCTGCTTCAAGTGCTTGGCAAAAGAAGTAGTTCTCTTGCCATCAGGTGTCTCTAACGACCGACTGGAGGCATGAAGGTGATGTTTCCCGTTCCAAACGTACTCTGCGCAGCAGTACTATTTTCTGTGCGGGAAAACGATCACCGCGTGTGGTTTTTCTGCCAGAAAGAGACCATATATTCCGCGAGCGCCGTTCGAAGCAGTTCTGCCGGAAGTCCGCAGGAGTGAATACGAATGCAGTCTCCGCAGTCTATACGACGGGAATACCGTCTGCGACGGGAATACCGTGTCTGCGACGGAAATACTTTGTATGAGTTTTTTGACAGGGAAGCATTCAATCTTTCGAAGCGCACATTGACGCAGCACAGGCTGCCAATTCCCCTTCCGATTTTGAATCTCGGCGTCAACAGTTTACTAAGGTGCGTCCGTCACCTGGGAAGTTCATATGCGTGCTATCCTCCCCAGTTCAAAACAAGAATCGATCGCTCCAGGGTACTCATCAATGGGTGAAACGCGGTCGGTCACCGTGCGACCTTGCTGGACCACGGTGGATAAAATGGTGAGGATTCAATCGGTGCCCTTCCTCTACCTTCTCACCAATGTCCACCCACGGAACTCCACATGCGCCTCTACAGGTTTTTACCAGGAGAACCAGAACGGTCCTAGCCTGTACTGCCTGTCGCTCTAGGTCAGTACTCGGACGCATCTTAGGGGCCGCGCGCTTAACCTCCTCCTACTAGGAAGATCAAAGCACGTCTCCTCTTCTCCCGGCTTTGTCTCGCTGATGTCATGGGTGCAGTGTGCCAGAACTGATGAAACCCCATCGGCACCCTGCGACAGGTGTATACGACGAGGTTTTGTATGCCAGTACGTCCCTGTGGCCGAACAACCACGGTCCCCCGACGCAAATATAGAACGACGGAGGGGAGACTTGTCGGCGACTCCTCCGCCCACTTCACAACAGTCGAACTCGAATCGAACTTTTAATCCTTACGAGGGATACGCTAACGTGATCCTCCCGGCTCAACCACCCCAAACGCCGGCAGCTCCCCGCTTCTTGCCGTCTCCATTATCGCTTCTTTCCAACGGAGACAACAAGGAGCCGGGGTACGAAGCAACTCGTTCTCCTCACCGAATGACGTACGGGAAAGATACTTCCATGGGTTCCGGATCATCCCTTCATCGATATAACGCCCCCCACGAGTCTGGGTACAGGCCATACTTGTCGGACATGAATTCTGCGATGCCCGTGCCCCCCTCAGGCGCCCATAATGAGTGAGCAACCTCCCTGAAAATTGCACAGGCCTCACGTGTTCGCTGCAGCTACTATGCAGGTCGGAATTCTCAGGGGCGTCTTCCGCCTCGATTCTCAAGTCCGGAGCCGACATACTTCCGGCGACCCTCATATCCTTGATGTATATACCCCTACATTAATATTACGACCCGAACTTCCCTCCTTGCTCAACAGAGGAGGTGATCAGTCTAAGGTAAATTATAGCAGGCGTGGCACTTCTCCCCGTAGAATCTGTGCGGGACCTGGGTCCTGGGCTCGAGTATTTCTTGGCTGCGGCCGGGTTGGATATTCTGCTGATTGAGATCAACTGAATGTGATGTCTGGGTGCTGCTGACACGGTCCCGTGCGTTGAATATCGTCCTGGTTCGATACGCAGAATCAGTCTTGTCGCAGATGCCGGACTAGATCCGGCAGCTAACTGGACCGACGGCCGCTGTAGTTGCATGAAATCGAATAAATCAGCTGGCCTGACAATGGACGCCACCGTTGCGTTGAAGTCGTACGTGTGTGTTTTTGCAAGTCTTGCTTGACTACGAATGTGCTGGAGATCGGTGAGACAGAATCAAGGTTTGGCTAAGGGTTATCAGATAAAAGGCCTGTGCATTGGTGCCCCGGCGGTCATCACTCGCAACAGTATACATACATACTGTAGAGGGGGGCAAGTCTGGACTGACGACGCGTCTCGGGAGGAGAAGGCGCCGGGGAGAATGCTACACTTTTAATCCTTTCAACCGCAGGAATGTTCCACATAGTGGACCACGCGAGTATAATTGATTTCAGCCGTGAATTCGGAAGTTTCAACAGTAGTCAGGTTTATCTAAGAATAAACAACAGCGTCTCGCCCACCCCTTCAGCTTCAATCAATGTCTGAAGAAGCATGAGCTGTAAAAGCTGTTGAGGCCCGAAATAAAACCGTCAAGTTTCATAATAATTGGCAGCTCTCGGCACTTCTCGGTATCGCGAAGCCGAGATGTAGTTGGGTGATGCCGCAGCAATTAATGTGATTGCATCAGCGGAGCTTAAATCCGTTCGATCGCATAAATGGTGGTAACCATGTTTGCTTGTCACTGCGTGAAGAACGTGGTCTCCCATACTCAGAGGCTTCAACGGGAAGGTCGAAACTCTGCTTATTCTGCAGAACGTCGGAAACTCCCCCGTTGATGATTTAATCTCTTACAGTAAGCTCCGCATTTTCAACTTACAGTAACTGAGGATTTAAACGGTTTCAGGAATGATTCTATCGGACCATACGAGACCGGACACCGCATAAAAGGGTGGCGTCCAACCCTGACGGCCACTGGCAGAGGCCGCCTAGGCCCTGTCCTCAAGTATTCATGAAACTTGCATGATTTATACCCGTAGGCCTACGCCGGTTGAAATGCCTCCGAATTGCTGTGCAAGATCAGACTCTTGTCTATTGTGAATAAAAGCACAACGAAGCAAAGTGGGATGTCGGATTGATTTCTTGGTCTGGGCGGACTCGAAGGCATTTTGTTCGCCGGAACAGCACTCCCTTGTATTCCCCAAACCGTCCATAGAACAGTTGGTAGCCGCAGGGACTTGCGATGGCGACACCCAAGCTGTCATATGCTTGTCATTATGCAGACAAATTCCGGGCGCTCTGATGGCGGCCCTTTCAGTTCACTGGAAATGCAATACAAGCCCTGGGTCCGCAGCTCTTCCACGATACCGTACCGCCGCTGCGCCAGGATAGCAACGCTTCTGCGATCTCAGCTCTGCATCTGCAGTTGACGGCGGATGTAGTAAATCGCATCCGTCTCACGAACATTTTATGCATGTCGAGTGGTATTAATCATTAAACAGCATTTAAATAACCGGTGTCACCTCACAACGCCAATAGTCTCCCCTTATCTTCAACGTCAACTCGACAACATCGCATAGTCTTTCTGTGCAAATCTCTCCGTTTTGCGCCTGTTCCGGAGATTTGAAATAGCAAGGCCAGGGTACCGATTCATTTGTGAAACGCGCAAGAAACATGGCCTCCGTGGGACTGCGTTGGTAGACAGGGGTGCATATAATGAGGAGGACTCAGTGCCTGGCCCTCATTTCGGCAACAATGTCCACTGACACCCCCTTGAGTTGGCCTCTACCCAGGAAACCGCTGAGAACCAGGAGGGCCCAAGCCTGCACGGAGTGTCGAGCCCGACGGATAAAGGTGTGCACGCATTCCTTCCTCCGCTGCTCCGAGTCGCTCATGGCATTCCCCTGCTGCAGTGTGTTACGGGCGACGATGCCACCTCCGCGCCCTGTGAGAGGTGTATAAGACGAGGCTTTACATGCAAATTTGTCCCGGTAACCGGACAACAGCGTCACTCCCCCCCCACAAACGAAGAACGTCCTGCCCGTAAACCTTCGGAGAGTATTCCGACCTTCCAACAAGAGTTGGCGAGCTTGATGGAATATTCGAACTTCATCGCTGCCGCCCAACTACCCGACATCCCCGTACCCCTCCTGTTCTCATCACCGCCCCCCATATCACTCCCCCCGAAAAGCTGCGAATGGGACTACGAACCGAATCATCATTCCAATCGACCCGCCTTCACGAGGGAAAACTCGGTATTGAACTCGGACGAACCTACCGAGAGTTACCAGCCATACAGTTCAGAGCTAGACTTGGAATCCGCCATTTTCTTTTTCTACCCAGATGTAATGAATAACGAGTGAGATTTTTTTCCCCAGAATTTCCTCCACGTTGCTCACGTCCTCTGTAGGAGCTACTCCGGGCCTCGACATTGGGAATCTCCGCCAGAGCGTCCCGCGCCGCGAGTCTTCATGCCAAATCCAAAGTATCTTCGTCGACCCACCACACTCCCGTATTAGATTACTCGACCCGAGACACAAGTTCGTTGTATTATTTTGACAGACAGTGACAATAGAGGACAGGACCTGTCCTTCTTGGAATGATTGACCTGGCTGATCCGTTTTCATCGATCGTGCCTTGCAAGTACAACAAATGAGCAAGAATGCATGTACGAAGCTAGAGGCAAGTTCAAGGACATGATAAATGTGTCGTTGTAATCGCGCAGGCACCAGGCGACCTTCCGGAGTATGTGTTCAAGTTCAAATCAAGTTTGCAACAGCGTTGCTGGGGGTCAGAATTTGCACACACACACACACACAACTCTCGCCGTGCCTGAAGCAAGTTACAACCACCACAAGCGGTACGTACGTCTGTCAGCGTCAAAAGACTTTGACACAAAAGATCAACATCAACATGCCGGGTTTGCCGACTTGCCCGAGTGGCCGCCGACCTGATTCGATCTCGCCTGCCTGTCGGCATCAACAGCCTTGGTAAACACGTCAATGCTGAGTTACGCAGTTACGCATGTTCTAAGTCGCATTTTCACTTTAAATTAATTAATTCTCGCTGCTTCGCGACCGCGCTCGTAGAGTTTGTCCTCCTCCTCCTCCGATGGCGTCGGCCGAGTTCAACGTGGCGTGATTCAAGTTCGGGACAGGAACTCTCACAGGTTTACTACAGATGCCAGTCTCACAAGGCCCGCGGCTTGGGAGGTGAATAATGTCCGGTTCATTTCAGCGCGGCCCCTCGCAATTTTTGAATACATCCCAATGTAGCTTCATTGTTTGACTCGCATCACGGCTGCACCGGTGTTCGGCACTTGCTGTAGTTTGAGGCTTATCAAGGCGCCTATCTAACTGTGTACTCGGACTCATTTTAGTTGGCAGTGGGACCGACCGGTGAATGGACACTACCGACCATACACCAAGCCAATGCGAATGCTATTCACGCCGTTGGATCACCGATCCCCGCAAAACAAAGAATCTACGTCCAATACCGGAATCCGAACTCGTCGTCATGTGCGGGAGTACGACATATCCTCCTTCGTACTCCATCTGGGTGTGCTCGACGTATGTACGGGCCGCTGCAGTGATCTTGACACGCAAAGCATAAATGCAATTCGAGGCACTGGCGGTGAACTGCCACCGGCCTACGCATCTCGGCTCCGAGTGGAGAATAGTGTTTCGCGCGCGTGATAAAGATGGACGCCCTAAAAATACTGGAATCTGCACTATCAACCACCGCAATGGATATTGTCAAAGCTGAGGATTATTTATACCACCCCACTTTTCCCGTTGACAAGATTAGACTGATTCCCGGGGGATTATTCCTTCGCGAATGAACGGAGGGAGTTCAAACGGGAGCTTGAGCATTTGTGAAGCTTGAGAAATTCCGGTGCCTTGGAGTAACAGTGGTGGTAGGCTGCAGCCCCGGACTGGGGTGAAAGCGGGACGTCTTGATTCTCGCGGCGTGGCTGCGGAGGAAACTTGGTCTGACTCACTTGAGATAAGTATTAAGTCTTTGAGAAGTCCCTGCTGAGTGAGCGAACAAGGAGGCGGGAAGAAGCAGGAAGCAAGAGGCGGATTTGCTTGGACGTGTTTGGCCCAATACGTGCCGGTTCGGTATTGATGGCTGTGCATGCCGTTTTCACGTCACTTCCTTTTTACTCCTGACCTCCACCTTGAAATCCTCGACGGCTCTTCAGCTTCAGGGTAAGCCAAAGGGTAGCATCTCCTGGCAATCACTTCACTGCGCGTTTATCATCGGTACTCGGTCGGCTTCAATCGTGGTCCGTCAAATTCTAAAAGATGACGCCCCTTCGCTCTTGTAGGGTTGTAGTCAGGCTCTCGGCTCTCCCTCGCTTGCGAACGGCTGGACTGTCAAATTGGAGCGGACGACAAGGGGAAATCATAGCCAATGTCACTGGTGGGCCCGACGCAGCCAGTGAAAGACATATCAAAGGCGTTCACCTGCGTCAGGTAAATTACAGTCGCTGCTGAAAACTTGACCCTGTTCCTCCATTGGAACGGACATTTCACCACATCGAGTCGTCGACAGACAGCGACAGACTCACTAGCCAAGACGCCCACATGGCATTAGGGTGTTTCACACATCACTATTTGGGGCCCAACTTGGGGCCCAACTCGATGTCCAACTTGACGAAGTTGGGAGCCCCAAGTTGGGCCGATTTCGAAGTTGGATGTCAGATCGTGCTCAACCCCACGATCTGACATCCAACTTCGAGATCGCAACTTGTCAAGTTGCGATCTCCTCGCGGGGCTGATGGCTTCTTGATGGCATCTTTGGTGAACGAGTGCCGAAGTTGGCAATTTCGGAGTTGGACGACCAAAAGGGCGTTCACACATCTCGACCCAACTTCGAGTCCAACTTGGCCAAGTTGCGGTCGAAGTTGGGAGTCAAGTTGGGCCCAAGTTGGGCCCCAAAAAGTGATGTGTGAAACACCCTATTGACATGATGCCGTCGCACTTTTCCGACGTCAACGCCTAACTCGTGGTCTTTTCGACTCAACTCCTCTGGACGAAATATTGGTAAGCTTTCGTACCGCCCAGCCTCCCGGAAACGCATCGTGTGCCTGAGGTAGCTCAGGGCACCCCTCGGTTGAAGAATCAGTGATTCACACGGTGATTGCGAGCAAGTTCACTGATTTGAAATCACCATTCGTCACTTGCAGTTCGCGGGGAAGCTCACGACTACTTGATCAGGATCTTTCGAAGCCTCAACTTGCCTTGGCAATTGGAAAAACTTCAGGCCACGGATTATCCAGCGCAAATATTAATACAGTAACCCCATTCACCAGATGTCATGAGACCGCAGTTTAACCGACTCTTCAAAGATCTGTCAGGGATGAGCCGACATCAGATGCGCACACAAAGGCCGCTGGCAAGGATCTGTTGCCCCTTCCTCTTCCCCACATCCTTCCCCCAAGTATGGACGCAGGGAACGAGAAGCCGTCCGTCGCGCACCGCGAAGCTCGCTTTGCTGATGACTCCAAGCAGACTGAGGGGGGTCCGATCAGGAAGACGGTCACAAACACCACCAACGGCGACACGGAGAAGGGTTCCAGCTATGCTGCGAGTACAACGGGCCTCGACCATCGTGTCGAGACCACCAAGGCCGAGCGGCGCCTTTTGTTCAAGCTCGGTGCGTCGTATAGAATTCTTTATCCGATTATTTATTGACTCGCCGTTAGATATTATAATCCTGCCCCTCGCGGTGCTTCTCTACTTAAGTGCCTACCTCGACCGTGGCAACCTCGGCAAGTTCGTGGTGTTCAACTGGCCGCCGCCGGATTTTATTCACGTAAAGTCACGCAGCGCTCGTCTTCAAGGCCTCCAAGCAACCGTTCTGAACGGGTCGGACACAAATTACAGTATTGCGTTATCCTGCTTCTTCAGTCAGTGCTGTTTTCTCTCTGCAACCCTAAACTTTTTCATTCCCAAGCCCAGTTACATATATCGTGCTGTAATTTCCAGTTTCCCTTGTGCTAGGCTCTTTCCTGAACGACTTTCTCCTCAGGTCCGTCCCCGGAACCTTGCTAGCCAAGGCCATTCTCCCGTCAACCTCAATCGCCATTGGTGCGCTCATTTGGTCGATTGCCGCGACATGCCAAGCCGCTGCCTTCACCCCGGGTGCCCTCTTCGTCTGTCGCCTCTTCGTCGGCGTCGGCGAAGCTCTCTTCGGTCAAGCCATGGCGCTCTACTTCACGTACTGGTACTTGCCGAACGAGCTGTCCAAGCGTATCGGGCTCTTCATCAGCGCGGGAAGCGTGGCCGGCGCGTATGCATCCTCTCTCCCTCTTAAATATCCCCCCATTAATACAACCGCACGCAGATTCGGTGGCCTCATCAGCTTCGGCGTGTCGAGTCTCAAACACCCCGCAATCACGGAATGGCGGATCCTCTTCCTCATCGAGGGCATTCCGTCATTCGTCCTCGCCATCGCTGTCTTCCTCTTCCTCCCCTCGCGCCCGCAGACCAGCTCGTACATCAACGAGGAGGAGCGCACGCTCGCGCTCACCCGGCTTAACCGGAAAAACTTGGGTGAGGGTCACACCGGTGTCGACTGGACCGCGGTGAAGCGCGCGATGCTGGACTGGAAGACGTATGTCATCTCCATTGCCTACTCCTGCATGAACCTGGTACATTCGCCTCGATCCTTATGTTGAACGCTATTGCTGATATCCTTGGTGTAGGGTCTCGGCTCTGTTGGTGGATTCTTGCCCACGATTATCAAGGGTCTGGGGTACTCGAACGCCAATGCACAATTATACACTGGTGCGTTCTGCTTTCATCTTGTCGATTCGGAAAGATGACTCACGAGTTCCGCAGTACCGCCCTACGTCGTTAGCCTGGTATTCAGTACGCCATTGTCATCTTCTATCATCCAATTCTGACGCCAAGTGTTCCGATCTTAGTGCTGCTCGTCTCATCCTACAGCGATCGATACCAAACGCGCGGTGTCCCCGTCGCCTCCGTTTTCGCGATCGCCGTCGTCGGCTGGGGCATCCTGTATGGCGTGAACCCGGTCGGCGCCACCAAGATGGACCTCCACACGCGCTATTTTGGCTGCATCTGCATCGTCACCGCCGGCTGTACGTCCGCATACTCCCCTTTCGGTTATTTGAGAACCTCCACCTAACCGCCGATTCTATAGATTCTAACATGTAAGTTTGTTTGTCGGTCCTTCCATTCTTTCCAGATGTATAGTCGACTGGCAGCACGACACGACGGCGTTCAGATGTCTGTCCTGTCGTGCTGACAGTCAGTCGGCGACTAGAACCGGCCTTCCGAATCTACACCCTAACTAACGCCTAATCTCAGCCCCCTCATCATGTCGTGGCAATCCGCCAACACCGGCTCCCAATCCCAACGCGCCGTCTCCCTCGGGATGCTAAACGCAATCGGTCAGTGCCTCTCCGTCCTCGCGGCCTTCCTCTTCCCCACGCCCGAGGGCCCGCGCTACGTCAAAGGCTGCGCCACGAACCTCGCGTTCGCCGTCCTTGGGCTGCTCATTAGCGCCGCAATGACCGTCTACTACCGGTGGGAGAACTCGCGGCGCGACAAAGTGGAAGGAGGCCCGCCCCCGGGGGATATGCCGATTAATGTGATGGAGGAGTATGATCTTGCGAAAGGTGAGTTAATTCGTGTTTCGTGGTTGGGATTGTTGCTGACGCGGAACGAATAGGGTTCCGGTATACGCCTTGATTCTTGTGTCTAGTTTTATGCGTCGAGGTTCTACCGTGTTCAAAAGTTATGAAATGTAATGAATGCACTCCCACGAAGATCTGTTTTTCAGGGTTCGCCGTCCACGAATTTTTCGCTGCCGTTCCAGCACAGCTTGCGCCAAATGCGGCCTCGAGTCAGATGCCATTGCCACCCGAGGCACGTGCACCTCAACTCTCCCTACTACGACCTCGAAATCGTTCTAATTTTTTAAAATCTTATCCACTGTCTAATTTTCGAATGCCGGAGCAAAATCCTCCAGTGCATTTTGCCCTTTGCTGTCCTCCACATAACCAACTCGATCGACGGTACGATGGTGAACCGCTCTTGAAATTAATCGTCTCAAAAACTTGTGGAGCGTTCAGCAGAAGTTGTCGACAATTTACTGCCCACAGTCTTCTCGGGAGATTTCCAACCTCCAGACATCCGGCCACGGAAAATAATGATAATGGGGATAAATACGAGGCTCCAACCCGAAGTTCAGCTTCGCTCGATGCGAAGGGAATCATGTTTACAACGAAAACGCCATCACCTCCCCTTCTCGAGCTCCTCTAGGATAACCTGCGTACATACGGGATGAGAAACTGTCGCCGAAATCAAGTTGGAGAAACACGTACCGCAAACCGAGCCTGCCACTCCAACGACGCCCGCTCGTCGCCCGCAATCTGCCGTACAGCGTCCTTGAACGAACCAAGCCACTCCACCGTCTCTGCACCTGATCCCCACGCCCCATAATCCATTTCTTCCTCGCAATGCAGCACCGCCGTCCACAGCGTCTCCCACACCCCGCGCTGCACCGGATCCGCTAGCGCGCGCAGTAATACCGAACCCTGGTGGAAAAGCAGCGACATCGTGCCCGGTTCACCAACTACACGGTCTGCCTCCAGGCGCCCGACGAGTGACCAGAGGCGCAGTTGTCCCTCGTGTGCGCGGGCGTACTCCGCGAGCGCGGCCAAAAATGTCGAATCGTCTTTGACGAGTCCCGAGTCTGGAACCAGCCCAAACTCAACTTGGTCATAGATATACCCGGGCGGTGCGGGGACGTCGCTCAGCAACGCCCGTAACGTTGGGAAGACGATGGCGTTACCGAAGGCACCGGGGCCGTCTGGACCATCCCGCTTGAGGCCTTCCTCCTTCAATAACCCAAAGAGCGCAGCGATGAGCCCACTGTGCTCCGCGGCGTCGGTGTTCTCGCGTGTCGCGCGGAGGAGGTGCGAGCAAGCATAGTAGAATAACAGCGGCTGGTGTTCTGGTGTGTCGAACAGCGAAAACAACTCCGTAGGGGTGGTGTCCGACGTTAATTTCTGGATGACTAGGTTCGTAACGAATGCACCGATCGCAGCCTCCCATGCGTCTTGCGCTGTTTCTGAGGCATCCGGGCCCTCCGTGTACGGTGGGGGTAGTTTGGGCTCTGCGTGGGCCATGGCGGTTGCAATCAAGAAAGGTATGAAGCAACAGACGACAGCTGCATAATAGGATCGGCACATCAGTCTGATCGGCATAACAGTCTGATCTGATACTCAATGGCGAGTTCGGAAGGCGCCTTGGCAACCTCAGGCTGAACCACATCCGAGAACTTGAATAGCTGCATATAAAAGGCCAACCGTGCTTCACCTTTCCGCATTGGCTGGTCCCTTCATTTCTTCTTTCCTCCACTTACCTTTTTCTTCTCAACTATCTCTTTTTCGTCACATTTCTTTTGATTCACGATGCAAATCCCTTTCGCCGTCATTGTTGGGCTCCTCTTCTCGATCGAGACCATCGCCGCCCCGGTTGGCCTCGTGCCAGACGAATCTGTGAGCCTCTGTTCCCTGAGAATCTTTGATTTTCGTTCTTAGCACGTGTAGGCCCTCGCAGCGCGGAAGGCTAACCCCGTCGCCGAGGCGGAATTGCCAGATATCGACCGTCGTGAGCTCGATGTTGACGATGTGGTGAGCAGTATTTAACTACGAGATGCACCCGCTGATTCTATCCGCAGGTTCTTGAAGCGCGCAAGGCCGCTGCGAAGAAGGCGGTGAAGGCCAAACCCGTCGCCAAGAAGCCGGTGGGTGGTTTTCCACTCTCTACGCTCCGTTAGATTTTACTGAAAATCTTCGTCACTCAGGTGGCCAAGAAGCCCGTCGCCAAGAAGCCGGCAAGTTGATGTCCATTTCGTGCACAGGAACCTGACTTATCTTGCTACCCATTCCAGAAGGCTCCCGTTGCGAAGAAGCCGGTATGCCTTCAAGCTCATCCATGCGTCTGGATCTAATTCAACCCTACCGCAGGTTGCCAAGAAGCCCGTTCGTTCTGCACCCATCCTCATAATTGACTTCCAACTAATCCGGTTTGAAACTCGAACAGGTGACGAAAGCTCCCGTTGCAAAGAAACCCGTGCGTTCGGTTCTCCGCCGTAATTCCACGTTTGATTGACCCCGAAGTTCAGGTCGCGAAAACTCCCGTCGCAAAGAAGCCCGTACGGAGTTTTCCACCATTATCCCATGTTTAATTGAGCGATTTCAGGTCGCGAAGGCCCCCGCAAAGAAGCCGGTGAGTTTGGCCTTCATATTACCCCAGTTCAATTCAACCCGAAACTCATTGGGACATCAGGCGCCAGTAGCCAAGAAGCCCGTACGTTCCCCCCGTGGTAATAAGTGTGTTTAACTGGACCCTCATCGTTCGTGATCACTTCAGGTGGCGAAGGCGCCGGCCAAGGCCCCAGTCGCAAAGAAGCCAGTTGTGCGTTCAACCTCATCTTGTTGATTCGACTGGAACTCTAATCTTCATCATATTCCAGGCCAAGGCTCCCGCCGCAAAGAAGCCCGTAGTCAAGGCCGCGCCTGTTGCAAAGAAACCGGTGAGTGGAATATTTGCGCTGCTCCCTTTCCTCATTCAGTCTCAACTTTCAATGATCTTGTAGGTCGCGGCCAAAGCTCCTGCTAAGAAACCGGTGAGTTCGAACTTGTTTATCTTCGGTCCTGACCGACTTACAGGTCGTGAAGGCCGCTCCCGCTGCGAAGAAGCCCGTACGTTGATCGATTAGTGTCTTCTTAAAAGCAGGAACTCATCGCGAGTGAACAGGCTGCAAAGGCTCCCGTCAAGGCCGCACCCGCAGCGAAGAAGCCGGTGTGTTCAAATGCCATATTGATTAACCAGTTACTTATATTTACAAGGCAGCGAAGGCCCCCGCAAAGGCACCCGTCAAGGCCGCACCTGCAACGAAGAAGCCAGTATGTTCAAACGCCATCTTTATTAACCAGGTACTTATCCTATGTTTACAAGGCAGCAAAGGCCCCCGCAAAGGCACCCGTTAAGGCCGCACCCGCACCGAAGAAGCCGGTGTGTTCAAATCGCTCGTTTATTTTAACCCCACCCTTATCGTACGTATTAAGGCGGCAAAGGCACCCGCAGCAAAACCCGTGAGTTTACTCCTGAAACCGTCTTGGTTCAGCTTAATCTTAATCCATCATCCACTAGGCCGCGAAGCCGACCGCCACCAAGCCTACCGCCTGCCCGCTCCCTGCCAAGAAGCCCGCGGCCCGCGCATTCCTTGAGTATATCGGTATCTTTGAGCGCACGACCCCTCCCCCCTGCCCTGCGCCGGCAGCCGCACCTCCACCCGCACCCGCCACCGCTGGGAAAGCTGCTAAGGCTTCTGTCAAAGCCGCGAAGGCGGCCAAAGCATCTGCAAAGGCCGCCTCCGCCTCTGCTGCTGCCGCATCTGCCGCTGCTCTCAAACGCGTGAGTGTGCTTCGTTTTCCTTCTCGCCAGGTTCTAATAACTGATTTGATTTTCTATAGCCCATCGGCGCTGTCGCGAATGCCCCCACTAAGGCCGTCAAGTGCAAAGACGTGAACGGCGCGCTCGTCGAGATCCCTCTCGCGAGTATCAAGACCGCCGTCAGCCTCGCACAGGCTGGCCCGCTTGTCGCGGGTGCCAACGCCGTCAAGTTCCCGCACATCTTTAACAGTGAGCAAACCCCGACCATTACCTTTGAATCTCACCGCTAATCAAAACCAACCCTACCTAATCAGACCGTGAGGTTCGCAACTTCGTTTACTCTTTCTGCAAACTCACACTGATCCACCTATGCAGGGTGTCCAAGTCGACTCGGCATGCTCAGGGGAGACGCTCGAGGAGCAGGCGGTCGGGCCGGACATGAGCACGTTCCAGAACATCCCGTCGGTGCTCAAGAGCTTCAACCAGTTCCGTGTCCTCATATCGACACCCGACAAGACGGGTGCGACGACTTTCTGCGGTGTGGTACGTCCTCGATCATTTTCTGGCCGTAGAAAGGAGGATTGAACATTGTTGCTAGATGACGCATGGTACTTCGACGACTGGCACCTTCGAGAAGGACCTGTGTGCTGAGGTATAAAGTTGGTGATGCGTCGACGAACGTTATGATTGTATCTTAATGCTGCGTAATTCAGTGGATTTGGAGGAAAGAATTCGAGCCGAGGCAGAGTATCGAGGTACTTGAACACCCAAGTTGAACACCCGTTGTGGCGCGTTGGTTTGTGCTTGGCCCGAATTTGAATTCGAAAATGATTTGCGTTTATCCGGAACCTAAGTTAGAGTACGTGGTGCTACAGCAAGGTACGTAGCAATATAAGAAGGAGAAGTGTACTAGAATACGGAAGCGCATGCACAGACATCGCACCATCGACCAAGGGCACGGCACGACCGATCGTGGTATCCAAACAGTCAAGTAGAGTCGTGGCGATGCCTGCTGGTAATATAATGCCACATTGTCGACATCGGTGGAGTTATCCGGCCCAAAGATCGCTGTATTATTATATCCCTCCAGACCAAGCGCCGCGGAGCTGGCGCGGTAGTACCGTAGTACTTGCTCTGGCTTCGTCGTGTTCTGATTGAAAACCTGCGGCGCGCTGGCGTTGATGCTCGATTGATCGAGTGAGAAGGAGCAGTTTCCTGCAACAACGGGCATGAGAGCTGCCACAGAGGTGTTGTCGGCCACGAGCCAGAAGGTGGTATTGGATGAACCAGATTGGAAGGAGGCAAATGCCATTGGACCCCCTGGACGGGAGGTGTTGTCTGGCTGGCCGTACTGGACATTCCTTAGACAGGTGATGGAAGGGAAGGTATGTATGGACATACCTCGCTGTCGTCGTACAGGTAGGACGCATTCGCGCTGTACCCAGAACCATCGCCCCACGAGATAGGCCAAAAGTAGAACGGAAATCCGCGCCCACTAACTCCTCTCCCGAATATACCGGGATACCCACTTCCGTACTCCCTGACGCGAGTTCAGTAGTCAGGAAAAAACGAAACGCAACTACTCCGCGTACTGCGTACCCAAGGCCATATCCCTGATCCCACCGCCTATAGTGCGTCAGGCTTAGAACCATTGAAGTCGAAGTCAGTGTGCACCTTCGACTCTGCCAGCGAACGGCTGCCCCGAACCGATTGTTTTTACTTCACCTCCACCGTCGCTATACGTCGCAGCGGACTTCGAGCTTCCCTCGATTGAGATGGGGGTGGAAGAGCCGCTCGACCCCTCGCCCTCGCCTTCCCCACTCGTACTTGAGCTTGAGCCTGGACGGGCCTCGGAGTGTACTGAAGAATGGCACGAACATGAGTGGCAAAAAGAAAGGTTTCCGGCGAAGGGAAAAGCGGATTCCTTTATACCCACGTCGTTGCTGTCAAACCATGCGACAATACAGCGATCTGAATTAAGTCTCCACAAAAAAGCGGCTTCGTCGGAACATGATTCCCGAGCCAGGCGCAGGCTGTGGGACAGCTGTGCGATCAGTTTTTGGCTGCAAACTCACTTTGCGCTGTAGAATGCGATTGAGGATAAAATATGGACGGGTACGGGACTGTTCCCTAGGCAGCGAGAGAGCTAGTATTTTGCTGAGGAGGTAGACCCGACCACTGCTCATTCTACAGCTCGGTCACTGCTTCTTCAAGCCATGGTCTCGGAATCAAAGGCCCCTGTAAGTAGATGCGTCAGAGTTCAAGCTGGGATGCAACGTGCAGGGGTCCGCCTACTGTACAACACGAGTCATTGCGAGGCAGCGCCAGCGCCTTGCGGGGATGCCTGCAGAGAGGGCGGAGTGTGAGATGGAGAGCGGGGTAGACTAAATTAGGACCATACCCACATTCACAAACCGGGCACATTCAAGGCAAATCCGACACATGGCATTGAATGTGTCTGTTTTGATGGGATCGATTTGGCGGCCGTCATTCGGCGGAATCTGTGCCGAGTGTTGCCGGCTAGGGTTCGGGTTCGGGTCATTGGTCTGGGTTAGAGGTTAGGGTGGTTAGGGTTCTGGTTAGTGTCAGGGTGAGGGAATATCATAAATGTGTTGGCGAAGGGACTTGTCGGAGATTGATGAGCAATCAATCCAATCGATGCCCCCCAACTCAAATCTGACACATTCAATCAACATTCAATAATGTGTCTGCTTTGTGAATGTACATATGATCCTGCATCAGCAAACCTTGGGCCCACTACAGAGTACTACAGAGTGCTACAGAGTGCTGTAGTACCTGTAGTGCCTGTAGTAAAGGTCCCGCACTCTGTAGCACTACAGAGTAGCCGGGGCTACTACAGAGCACTCTAGAGTTCCGGGGCCTACTATGGAGTGCTCTGTAGTGGGCCGCGGCACTCTGTAGTACTCTGTAGTGCAGGGCTGAAATGTAAGAAAAGTTACCTCGCCTTCATTATTCAATTCCTTTCTCCAACCCTTACTATTCAAGTCCTTCTTACGCATTTCAAGTACACCAGGCATTTTAGGTTGAATAGATAGATACAGGAGGAAGGAACTAGTTAAGTTAAATAAATGTGTGTTTCCTAAGGGAATCGAACTCGCGACCTCACGTATGCGGCCAAAATACAGGAGAGAGTGCACTACCAACTGAGCTAAAAGTTCATTAAAAGTACAGGTACCAATCGTGATAGGTGGGTACCCTCGTATCTCCAGGTCAGTCTACTTCCGACCAAGTAACTCTTTTAGGTTCTTACCTGCCGTTAACAAGTTCAATGGTCATTCCCACCGGCTCTGCTAAAAATTTGTATTGTGAAGATTTCTTCAAAGGTATATAGGACAAAATATTTGCAGGTCTAAAAATAGACTTCAAAACGAAAGTTGTAGAGCTTGAAAAGAGCTATAAGAGTTGCCTAGCACAAAATTTGCTTAGCTGGCTTCATTGAGGCACAAAACACGAAATACTTTCCCAGACGCGGCGGTTTTGAAAGCCAGAACCCGTCCTCCGTCCCAAAAAAAAAAAGGACTCAGTAACTTGAAGGATAAACAGTACTGCATCCATACGGTATACTCATTCAGAATGAATTCTGACAAGTTTGTGCGTGAGCTGGAATCAAGTTGACCTAAGATTCAGGAAGGTCACAAATGAAAAGTTAACCAGCCAGATGAGTCCAGACTACTGCGACGATTTTGGCTTCATACCGAGGAACTGTCCTGGACTCCATCTTAAATAAGTACCTATTCAATACATCTTGTTCTACATGTACTTGTAGCGCCCGAACTACAGAGCACTACAGAGTGACGGATGAACTACAGAGTGCTATAGAGTTGCCGCCGACCTACAGAGTACTACAGAGTCACCGCCGGACTACAGAGTACTCTGTGGTATTGCAGTGTACTATAGAGCACTCTGTAGTATCACCGTGTACTATAGATCACTCTGTAGCAGACGGCAATACTACAGAGTGCTCTGTAGTACTCTGTAGTAGGCCTTCTACTACAGAGTACTCTGTAGTTGGGGCTCTACTATGGGCCACTATGGGCCACTACGGGGGAAATCAGGGTTTGCTGATGTGGTTTGGTATATACCGGTGGAGAGTCCCTAGTACGAGCGATGCAGAGGAAGAAACCGCGCGTTAAGGATCAATGGTCAAGGTGTGTTGTGTGCAGATGCTCAAAGTGACCGAGGGATGAGCTGGCCGGTGGAATTTTATTTCGCCGGTGTCATTAATGGAGGGAATGGGCTGAGAAGAGGGAGAATTGCTGGGAGTCGAGGACGGGGGATAGGAGGCGATTGCAGGGGTATCTGGGGTTTTAATACATCGCCAGGCTCTAATGAGAGGAAGAAACGCGATGTATCAATCGTTCTAGTTAGAGCATTGGTGATTCATCACCTTAGAGATCTTTCCTTTCTAGGTAGTAGGGGCGCGTGGGCGATTGTCAGGCGGTCGTTGATCGTATGGCGGTGTTGTCCTGCAGTTTCGTTCGTCGGGGCGCAAAGGGCGCGAGCGGGGTGGCTGTACTTGCCATTTTCGGTACTTTTTGCCTGGTTGCAATATGCGGGTTCCAGTTTGTCAGTGTACATACTAAACATGTTAAATAGTGCCCACTCATCTTTCTAGACCCTCTGTTTGAGTGTGGCCCTTGATATGAGTTACCGCAAGCCACACCTGATTGGGACGAATGAGCGTGGAACCATCATTGTTTGTAGCTGTTATTATCTCCTTCCCTCTCACCCCCACGACCATTTCCGCCCTTGCCCTTCACTGTGGCCACTCTGCCTTGTATCAAGCTCTCCTGAACATCTCTGAGACCCTTCTCCCTGCGTTCCGGGCCTTGAATCCGCCCCTTGGGCTCAAATTTACCAGCACCCTCCCCCGGGCCCTCTTCCTTGCATCCACGCCCCTGCACCCCGGATACCCGAACCGATGGTTTCCTGCCGTCGAGGCATATTACCCACATGCACTCCTGAAGTTCCTAGGCCCCCGCCGTCCGTGCGCGTCCGCCACACCCGTTTCTGTACACCGCCCCCCGCCCCGCTTGCACCCACCCCCTGCGCCTCCATCCGCCTTATCCATGGTACCCCATCGTCATACAATGTCGCTCGCACGTACTCCTAGAAAATCTAGGCACCCGCTGGCTTCGCGCATCCGCCACGGCCCTTTCTGTACTTCACCGCCCCCACCCCGCTTGCGCCCACCCCCTGCGCCTCCATCCGCCTTACCGATGATACCCCACCGTCATACAATGTCACCGGCACGTACTACTGGAAATCTAGGCACCCGCTGGCTTTGTGCATCCGCCACGGCCGATTTTGCGCACCGCCCTCCGCCCCGCTTGCACCCACCCCCTGCGCCTCCATCCGCCTTATCGATGGTACCCCATCGTCATGCAGTGTCACCCGCACGTGCCGCTGAAAATTCCAGGCCGCCGCTGGCTTTGCGGCTCCCCCACGGCCTTTTCTGCACCCCCCGCCCCAGACCGCTTGCACCCATGCTACTGCCCCTCCATCCGCCCTATCGACGACACCAAATCGTCGTACACCCCCGCACGCACGCACTTCCGAGATATCCGGGCGTTCGATGGCCTTGCGCATCCGCTACGGCCATTGTTACACCCCCCGCCCCGGACCGCTTGCGCTTGCGTCCCCGCGCCCGCAACCCCTAATCGACGGCTCCCCATTGTCATCCGACATTACCCCCACATGCACCTTCAGTATTTAGACCCCCGCTGCCTTCCCACATCTGCCACCGTCAATTCTACACCGCTGCCCCGGACCGCTTCGGGAACCCATTACGCCCTACAGACGGCTTCATCGTGATATGATACCTTGCTGTCCATAGATGCCTGCATTCTCTGGTCTTTTGTCGCCTCTTTGCGTTTCTGACGGCCGCACTCCCATCATTCTTTTCTGTTTCTAAACGTACCCATTTTATCTTCACCTTACCTACCAGTCTGTCTCTTTTGAAATGCAAAAATGATTCATTGCCTTTTATTTGCTGCGTTCCCTGCCCGCAACAAAATTGAGAAGACGAGGAACTTTGTGAATTCCACTTCGCCGATGATACAGTGTCCTGTTCATCCGTCGCATTTCCATCTCTAGGCGCCGGTCACAAGCTGCCATGGAAGGATCCCCCGTATATAATTACACATTTTCATCAGAATGAACGTTGAACTGACTTTTTTCGGTCGAACTTTCGGAAGTCTTTATCTTCAGTTCATCTGAAGAAATCAAAACCAGCGAGAGCAATGTGACCGTAAAATAGGTTCACACATCCTGGGCAATGGATTTAGAGTCACTGGGACGACACTTTTGTGATTCTGAAACTTTCTCGCCCTTCGAGGTTTTATGGGGGCGCAAGCGCACTCACTGCATTCAGCCGCCGGATAGCCGGGGCCCCGGCTAGCTATTCTTAGCTTCGGCTAGCTGAGGCTATGTTCGGCTAGCCGGCCAACTAGCCGCATCTATGGCCCGCTTCGTCTAGCTCTAGGCTAGCCGACCCTCGGTAGCCGTGGGCAGCTGCGGCTAGCCGGCCGACTAGCCGAACATAGCCTCAGCTAGATGAAATACGACAAGCCCATCTTAAGTTCGGGCTGAAATCATCGACATTGTGTCTTAAGTTCTCGGAAACTTAAGTTCTGCCTGCAAACGGGCTACGCACACACACAGCACACTATCCAACGGCTTAAGACTTGCAAATAACTTAAGTTTAGCGATGGAACTCAAGTTCTCTGAAAGTCTTAAGTTCCACCGATGAACTCAAGTTCCAGCTGCAAAACTGAAGTTGTATTTCAAGCAAGTAACAGGAATATACAAATGCGACGGGGAGTCTGCGCGTGTGCCCCGTTCCGGGGGAAAACAAGATCCGCGTGGCGGCGCGTGAGAGTGAATGGGCGGCATTTGAATCTACACCGAAAAGGGACGTGCCTGGGTGGCAATTGTTGCAAAGACGCAATGTATGAGAACTGAGGAAGAACTTGGGTGAAAAAATAAAAGAATGAAGAATATGTCACGCACTGGTACTTATCCAGTTCTTATCCGCCGTGCCACAGGCGATTCCGCCGGTCATTCTTGATGTCGGCATAAAGAAGTCGAGGAGCAAGGTGATTCAGATGAATGGGTTAGAGAACACACAGTACATCACACACCTTCTCTACTTCTGCCCATCCTCACAAGTCTCCTCGGCGGTGGCAATGACCTGGATTCCGTGTCGAGACTCGAGGCATCATGTCAGCCGACTCGGAAGGAAGGAAAGGGTGGTAATTTCAAGTACCTGCCAACCAGTGAAGCAGCAGCCCCGGGGAGGGAGAAGTCAGTGAGCTTGTGTACTGGGCGCAGCGAGTTGCGTGGTGGTGGTGGTCAACCGTCAAGAAGAGAACGAAGTGATGACCGATCATACTCAGGAACAATGGTAAGATCAATCACAAAATAGCGGCACATCACGATCACTTCGACTTGGACTGCAACGTCCATACTCTCTGCCACCTTCTCCTTCGCCCTCACATATCCTGATTAGTCCTTCCTGTATAAACCCTCGATTGTAGCAATCCAGCCTGGCCTCTGGACAGGCTCTGTTCAGTGAACTTCCGGTGGGCCGCCGGTGGCGTTGTAAATAAGGTATGCCACTCAGGCATTCCTGTTCGTGCTTATTAATTCCCCTGCTACCTGTGGCAATATGTGTTTCACAATGCCCCAGTACCCAGGTGGGCTGCTTCCTCCCTTTGTCTTCTGTCCGTATTTATGGCAAACATCACAGGTGATCCTTCCAAACTCAAGTATAACCTGCGACGCGGACTGGAACAAGTACATCGTTATTTGGACACCACACAACAAGTTACTTTCTCAATTTACTCTCTTTCAGGTTTATTCCAGAGCGCAGCTTCGTCCAGCTTTGTTCTAACTCAAGTTCGAGGCTCAAACTTAAGTGTTGCGGGACTTGAGTTTATACGTGGAACTTGAGTTCCGGAGGAACTTAAGTTTGGGTTCAACTCTCAAGTACTACAGCAGATACTCTGGCCGCGACTTGAGTTCCGGCTCACATCTTAAGTTTTGAACTTAAGTTGTGACGGAAGTAAGATTACGGGACCGATTTTATAGCCATGTAGTATTATTTGTAGTACTTAAGTTTCTAGACACTTAAGACGCGATGTCGATGATTTCTCTCAGAACTTAAGAGGAGCTAATAAAGTATTTGCAGCTAGCCGCTGTCAGCGGCGAGGCGTCCCGGTGGCTATCCCACCCTTGAATGCAGTGACTACGCCCATAAGGCTGATGTTCAATGTTTGTGTTCTCTGCAAAAGTACTTTTCACTTAACTCTTCTTCCACAACCTCTTTTCTTTCCAAATTTGACACTCAGAGGACCTATTCAACGTGCTGAGCTCAGTGGCCATGCTATTGGGCACGCAAAAAATCCAGGCGGGCTTGAAATTTGCGATATACGGCGGGTGACTGATATTTGACCACCTTGTTTCTCAATATTTTCGGAGTCTATTAGGAACCTGAAACTCCAGTCTTGACTCCAGTAACCTTGTCTGCAGTTGCAAAACCGAAATTGGAACACTCGCCATTGAGTACTATCCCAAATGCTGTTTTTGGCCGGCAAATCCCTTCTTTTGTGGTACAGGTGAGCATCACATACAATGTAATGCTATAACACGTTGCGGATGGGCGTGAAGTAGCTTGTGCGGGTCAAATAGAGGGCCCGGGCGAGCAAGAACGGTTGCTACAGCCCAGTCTTCGCGCAGACTGATAATTGATTTCAATATTTCTAAGATCTGTGTCAGCGAACTCGAAGTATATATGTTTAAAAACTAACCTGCAGTTTTTGTTTCGCGCAGCATTGACCACGGTGCTCACACAAAGTGGCCGAAGTTGAGATCACTTTGTCTGAAGAGGAAAATATGTTTTGTATGCCAGTGCCTGGCTACAGAAAGGGGGGAGCTTGCGCTAATTCCGAGTTTGGGGGGTTACTTATCATTAATCTGCAAATTCAACGACAGAAATGCGGCACTGGCACTGATCTAACTTCCGTGGGAGTGCAGAAGTCCCATATATGGCAATTGATCGTGCCCCCGTGGGAAACCAGAACTTTGCACAGCCATACGCTTTTCACTGATCGTTGACAGAATAGGGGGAGCAAGCTCCCCCAATAATCACGCTGTCACGAGTGACGCCGCTCTCTCCTCACCATGATGCATCCCTTCTCTTCTTCCTTTGAGCCCATCCAGGGGCCTTTCTACGCCGGCCCCAACCTCTTGCCAACACGCCCTCGACCAATGAACCATACGCTGGGTCTTACCGCAGTGCCCTATGGTGGTTTGTTTGAAGAGACGCGCTGGTCCGCTGGACTCGACACCAACGTGATGCAGGAAGGGATTTGAACAAAACGCGACACAATACAGGTCGGCATGGCACCCACCCGACTCCTAGACAACGCCGAGCTGGCCGTTGTAACGACAGTGAGTCAAATATCCTTTCATTTTGTGCCCGCATAAAGATTCACATTTCTCAATTAGTTTTGCTTCGAACGCCTTCGTCCGAGCTGTAGTCGAGTCACCCAGGATGTTGTGCGACGCTGGCTCGCAGCCCATTGGGACTCTGGTGTCGAATCCGTCCCCAGCATCGCGGTGCGTGGCAAATATCATACGATTTTCCGCCCGCATATTAAATTCACTTTTCTTGATCGGTTCTGCCTCAGATGCCTTCATCCCGGCCTTCATGGGGTCTTCTAGCATGCTGCACAACACCCCCTCGCGTTTCTTGGCCTTCCTGCGTCGAGTGCATCGTCGGCATCGCGGTGAGTGGAAAGTATTCGGTGATTTTGTTTCGGAACCATAAACTTACTTTTCTAAATTAGTTCCGCCTCGAATGCCTTGATCTTGGCCTTCATGGGCTTGTGGAGAACGTCATTCAATGCCCCCTCGCCGTTGTTTAGCTTTCCTGCGTCGAGTCCGTCGTCGGCATCACGGTGAGTGCCGTTTATCCCTAGATTTCAATAAACTTCCTTTTGTTCTAGTTCAGGCTCCCATCCATACCTCTATTGGATCGTCTACAACGCCATACGATCTTCCCTCACAGCCCTTTTGGATGGCGACATCGGGTGCGTGGGTGCTATCGCGGTGAGTGCCATATATCCCAAAAATTGAATCTACCTATTTTCTCATCCTGTTCCGCCTCCAATTTCATCCAGGCCACCATGGGGTCGTCGAGGACGACGTACGATATCCCATCACAGCTATTCTGGATGACGGCGTCGGGGGCGTCGCGGCATCACGGTGAGTGCCTACAGTTTCGTGCGCGACTCATAACTCCTTCGTTCCCCCTCCAATTTTCCTCCATTCCTCCTCGAAAATCCTCTCACCCCCCCGCCCCCCATGGTCCGTCTCGGGCCTCTCCTCGTGTGGTGTGCTATACCCGCGGTATAGTATAGTGTGGTGCGAAAAAGTCCGTGCTCCACAGATACCGCGGCGCGGCGCTCAGGCCAGTTCGGGCTCGATATCCGGCTTGTACTGGCCTTCGTAGTCTCTCTAGACAGACGCTCTATAAATTTTGCGCTCGTACCTCGCGTTATAGAGTCTGTTAGTTACCGCGGCTGATAAGCGGCTGCCAATGTTATTATATAATGATGTGATATCTCCGAAATACACCGACAAACAACTCATTTGCTTTCACGCGTCCACACCGCGCTCGACGCGTATCCTCCTTGTCGGACGCGACGAAATGGCCCAGGGGTCATTCAGACCGGATCTAGTCCCCCCCGAGGTCTTCTATGCCACTCCAAGGCGGCCCCCACCTGGGCAATCCACTTCTACGAGTGCCGATACGCCTCGAGCCTTTACATGGGTTCCTGAGGACAATTCCCCGTTACCGGGCCCGGTTTACACTCCTACAGGACGAGGTAAGCAATATAAATTATGACCTTCATTGACTTACCTGGTGCAGCTCCATCCACTCAAAGAAATAAATCATCGGCATCTGCTCCGGCCAACGCCAGCATTCCTTCGACACAACCCAGGCTCAAGGCCAAGAAACGGAATGTCTGGGAGAAGGCCGACGGGATTTTAGGCACCATTATAAAGGACTTCGACTCTTTTGCCCATTTCCTTGAGGTGATGTTTTACAACCGAATTCCCGGTGTAACCGATCCGCGCACGACTCGCCATGTGCGCGTAGTAACCGCATTTCTGGGAGGTAAGACGAATGTGACCATGGCCACCATCATAAACCTCCTCTACAACCACCCCCAGAGTCGGGCTTCCAGAGATAGTCCAGATTTCTCACTGCACTTTTCTCCGCCCGACGTCGCCTCTCCCCGTGACATTGATTGTGCTCGACCGGCACTCTCCACCTGGGCTCTTCAAATAGTCGGCCCAGAGCTTCGCCGCCAGACCTGGGACCTTACCCAGAATGATCCCTCGGACCCCACCGATACAACTCAGCTTCGTGCCAGCACCAACGGCAGAGCAAAAAATATCCGGCTCGCAACTTGGGATGCTTTTGGCCGTGTGAGTATTCCTCGCATCGCTTCGACGTACAAGCGCCGTGCTCGTGGTCTGTGGTACGTCACGGAGTGCTGTGGTGCTCCGACGATGAACGGAGTAACCGTGCTCAGAAAGCGGCGTCCTCACAACATGGTATTCCATTTTATTTCTGGCCAATCTTTTTTTGTCTGATGTATACTTAGGTTCAAGTCGGGGCCATAAGCTGTCTGACGCTTTCACGGAACCGGTATGCAAGCGGCTACCTTGCGCTTCCGCTGGCAGTGTGGCAGTTTGCATGTCGGACCCATGTCGACGAAAAGCGGGCTTTCAGCCGCTTTGGCTTCACTGTACATGACACCACCGCACGCGCCTGCCTGGATTCACTCACAGATTCGAGCATGTCGGAACTGAGGGCATCCGTCGCGGAGGGAATCGCAAATGGCACCATGTATTGGCAGCTTGTTCTTGATAATATCCAGGAGTACTGCCGACAACGCGATCTTCGATTAGGCCGTGAGGATGTTCTTAAAATCGGCACCGCAGCGACCGCCATCCTCCTAGAGGATTGTGCTCCTGGAGCATTCAATTTACAAGATCACATTGACCGTGTAATGCTACAGGAACGGCGTAACCTTACAGCCCAGTCCCTGCGAGCGGACATTGATTGGAAGTACGTTCACGAACTCACTGCGATCATATGGGTTCGCATACTGGTCAATTTTATCCCCCAACTCGCCCACTTGCGCGCCGCGGTCGCTGCACTACTCAGCTCGCCCGGCATGACCAAGCGGCGCCTCCCTAAAAATCGCGTCACCAAGATGCAGCCGGTTGGAACGAACGCGGAACACTCAACCGAGACCCACGGCATGATGCGGGCCCTGCTGGATTTTTTCGCCCAGCTGGGATTGGATGAAAAAGCGTTGGAAAATTTGATTTTCATGCCTCGCGGCGACGGAGCATCGATTGCCGCCATTTGGCGAATCAAGAAGTTTTTATGTGCTCATACAGAACACTACAAGGCCTTTCGCAACGTCGTTCCTCCGGGTCCCGAAATCTTCCATACACGATGGACGAAGTTAAATTCGATCTCCGCCAACTCGTATGCACCGGCCTCTTCCGGCGATCCTTCGGGGCTTTCCAAAAGTGCAACGGCGGCGGGCGCGAAACGGCCGACCAACCTGAAGAAGGTTGATTTCTTCCCGACGTCCCGGAGCATGAAGCTATTTTTCGAAGCGCGAGTTCTGGACTGTTGGCGGTATGTAATCACCACTCTGTTGTCAGTAATAAGACCTAATTTCCGCCTCAGAATTTCGTTCGGCGCAGACGATATAATCGAATATTTCGCGAAGCCAGCGCAGAGCCTCCCAGATCTCGATGGTCTGCTGGTAATGGCGCGAAAATTGGTCAAGCGATATGCGTCCGACCAAGCCTACTCGCAAGCCTTAGACAAAGAATGGGCAGACTCCGCCCACGCCGATATGAAAATCCCACTGGGAACAACATGGGTGCCCCCGGTGGATAACTCACGGACGAGAGGTGACAATGCGGGTGATGATCTCGAGGAAGATGACCCCGAAATACCCCTTCTGGACGAGGCTGGCGAGGAGGCTGATGTTCATTCGGATTCGGATGATGGCACCCCCAAAAAGACGAAGAAGCGTCCCTCGGTGCATATCGAGGCCGAGGATTTCACCGGTGACCGGGTTCTTGCAAACGAGATCTTGTTCCTCCGGGACATGGGCTGGTGGGTCATCGCATCGGACGCTGTACCCGACGGTGAAATTGGACGCGTGTGGGAAATAATGAAGGTCTTTTTATTTCACTTCTCAACCGGGCTCACAGAAAGCTCTAACTCTTTGAATAGATCTGGATTATCTCTTTTGCCGGGTCTGGAAACCATAACTATACCAACTACCTCCTCGAAACATACTGCCTCCATCGCTACGAGGCATCGAAGGATTTTTCCGACGCCATGTTCAATAATTGGCTCGTCAATTTGCGCGGCCACCAGTACATCGAAATCGACTGGGTCCAGGAGGACTTCAACAAGTGGCTGGAATCATTGGTCGAACACAAAGGCGGGGACTTCGACGACCACTTTTATCGGCATACTTTGGCACCGAACGTCATGCATTTCCTTCGAATGAAGGAAAAAATGGAGACGGCGTTCGAACTTAAGCCTCGCGGAAAAACTCACAGTGCACCCCATTTGCGAAACGAATTTCAGCAATTACTGCGAATGTATAAAGAGGATCAGCTGCATCTCTTTCGACCCGGCCGCACTATGGGCCACGCGGCGGTAAATTTCTACGCGCGGGGATACGAGAAGCTTGAAGACACTCGCATTGCAAAATTCATTCAGGAAAGCACAGCCTACAGCGATGTGATGAAGGACGTACTGGATGGAAAGGAGCATGACGAGTGGAACGAGGACATGCAGCTGGAGTTCGATGAATTACTCAAGTCTGCAGAGGAGGAGGATTCGGACTCAGGCGCAGAAACCGAAACCGAATCAATGGCCGGCGATGGTGAGGGTGATCCTGGCATTCAGGGACTGGATTACTCGGACGAAGAGCCCGATAATCATGGTCGTCCCCACTACTTTGATCCCGAAGACCCTGCTGACTTGGAAGATGAGAATGAGGAAGACGAGACACTATCTGAGATGGAGGAGGAGGGAATGGACAAGTATATACCTGTTGTTGAGCCAGAGGCGGAAGAATGAACGGCTAGACTAGATTAATAAACTATCCTAATTATTCTCAACATTACGAGTACGATTACGAGGCTTGTACTGGGGTCCATAAGTTTCTGAGGTGGCGTTTACGCTCTTTGGGGGCTCGCGCGCGGCTCGAACTCGTTTTGGTGACGGCGGCATGTTAGTGGTGTCTTCAAGTGCACGCCGCTTGCGCGGCGGCGGCGGCGGCGGCGCCAGAACCGATTCCGGCGGTCCCTCGAACTCCTCTTCATCATCGCCGCTATCCATGGCTACATCTTCCTCATCCCTCTCTTCGTCCTCGTCCTCGTCTCCATCAGACATCACATCCTTGTTGACCCGACGCCGTTTCACTCGGGCTTTTTTATTTTTCTCCAACTGAGCTGCCGTGAACTCGGCAGCGAACCGGAACTGGAGACCGCTGATGAGCAGCCAAAGCTTCTCGCCGTGGCGCTCGTGGTGTTCCCATAATGGGATTTTGGTCACAAGAACATCGTGCGTCCAGATTATTAGAAGACTGTCGAGGAGGGAGGTGATAACCGGGTTTGGCAAGTATGAGGATGGGGGTGTACATCCATAGATGTCGTACTCGCGCTCCGCTTTCTGAACCTGGGATCGGAATTTCCGAAGCTCAGCGTCGGCGGCGGTACGCATTTTACGCGTAAGTTTAGTGTTTTTCGGTCGATAGGGCTGGGTAACCGAGGGTTTGGCCTTGGGCTGGGAAAAGGGCCGTAGCCGTTGTGTGCCGGTGGGAAGAGGAGAGGGCAGGTATTCGATGGAGCCGACGAAACGGGGAAGGCAGTTGGAGCAAGGAAGGCGACGCGCGCGGGCAATGCAGTCGAGGAACGAGCCGGCGGCATTATTCCCAAACATTTTGTTGAAAAAAACATTCAGGCAGCTCGTCGTGGTGAGCATCAAAGCCTTCTCGTTATTCATTGTCGTCAAACTCTTGCTATTCCTCGCCGGTTTCCGTGAATCAGAATCACCTATCAATATTTATGACTTGAGAAGGAAGAGTTAAAAGTTGAATAACTTACGACGTGCTAGATATTTCTGCGCTGACTTCAAAGCGGCCGCTTGCATCAACATGACGGCTCGACCGATAGTAGTTGGATCCCGCCCAACGCGGCCGCCTTGCTGGAGTGACTGTGAGACAGTTTTGGCTGCCCCAAGCTGGACACTGTCAAGCAGAGGTGTTACGTTAAACCCCTGGCCGAACGCGACCGTGGACACGATGACTTGGCACATCGGGTCGTCCCGCATTAATGCCACGGTCTTCTCGTTCTCGTCCGGCCAACACATCGCGTGGTAGAGTCGAACACGAGTAAGCCGCCGTGGACCGGGAGGGAGGAGACGGAGGAGGAATATATAAACCCGAAAGCAAAGTTCAATGGTCGCGCAGTAAATTATCGTTTTGCGCTTGGCGGCCAGGTACTGAAGTAGATCCGGGAACGAGTCGCCACCCAGAGTGTGGGTAAGAGTGCGCATGAGGAGCTGTACATTCTCCCGCTCGTTCGACCGACGGTAGAGGTGGAATGACCCAGTTTGGAACCCGAGGCTTTTGCACACGGTTCTGGTGGCGGCCCCAGGCATGAGTGTCGCCGTTAAAGCAGATAGGGAGACGTGTGGGGGAAGACGCCCTCTGACAAAGTTGCCAAGGTGTCGGAAAGATGGCCGAAATTCACCTCCCCATTCGTCAATGAGATGCGCCTCGTCAACGCTCGTAAAGGAAATGTTGTCCCGAAACTCCTGGCAGTTCGTAATGAATTCCCACTGCTTGTTCATGAGCTGCTCCGGATCAACACAAACGATAGACCAGCGGCACGATGCGATCTCCGCGGGTATGTTATGACCAGCTATTCGCGCGTCCGCCAGAGCTTCGCGTGTGCACGCAAGAGCAGGAATGCCGAGGGCCTCAAGTTCAAATATCTGATAATTATATAGGGTAAATAAAAAGACTCGGGGAAAGGCGTAAACCACGTACGATGTTGGCCGCAAGCCCCTTTGTGGGTGCAATCACCAATCCGACAGGTGTCTTTCTCGCACGAGCGCCAAACCCCGGGTACATCGCGGGATTCTTAGCAACCTCGAGAAGTACAAGAATGGGGACAGCGAAGAGGGCAGATTTGCCGTCACCCGTCGCAGTGATGCACAGAACATCCTCGCCGTCGAGGATCCAGGCGATGACGGTGGCCTGCCAGTCACGAAGCCCTGCAGTCCACTGAGGAATCTTATTTGCCACAATCTGTTTTATAGTGGTGCGGCCTTCTTCGGTTTGCCATTTCCGGCCTCGCGAGGGCGCCATGCGCGAGTACACAAAGTCGTGTCGAGGGAGTTGACGGTTGTTGGCGCGTTTGATGGGACACGTGTCTTCCCAAAACGGATTGCTTACATCATAACCCTGCGAGCCTACTATGACAGCGCGGTAACCACAGGACTATGGCCTTCGATGTCCCATCCCCATGGCATCCTGCTCTGCCGCGGTTGCCGGGGACCGAAAACGCGAAGGCGGCATTTTTTATATATGCGCGCGCCTGGGCTTTCAAATGTTTTTCACTACATCCAATTACTGTACCCACTGTGTCTTATGTAGTTTGTCAATCCACTATATTACTTTCAAAAATTTTAAAGTACTTTTCGTGCTCATCGTCGCCGACGACGTCGAGAGTGATTGATGAACGTTGACCAAATGCGGCTATTAAGCTCACCGCGATCAGCGACGACCACACATCTATGGCCACTGTTGGCCGGCAGTGCTGGAGCAGCCCAACCTTAACGGGAACGCCTCTAAGGTGATGTATCGCAACCCTTCTAACTAGAGCTATTGATACATCGCGTTTTTGCCGCTAATGGGAGGCTGCGATGTATCAAAACCCCAGCATCTGGTGGCGATTGAGGGTCGAGAAAACTAATCTGTCGATGAGAGGTAACCACAAGGTCTTGAAGGCGAGAAATTGGGCAGGACGAGGGGTAAAACCACGCTTCCCTCATCGGTCGCAATCGGCCGGTCCACGTCAAGGGTAATTTCGCGCACAACGAAACGACATGTCGCTTCAGTCCGCCGGCAGGAGGTTCTTGTATTTGAGAATAGTTTTGACAGCAAAGAGAACTAGCTGGCCCAAGGCAAGCCGGGTGCGAGAAACACTGCAAAGTCAAAGAGGGCGGGTCTCGTCGTCGTTAGTTGGTCTGCACAACGTCCACAAGCTCGGCAAGGTCAGGGTCGGCGCTGTATTGAGCGCTGGCCTGCTTGCGGCGTATTTGGCACGAAAACGACGACGTAGCACCAATCTGCGGCGGTCACATGACCCAACGCGTTCTTGTAGTCGCGGTAAGCAAGGACAAACAAATCCATCTTTCAAATTTGTCCCAGGTGCAGTTCGGGATTCTGAACGATCCTTGTTGGCACAAATCCATGACCATCCGAAATCGCAGAGAATATTAAATAATATTGAATATTATGGGAAGGAGGGACTTGATCGATTGATCGGGAAGAATTTGCTGCACCTCCGTGCTACTGGTCGTTTGATCCGTCATGCTGTGGCAAATAAGTTGGATCGCGACACGACAGGCTCGACCTGGGCTCAACACTGTCTCGGTAACCCAGACGTTCTAGCTCAGTCACCTCCGCCCACTTTATCTTATCTCGGAATTTGTTCCGGTTGTTTGACATAAATGATAAGAAAATGATGGACGGTGACTTCGCTAGAACGTCTGGGGCATTTCGTATAGTGATACCCTGGGTGGCGTTACACTGTCTTCTCCTCCCCCTCCTCCTCCCCCAATTGCCAGTTCCGGTGTGATCTTCCGCACATCTTTCCTTATCATTTATTAAAACTCCGCTGATCTACAGATAAGATAAGAAATCACACCCGGAACGTCTGGGTTACCGAGACAGGGCTCAACAAGCCGCGCTTTCATAACGGACATCACCGAGATTTAGGTATGTCTACCACTTTACCCACCCTGAGGCGACCCTGTGGCGGTGGATTGAATTGAATACAATAGTACGTCACCTAGGGACGAAGGTCGCGCACTGGTAACCGTCAAACCCATTGACAAAACAGTCCCTCAACTCTCATCCCTCTACACCATGACCGTTTCCTCACTCTTCTCCTCGCTGCACGCCAGATCCAAGTTTTCCGCCAAACTTTCTGCGTACGCGCCTCTTCTTGGCCTTTCGAAAATTTAACCTCATTGACTCTATGAACGTCCACTACTAGGAGCGTCTTAAGCCTTGGATTGGGGATACCGGGGCTCATCTTTGCGTGCATTATTCTCTGCGCGTACGGATACGCGGCATGGCATCCTGTTTCCAGAAGGCACATGAACAGAGTCAGTTTGAGGCTACTGGTCTACGCTCTTGTCGCCAAGTATATTCTTTGCTTGGATTCACTATTCGTCTCAACGGTCGCCTTTCAAGTCTCATTTTTGGCATCGCCAACGTTATTCAAAACACGGTTCAGTCTTCGAGCTCATACCCTGGCGGCTGGTGTAGCTATTTGGTCTGGATGACTCAGGTGCCTCAGGAGCGGTGTTTTCTATCCGTCTATCCGTCTAACGTACGAACCTAGTTATCTCTCATCTTCTCCGCCACAATGTTTTTCAGCGTGGCTCTCAATCTACAGTAAGCCATTTCTTTCTGATTCTAACAGGCGGTGGGCACCCAGCGGCGGATGAAAACTTATTTAGACTTGTTCTCGTACACCAGCTAAATGGCCAAAGAATGGAAAGGTATTATATGATCGGCGCGACTGTTTTCACGCTCGCGTCTACCGTACCTCCCTATGCCGCGGGTCAATTTGGGTGCGTCGTCCCCCTTTTTCAATTCCTGCCTGTTAGTCCGTTGTTGTACTTACTTTTCTCTTTTTCTCCTCTCGCTTTCTACTTCGTGCCTTTTCAGATGGAGTGAGAACGCCCGCTCCTGTTGGTATTGCAACCCCGACCCGGAAAAAGTGAAGCAATGGATCCTGGGCACCGACACCGCCCCTATAATCACCCTCGCAGTGGGTGAGCTTATGGCGTTTGTCGTGATACTGGGGCATTTCGTGAGCCATGAGGTGAGTGTGATTTTTCCTTTCTGTCTATCTCCAACTGCAAGCTCCTCACTTACGGTTGCATCTGATTTTCAGATATTTTGGCGGAAGACCCGTGTCGACTCGGGCGCGACGTATAGCGAAGACATGCCGACGCCTAGGTCACCGATTGTGATGTATAAGAATATTATTCTGAGGATCGGTACATTTCTTCGCTCCTTTATACTTCCTGACCCGTATTCAACTCCCTCTACGCAACAGGCCTCTACCCGCTTGTCTCTTGCCTCATCAACATCCCCGCCAGTATTCTCGATATTAGAGTCACCATCTCGCCGGACTTTGTAAGTCCGCATTTGATATTCACCATCCTTCTTTCTTCTTCACTGCCTTTATTTATTTATTTTGATTTTTCTCAACCAGACATACGCTGAGGGTCTTGCGGGTACCTCCTTTCTTCCTTTCTGCCTTCGTTTTGCTCAATTACAGCCACGCTCTCAGACACTGGACTTCTATCTTGCCGCGTACTCGTGTATAGCTTGCTGGCGCTCGCAGATCCTGTACGATAATCCCTCCTTGTTGCTTGTTCTACTTTACTCAACTTCACTGTATTTTCTAGTCATTCATCCGCGCGATCCAAGAAATTCGACACTCGCAGATGCCTGATAATGACGAGAGATTCGCGCCGTTCAGGGCGGCCGAGCGGGCCATTTCTGCTGGCGGGCAAATGCATCAGGGCGTTAACGGGGCTGACGATGCAGAAATCCCTCTAGGTGACATGCAATTCCAATTACCGAAATTCGAACAGGGGAAACATATAAGGGGTCGCGATCGTGACGGTGCTATCGAGGATGAGCTAGACTTTACGCGGCAGATTTGATCACGAAGAGGAAGATGTGTGGTTTGAATTAACATAAAATGGGGAACAGGGATTGTGTAAATGTGTATGTTACAGAAATCACTTTGTCGGCTGCTCGTGAGTGAGATTTCGGTGGAAAATCAAGACTTACAACCCACGTACAACACGCGCGAGAATTTTCAAACCACGAATGCAAACGGTTGATTTTCTGGCTGCAATTCTGAACAACAACTCCTTCTGCGTTTAGTCAAGATAGGCCCTGTCTGTTCTTGCCGCTTGCCGGCCACTTACAACCACTATCGTGGTCAGGAGGTGGGAGTGGTTTGCGGTCACATGACTCCACGCGTCGTTAATTTGATGACAAGCAGGACCAAACAGGACTCGGAGGTTGGTGATAGTTGCTTATTCATGGAGAAGTCCATTTCGCCCTGACTACGATCAGCGGCCTGCGACTAGGCATCTGAATACGCAAAGTGGCTTACATTTTGAACCCAGACTGAAGGTGCACGGAGGACGCCGAAAACAATCAAGGGAAGCACATTTTACAATACATTCAAGGTCAATCCAACTCTGTTCCGAAAATGCATCGTGCTTATCGGGTCCACTTTGCAGTTTTCTTTTATGCATCGATCAGGTTCAGATGGGTCATACAGCCGTCGAGACGCAGAACACCTCAATCGCGAGAAATCAACTGAAAATTGCAGCTGTTGAAGATAGTGGTCTCTGAAGACCGCGAAATATATTAATCCTCTACTGTCGAGCAATAGCGTCAACCAGTCGATCGGCAGATTCAACGGCGCAAGCGTGAAGCGTTACGACGAGGAAACTTAGTTCACACAAAGTGGGTTCGGGATTCAAGCAGATAGTATTGGGTAAAAGTAGATTGCCCTCTGGACAGGGTTACAGGTAATTTAGAACGCGGTCATCTGATCAGTCCCGTGCCGGGCTCCAACCGTTATTTACCGCTTACAGATCTGGGTAAACTAAACGGAAACGGTTTATAAACAGTTTTAAACGGTGAGTTTAGGTGTATTTCCTTTCCGTGCGCTGAGACGTCCATGAGTTTGAAGTGAGTCCCGGAAGAATGATCAAGAGGTTCCTTGTTGTCTATAAACCTGAAACACTGTCAAGTTTCAAAACCTCGCAGTTGGAAGCAGGCCATACCGAAGAGCCGCATCTTGCCGGCCGAGTCTCATGCTCGAAAACCCACTTTTAAACCCACTTTTGGGGTTGGTGAGAGCTGGATGCTGTCGGGGCGTACCGAAATTGAACCTTTAAAGAGCTTTCAAAATCCGAAAATGAACTCAAATCCCACTGAAACTTACCTCCCGTGCAACCGTTTAACCGGTTATTTACCGTTTATTTACCGTTTCCGGTCGCCCGTAAACTAAATGGTAAATTTACACCGTTAAACGGTAAATAAACGGATAAAACGGAAACGGTTGGAGCCCTACGAGTTGCCGCTAAGTTCTATTGTCAACAAATAGTATTGTGCGGTGAGTAGTCGTAAACGTAAAAGTAAGCACAGGGGAGTATAACGAGTCTGTCAGTACAAAAGTAACTAATATCCATAACAGCAGCAGCAGTACTTCGAACGACTCCGAATACAATCAATCGGGTTGACAGCAGGACACGATCTGAGCGATACCCCCAACACCGTCCTACAAGGCCCCGTCAGCTTCTCTGGGAGAAAAAACGGAAACTCGATGCCCACCCCAATGACGTGTACCTCGTCATAGCAATAATACTGCCCGGCATTGGGCGGGACGGCGCCAGTAATGTGCCCGGAGCCGTCACAGTAGACGATCGCGGAGCCGAAGCCTGGCGAGCCCTGGTACTGGCCGCAGAGGTACTGTTCCGTGCCATCTTCGATGTCGGTTATACTGTACTATTTCGTTCAAATCGACAGGGGGGGTGACGCGTGACGTGTTTGACCTATTCGACATTTCGACAGGCGCCGATTTTTTGCGTGACACCTCGAAAATTTTCGCATTCAAACTGAAAACTTTGTCTTTTTTGCACTTTTTAGGTAGTTTGGGGACCTGTGTGACCACTTTGAGGTTCGACAAAGGCCTAAGTGACGCGTGACCTCGACCAAAATTCGGCATCGACAGGGGGGTGCGTGACGCGTGACTGTCGATTTGAACGAAATAGTACAGTATATGCAGCCGTGTTCCCTGAGAAAGTGTGAAACGAGGTCGGAGTGGGGAGATCCAGACTTACAGGAGCCGGCTGTAACCACGACGGGTCTGAGTGAGTAAGTGCAAGATAAGTGCATGGAATTTGCACTTGCGTGTAGTGATGAAGGCCATAATGTCGCCGCAGCACCAGTTTTGGCCGCCACCTCCATGTTGGGTTTGTCAAGGTAAGCGCTCGAAAGCCCACAGGGGCAACGGCCAGGCTTACACAGATTGCAAAGCTGTTCATACCCAATTCCTGCGAACGGTCAGCGAAGACGATTGGGGTGGAGTTTGGATGAGTACCCACCGACAGCGCCGTTGGCGCATTGCGCACGGGTCCCAGCAATGAGGCTAAGGCTAAGAGCGACTGTCCACAGGGAAGCTTTCACGTTCACCATTGGCGTGGATGCGAGAGTGGCTGTCTCAGAAAAATTCAACCGACCTTTATACTCATCCACAGCGGAAATATCCGCTGAAATTAGTGATCGGCTCGGCCTGGAAGCCGCCCGGGCCTGAGATTTCTCAAGCCCAAGCCCGAGCCCGCTCAGGCCCAAGCCAGCCCGAAGCCCGGGCCCAGGCGCGGGCTTGAGTCGCAGAGTAAAAAGCTGCTCACAATGTTTTCAGGGAATTCAACCACATTTCCCTGTTCGGTCATTCCGCATTAAGGTTCCGATTGGGTTTCCATGTCCTTCCACTGCAGAATACAACACTAAAAGTTTTTTTTTGCATTCCTCAGAATGAGTAAGGGCTCACGCGAATAAATTCCAATCTCTCCACTCGAAGTAAGCTTACTCGTGTAGGTGATACTCAAGCCCGGGCTTGAGCCCTGGGCTTGGGCCTGAAAAATTTGAAGCCCAAGCCCGAGGCCCGCTCAGGCCCACCGTCGGGCCCGGCCGAGCTTGGGCTTCAGCGGGCTTGGACTGGGGGGCTCCGGGCTTGAAGCCGGAAATACCTCGCCCTAAATACACCACGGTGTACCTCATGACGCTACCTATCCGATGAGTGCCAACTCGATGACATCGCTTACCGTACACCTTCACTGGGAGAGTTGTTCCGCCTTACATGCTCTCCAACCCACCCAGAATTATATCAATCTGTTCAAAAACGAGGGAGTAATGAGCTCAAAACCCGGCAGGGTTCAAAATGCTCTTTCTTCTAAAAATAGGGGTATGCCATTACTATGCAAAGAGCTGTAACATTCAGAGAATACACAAAGAATATGGGAAGGACTTTGAGACTTGATTAGGAAGAATGAGCTTTGAATTTTTACTGGACCTCCGCGCTACTGGTCGTTGTGGAGGTCGCTGCGCAACATGCACGCGCTGAAGTTTGTCAATTTGAAAACACCAAAAAGCGATAATACACATTCACTCGCAGTGGATCTGCACTACATCCCGCGTAGGCTTCATCAACGCCGCCACTTTCTCGTCGATCTGGTCCTTCATAGTCTCCACATCGGTAATCCCGGGAGGAAGACTCCTCGCAATCACCCGCAGCCCAACCTGGATATCGGCCCGACTCGAGCGCAGCGGAAAGATCCTCTCTCGCCCGCTCAGCACCCCGCGCGGCGCGTCGTCCAAAGTCCCATCGGGCACATTCATGAGATGGATTTCCATTCGGCCGCCGCTCCTGCGCGCGCGCGCCACACAATCCTCCCAAAATGGATTCTCGCAGGGAAAGTTTTCGAGCGCATACACGCCGGAGCCGGTGGGGACGCCTTCGTAGTCGTAGAGACAATAAAAGTCGCTCTCCGGGTTCTGGTAAATGAACATAACCTGTCGGCGGAATAGCGCAGGTCTGTCTTCTTCGAAGTCACGGTCGAGCACTGCACGCATGAAGCCGCGTTCGGTGGCGGTCCCGAGATCAATGGAAGCTGCGAGGAAAGAAATTTGAGGGTGTGAAGTTCATGAAGACCGAGGACGTACACTTTTGGAGGGATTTGCAGACACCACGATGCCCGTCGTCCCGCCAGTCCTTGGCCTGACATGGCGCGGAGCAGTAGTAGCGCTTTCCGCACTGTGAGCAGCGCCGAAGTTGGGATTTCGCTAATATAACACCGCACTGTGCGTTAAGACTCGTTAGCGAGTACTTTCTCTGACAACGACGCAATACATGCCTTCATGTTATCGCATGCCTGACTTGAAACGCAATGTACTGGCGCACGTTGTAGCACCGCGAAGAGGGCTGGGAGAACGAGACGGGGCGTATGCAAATCTGTACAATCAGCGATGAGGTACGGAATCCGTTCAAGTGCTTTGCTTGAGCCGGCCGCAGCGCTTTTTGCCGATAACTATGAGTGGTATCGTCCATCAGCGACAGAGTAGGATGAGAGGTCGAAATCATACCCTGAACAACGGGGGAAGTAACGAAAGTTGGCTTAGCTGTAAGTCCAGCGGGAGAGCAGTCATTTGGGCGCCGGTCGAGGTAGGAAACGAAGAGATGGACCGAGGAAAAGAAGCAGAAGCATCGTTTCAAACTCCGCTTCCGGCTGACCCGTCGTCTGATCCCACTTTCCCCGCCAGTTGAACGGCGTCCGAGTCCGAGTGTCATTTGACATTCGGGCGGTTTCGAGGAACTTGAAAATTGGGACTCCAAGAATGCGAGAGAGGCGAGTGGTGTATGTCCAGAGTGTAAATGAATCGGTAGCATTATCTTCCGCATCGGCCCTTGTTTGGAAGGCGACGGCAAAATGGGACCATAATACAAGCAATCGAAGCGTGTAACTTGAAGCCAGTTGACCGCAGGAGATTGAACCCTTTCGGGCCTCGCTCAGAAAATGACGGGGAAATGAATATCACCCAAAGATCGCAGAGGTTTTGGGATCGCAAGTAGAGGGCAGTGTACGGACCGAATCCCAGTTGCAGTGAACAAGTTGGGCAGGAACTTTCGGTGGTGGACTTGCCACGAGATTAATGCCGCATAGTATTTTCCAAGCTGTGGATTTCTAGCCCACAGCCGATGGGTGCAGACCAAGAGGGAGAGGCGAATTCAAGTTCGAGCGGAGGTGCCGAGGCAGGATCACCTCGTTCGTGACGAAGACCGAGGTACGGGCGTTGGATTTGCCAGCTGGAAGAGTTGTGGAAGAGCAAGAGGCAGGCGGCAATTGCCGATCAACCACAGACCTCCTTGACAGGTTCCCTTCACAGCCACATCAATGCCTTTTGACGCTTAAAATTGAAAACTTTTATTTCTCGCCCGCCTTGGCTCCGGATTCCTCTGAGATTTTGTGCACCCTCCCATTTTCCCATACATAAAATTGGCCTGCCAGGTCAAAATATTATTCCTCCCTCGGTATCGGCCTCAAAACAATCATTTACTTTACGACAGACTCCACGGTGATCTCGGCGATCGGCTTTTTCGGATTTGATCCCTCATTCGTCCGAAATGCAAGTCAAAGTAAATCCGCTTCAAAAATTCTGGAAAATGACTAGATATATTCATTAGCATAACTACGGGCATGGGATGACCATAAATGAGTAAAAATGGTCCTGAACCCATACAACAGACCCCCAGCGGTGTTTCGGGAGGCGGCCCGTGATCCGGACCCTCTCCCCTGCACAGCATGTCAAAACTTTTGGAGGTTGATCAGAAACTTTGATCCCGCCTGCCTAGGACCAATGAAAATGCGGGTGAAGGCCTGATTTTGTTTTGGCCTAAATGTCAGGACCGTTTTGCTGAAGAAATGTCAGGATTGACACAGGCCTAGAGCCCAAATTTTCGCCAAAATGTCAGGAATTTTGCAATAGGCCTATTTTTTTCGCTCAAAATAGCGCCGCAGCCCCGGTTTATTGCAAATTTCTCCTCCTGCCGCAGTTTTACGTTGGTTTTCCGTCCAAATGGTCGTGTTTTCAAGCAAAATCGGTGCCGCTCAACCACTCATCTGAAATTTTTCTCTCGCCGACGCGGTCATGTCAGGATTCGCACCAGGCCAGCCGCCATCGCGCCAGGGACCTTGATTTTGTCAGGATTCTGACCAGGCCTGGAGGCCAAAATCCCGGAAATTTGTCAGGATTTGCATCAGGCATTTGGGCGTATTTTCATTGGTCCTGCCTGCCTCTTGTGGAAGAGCGTCTGAGCGTGTGTAAGTGTACGGTTGCTGATCGGCGCGCCACGTGCGGAAAAGTTATGTCGGCCGTTGATTGTCGGTTAATCGCCGCCGGTTCACCCACGGTTTGTTCTGCCTTCCTCGAAGTGAAGCCTTCCTCAATTCACTTCGAGGAAGCGGGATCGTCAATAATCGTGCCAAGCTACTGAGCTGCCGCGCCGCGCGCAACAAACCCGCAACGGAAGAATTTTGGGAGTGCCCTCGGTCCTCGTTGCGTCTGCGGCGTCCTAATGACCTTACAGCTCGTAGCCACAGCCATTCACCTCTTGATTTACGAAATTGAACCCGTTGCGTTACCACTCGCCACCCACGCGATTACGGTAGCTGTGGAAGTACATATGTTCGCCAGTTGAAAATGCCCCCACTCATACGTTGAAGGAACACAAGGTCCAACGCGGAGCAGTCCGCACCTACTACTTATGCAAAGGTAAACGACGCCGCATATACTGGCAGGGCTCGTCCGTGCGACTCAGGCTTGGATCATGTTCTCGGAGAGATTTCCTTTTATGGTTTTTTCATGCTTCCAACCTGGCGCGTAACGTGTCAATCAGAGAAATATTGCATGAGTGCCGAGGCGACACGGACGACAATTGAAACTAAATACAATCAATTGGGGTGGCAGCAAGACAGGATATCAGCGGTACCCCCTACGAGCCGTCGTCAGCACATCAGAAAGAAAAAGGGACGCTCGATGCTCACCCAGCGTGAGGGTTAAACCCGAGACTGCAGAGAACCCTTGTTTATCGCTTGTTTGCGACCCGGATAAGTTAACCCGGCTTTGGACTGCCGACGGGTGAAAATGATCCGACTACAAGCCGGGTCAGAAATCTTACCTGGATTTTGAAGAGTTGTTCCTGTACTGAAATACTGAAGGACTGTTAGCAAACCGCAAAAATACCAAGCACAGTACCAACTGTATAAACCAAGTATAAACACAAATTGGCACTGACTCGAGGGAAGGTAGACTCCAATCAAAGTGATATCAAATCTCCTGATTGATGTTGGTTGATGCCACGTCGCCTCTTGACTCTCACCACCATGTCGTCGACGTCGCCACCCTCAGGTTCCTGCTCCTGCCTTATCTCTGTCCTCCGGCGTCCCAACCTCCCCTTTCCAGGCTTCAATCGTTCACTCAAAGCCGCCTCCCCGAACCGCTGTCACGTCAAGGTTTATTCAAGCGTCTCCAAGTCAATTCAAGACTCAAGACTTTCTCAAGCCTCTTTCAAGTTCGAGAACTCCAAGGTCTACCCTCCAAAACCTACTTCTTCAAGCTTCAAGTTCCAAGATTGTGACCCTGACGCAAGATCATCAAGCTTATACCCAGCAAGTTCTCTGACGCCCTACACCTCAAGAGCCTCGACCACGGAGTTTATCGAGGAGGATTAAAATGAGTATCCTATGAATGAGGTGCGTCGCCTTAACACTTAATCTTACTACCCTCGCTGATCAATTCCAATATTCATAGCATGACAATTACTTTCTGTATCCGCCCGCGAAGCCTCCCTTCTGTAGTCGGGTTTCGTCTATTGTGATGTGTAGTGTAGAACAGAATAACATGATGTTTCTCCTAAACCCCGTATACATGGAGCGTCTAATGCAAGCAAGATTGGCAGGTACAACCAGAATATATATCGGTCCGAGTCGGTTTACTTTCACTACGTAGACTGGTTATTTTAACCAGTTCTTGAAGCACCCGTTTAACGGGTGCTAGAAACATGTACTTTTTACCGGGTGAAATCCCAAAAAAAAAGTAATGAAAGTCACCCGATTTGCGGTTTAACTTAAACCGTAAGACTTGACCCGTTTGCCGGATGAATTTGGCCGTGGCTGGTTTAAATTTCTGGTTACATGCACCCGCCCTCCGGGTTAAAAATCGGGTTAAAAAAACCCGCATCGAGTCTTACAGTGATGGGGAAGGCTGTTGCGAGTTTGAACACTGTGCGACGGAACGGGAGGCAAATATCAATATCATCCATGTAAGATGGGGCTCACCCATAAGCAACCCACCCCACGTGATAAGAGTCACGGTGACAGAACTTCCAAATCGGGCTTGATGGGATTTCGGGCGACTCGGGATGAACTGTGTACTTACACAAAGGTTTTGAACCTCAAACTGAATACGAAGAATTGTTTTAGTACTCATCAAACATCATAGTTTAGCTCCATATCTTTTTTGCAGCATTTGTGAGGGTGTTGAAAAGGAAACAAGCCGATTTGCGCACAAACTCTTTCACCGTGCCAGCCAAAGCATCATACGGCCCAGTATTTTGCACAATACTACTGTGGACCCATATCAAGTGTTCTTCGTATTTAAAATGTGTATATGATGTCCCGAAACACACGAAATCTCGGTTTGATGTGAAAGAGCAGAAATACATCCCGAAAAGGAAGTCACATTTGATCACGTGGGGTGGGTTACTTATGGGTGAGCCCCATCTTAGAGGAGTCGGAGTCGGAGGAGTCGGTAGAGACTACTAGAGTAGTACCATAGAAGATTTTTTCCGGAAATTTAGGATCAGAAGCGAAGATAAATCCAAATTAGTCTTGTTTAAACGATGGACTTTGCAACGCTAAACAGATTTTAAACTTTGATCTGTTGAACACCGCAAGGCAGTGGAAGGAAGTGGGGATAGCTGGAGAGCCGGTAGAGTGTGTTGAACAACGGTTAAACGGTTCAGGTTCAACACAGATTAAAGGAGATTAAACGGATTGTTTAATCGCGTTTTAAACAGGGTGTTTAAACCGACTTGAACCAACAAAAAGCCGATGCGGGAACCGAACATAGGAGGTCATGAGGTGCCATTACATCAAGTACAAGGACGTCCCGACACTTGACCGTTGCGCCAGGAGGACGATACCGCAGCCTGTGACAGATGCCAATTTAACATCCCCAGACTGCGCAGAAAACGTCAGCGAAGGTTGGGTATCCCTTCACACTCATAGCTCACAGTATTGTGCAGCGTGATATTCACGGTGCACTCTAAACCTTTGCTGAAAATTCCAACAGCTTCAATCAAATCACCTCTATGTACATTAAATCACCTTCAACCTTCATCAGATCAAGTTTCGCAACCAGTTGGAAAGGCCATCACCCTCGTTGGATATTACAAGCTCTTGATTGAAAAACTGGCTGAAATTGTGTATTTTGGGGAGACTTTTGCTGCAGAGAGCCAAGTGAAAAAGTTTGAACCTATTTGAGAAAACTGTATGAGAAGTCAGCGTGTCTCAGGTGTGTCTTATCAGAGGTGGGGTGTGGAAGTGTCCTGATCACTAAGTAAGTGATGCTATTCATTACTCTTCTGGTGTAATGGTAACCCTTCCTTCTCAACCAAGCTCATGTAATCCACCCGCTAGCACAATGTGTGTTCAAGTCCCTTAACGACCTTACTTTTTGGGCTATTCACATCTGTTCAACGCCCTGTTTGAACACTGATTGAACCGTAGGCATAATCAAAAATTAAAATCTGTTTGACTTTGTGAAGTCCATTGTTTAAACAAACCTAATAGGGTTACTGAGCGAAGTTCGGATAAAAATTTGTCCAAGCGCCCGCCAGAGGCAGACCTACAAGCGATAAACAAGGGTCCTGACTGCAGTACGATAAGACGTACAACACGCGCAAGAATTTTCAAACCATGAATGCAAGCGGTTGATTTTGTGGCTGCAATTCCAAGCAAAAAATCCTTCTGCAGTTGCCTGTTGAGACAAGCCCTGTGTGTTCCCGCCGCCTGCCGGCGACTTACAATCTCATCGTGGGTGGGTTGCGGTCACATGACTCGACGCGTCGCCAATTCGGCGACAGGCAGGACCAAACAGGAATCAGAGGTTGATGATAGGTGCTTAATTATGCAGGAGCCCATTTCTCCCTGGTCAAGCGATTGCAGCGACCGGCGACTGAATTTTATGCTGGGAGAATGCAGGGGTTCAAGTCGATATCTCGACGAGGGTTGGATTCGAACCCTGCGAGTGAGGTTACAGAGTCAGCTCTCTTCATAATTCAATGCATCGAACGATAGCCGTGAACCACGGTGCGGGCACAACTAAGACAGTGCCGCGTCCGGTGATGTACTTGCTCAACACTAAATCTTTTGACTTCAATTGTCATTGACAGATATAACTCAGACCTCACTCCCCTTGAGTAAGTATTGACTTTGAGCGTCCGGCCAATATCGTGGATGGATTGCTGTTAATAATTGCTGTTGAAATATTCTGCAAAGTGAGACTTGGTATATGCCCTGGCTGCGAACGTTCGGACGATCTGAACCTCAAGCCGACGGCGAGACCCCAATAATCTCCCCAACGATACTGCGGAACGTGTTGTTCGGGTCGAACCCCTCGCGCACCGCCGCGAAACGGGTCAGGCTCTGCACCAAAAGCCAGTCAGTCAACAACCTCGCAAGAACAGGAGGGAGGGGCGGGAAGAGAAGATATACGAACATCATGATCGAGGTTCTTGAGCGCCTGCGAGAAGATCGTGCGCGTGTTCTTCGTCCAATGTGGGCGGATCGGGAACTGTCGATGTTCGTTCAGGTTGCTCACTCAAGTCAACAGGGACGACCAACCTCGTTAATGAGCGTCGTCGCCAGCGTAGCGTACCTACAAACATCGGTGAAGGGGTGTCCAGAAAGGATTTAGAAAATGTAGCCACATACCAGGCCTCGTTGTATCGGTGGTGGTCGCCCGTGGTGGGCACGAAAGAGGGAAAGTCGAACATCATGGCGCCCTTGGACCAGTCTCCCGTGATGTTCCCGACGCGCTGGGTGGTCTGCCCAAGGAAGCTGTCGAACGGCTTCCCGAACTGCGCTCACGATCAATCAGCTACTCTGCCTGCCCGCCTTTCAACATGTAAGGAGGATGTGAGCTACGTACCTTGATGTTAATCCCACTGCGATAAGTACTAGTAACCGCCATCCCATCCGCCGTCGACTGGTCGAACAGTTCCCTGACGCGCTTGAGGAGCGCATTCGCCTGCGGGATCGGCACGGCGAACTCGAGCGTCTTGCCGTGCAGGCCGTAATCCCACTCCGGCAGTTCGTTCGGGTAGAGCCCGCCTATAAGGACGTCGTAGGCGTGCCCGACGACGGGCCACGAGAGCAGAGGGAGGTTGAGCGTCGTCTCTGTGTTTGAGTTCAATTTCATTATATATTTTACGAAGATGGGAAACGCACCGTGGAAGTTGGGTGCGGACCAGATGGCGTAGAATGTGTCGGCAGAGAAGAAGTTTGCCGTGCTGTCGTTTTGGCCGGCGTTGAGGAGGGAGAGGGCGAGGTTACCCTCGAGGGAGGTGACGGAGAAGGTTGACTGTGAGTATACCATGGTTAGATGCGTAGAAGATTGTGGGCAGGAATGGGAAGTGTGCACGAACCTGGAAGGCATTCCCGGATGCGTTGACGGGGAGGACACCGTAAGTGCGAAGATGGAACTTTTTGACGCCTGCCGGGATCATTAGGGTCCAGATGCCAATTTAAACTTCAGTCGGTCTTACTGGGCCACCACTAGAGAGGGACCCATATCAGGAAAGTTGGATGAATGAGGAGGAGCGTCGACATACCCAGTAGTTGGCGGTGACATATGGCGAGATTTGCGCAAAAATGTCGCCATTCAGGACGTCGTCCTCGTCGAGGGTCGTCTGGTTGGCCCAAACCTTGTAGTCAGCGAGGATAGAGAGCTTGATGCGCGCTATGACGCCGAGGAGCCCGAGGGAAGTCGTGGCCGCGAGCCAGGTGTCGCTGTCGTCTTTGACGAGATGCACGAGCTCGCCTTGACCGTTGATAATATCCATCTCGAGGGCGGCGGCGGACACCTGCGAGTCTTCGCGGAGGGAAGAACGGTGGGCACCCATGGCGATTGCGCCGCCTTCAAGGAGTGAGTATGAGTTGAATCTAGGGATGAGGGAAAAATCGAACCGAGTGTGATGTTCCAGTTGACTTTGAACACGTTAGCGAAGTCCAAATATTATATGTGGAAGGAAGTACCAAGGGTGAATCCGAGGGCGGCACCCCGATCCTGAAGCCACTGCGCACTGCGAAAATTGAGTCTACCGGATCGCAGAAGCGCTCGCTGACGCACACTTGAGGGAAAGTCACCCCAGCTTCGACGATGACACTTCCAGTACCATTGTTCAATTCCAGATCATAAATTCCGTTGACGTTGTCGGTTCTTATGATGACGGTGCGTGGGTCGTCGGAGCACATGGTATCGTCTGAATAATAGGATGCAATGAGCTGACTGGTGGAATTTGGGTAGAAACTTACACCACATGTGCGCATTCTGGTGTCATGAGCATTCGGAATTTATGGGAGACTGAACACGACTGACTCCACTGGCACGCACAGGAATGCCCTGCGCGCTGGCATTCTTCACAAGCGTGACGATCTCGTCCACCGAGGTCGGCTCGTAGACTTGGGCTACGGCATTGCACGCTGGGAAGCCGTCGCCGTCGAAAGTGTTGTAGACTTGGGCTGTATGTACCCCGATGAGCGGTCTTTCAAGAGCAAAATAGAGGACTACACACTGGCAGAAGCATGCCTGACGCCGTTCGCCGCACAGCCCAGCAAAATGAGCGCAAAGTCGAGGAGCATGGCTGTCGCTGGATTGCTCACCCAGAAGGGACCTTCGGTTCCTCAAGCGAGCTCTGTGAGCTATATAGCAGCCACGGCAATGTGAGTGTGGGGAGATGCATGCGGTGAGGGCGCCAAGAGATGAGGATTGCTGGCAGAGTGTAGGCGCTGTCAAGACGCCGTTTAAATAGACGCACGTGGTTATCCCCGCTTTTGTCCGCCTCTCACCTTCTGCTTACCGCAGTGGAGACGAAAGGAAGACAAAATGGGGTCACGCAGAGTAACAACCCTTGGTTGAATTGCTGAAATCCGCCCTGTTCTAAATTCAGTTGGGATTTTCCGTGGTAGGCGGAGAAGGAATTGGAAACCGAACCCTCCAGTAGGATGAGGAAGAATTCGAATTCCGAGCCATTCGTACACGTCCAGCTGACCGCGCCAAGAAGCGAAAATTGTATTCAAGTCCCGCAGCGCATGGTCGTTTCCGCGAAGCGATGATTCACAACCATGAGGTACAGGACTGATGGTTTGATCGTTGTCGGATTTGGTGAGCGTCGCTAGTTCTCTGGCGAGCTCAAGTGCGAAGATGGGGCTTTGGAACTGAGAACATGGTCAAGGTCAACGACTTGTTTTGTAAAGGCGGCTTCGCGCGATCAGCAACATCCGATGCGGACAAAAGTCTCAAACGACGGAAGGGGCGAGGGTTCAAGCAAAACGAAGGCCGCACCCGGAATCGAACCGGGGTTACCAGAACACGCTAGTTTTCAGAATCTGAAGTGCTGACCATTACACCATGCAGCCGTGATGGGGAAACAGAGTGATCCCAACCTTAGTCAGATCTACCTGTCCAGATTGACGGCACATCAGGAAAATCCCAAATTGCTATGAGCCACTATGAGCTGTTACATAGACCCACATATTATGTGTGTCTATGAGTGTCTATAAAACAGGCTATAGACGCCATAGTGATTTGGATTTTTCCTGATGCAGTTTTTCAGCTCACTGAAAAGAAGCAGTCGTATGCAACGATGAACACTTGTAGTCCAGTCATGTAGTGTGTGGACGACTTCGAGGAGCTAATGAAGTATTTGATCTACGCGCCGTTTCACTAATTTATGAATGATGAGTTTCCAGTCACCGAAGGTGAGTTAAAACTTTTGTCGTCGAGACGAAGCCGCCGATCTTGGTGTCTTTACCTTGGAATACAGAAAAAGATAACCAAGAGTAAGTAACAGATCCGATGCCTTCGATTTATGGAGTTTCCGTCTATTTACCCCCAGTGGTCCCCATTCCCATCGAGGTCTTGAACGCATCATAAATCCACCATTGGAATCCGGTTAGTGTCCCTGTATCAAAATCTCAATTCAGCTTCAACAAAGCAGAAATAGAATCTGACCAAGCATGAAAATCCGCGTTCCCAGTCCCTTTGTCGCGAGAGTCGTGAAACCAACTTTGGAGATGATGCTCCCAACGGACTGCCCTCTGTTCTCCGCCTTGCCGAGCTGGGAGATGAGGGAATCAGCGGGGTTGGAGACAATGGCAGACACGATGCCCGCGATGTATCCAGATCCAAATGTGACGCCAAGTTGTGTTGCCGTGCTATACGACTCTTTGGGCTCCGTCAACAAGTGAGTGTAGAACAGCTCCACGGTTTGCTCAAAGATGCAGAATTTTGCAACGGTGTAAGGGACCTGAGCAGAATCAGCAGTGTGTCTATTGATTTTTAGCGAGAGTCTGACCTGGCGGGACCATAGGGGTACCAAGGAACCAAATGGATACCGAGTCTCCGCGCGCAAGGCGCTCATTTGCCGTAGTGCAGGCAAGAAAGCGACGGGGAATGTTCCACTCGGACTGGTCTGAATTTTGACCTTGGTCATCTCCAAAGGGCAGAGCGCAATATCAGCGAATATCTCGGCCGAGGCAGAGGCGGCCGCCCATATAAGAGGTTGGTATCTGTTCGAGACCTCTTCCCCCGCGACATTCATGTACCCATCCTTGAAGACCTCGTAAAGCCCGTACTTGAACATTCCTTGCAGCGAGTACCCAATCAAAGTGGGCCCAAATCCCTTGAAGACCCCGCGTGTGCCTTCCTCCTTGATGAGAGTCTGGATGCCGGAGATCGTCCCTCGATATTTCACTGGATTGACCTGCCGTGGAAAGTTTACTTTCGACCGTTCGACAGTAACACTGCGCGTACCTGCATGTTGCATTTCACCACGTCCATCGGCGTCATTGCAGCGTGCGTTAGGCCGCAGGCAAGGGCGCCTCCGAGCAGAGATTTACTGTAATAATTTAAATCGTGCGGAACAGGGCCGCGAAAGCTGTGGCACTCATCGTGAGAATGATTCAACGAGGGCCGAGCGGCGAGCTCACCGTGCGTCCCAAATCCGAGAGGAAGTGGGAGTACTCATGTATGGCGTTGGTAAGGGGTGATTTACTACCTGATGTCGCTTTATATCTGCTTTCAATCCAACACCGCCTCTGCCCGGTGAATCGGTTGAAGCCGGGTAGATATTGATCTGAGCTAGATTTACTCAGGGTTGATTGGTCATTGGGCCGCAGGACCCGGAACACGAAGAAAGGATTATCCATACTGTTCGGAAGACCGAGAAATATCATCATGATATCGTGTGTTCAATTGCAGAGTAGTAACAGCGGCTTGCCTCTTTGAAAAGTTTTTCAATTGATTTTCTTTGACTGGAATTTTGGGTTCACGGATTCACACGATTGGCGATGCGGAGTTGGAACCTCTGATACATCATCAGCGGAATTGAAAAGCGAACAACATACTATTAGTCACCGGGTACTGGGCCACCTTGACACTTTTAGCCGCCGTTCAGCTCGTGGAAGGCAATATATATCCGGGTCTCGACCCCAGGCTGAGGAGAGACATACTGAGAGTGAGATAGAACATTTTTGGACAATTTTAGGTCGTGTTTTGAGCCCTCGACGAATTTACTTTGGGTGGTGTCCCAAAATGGCAATCAATGGGCTAGTGGGCCACCGGCCTAAACAAGGTGTTGGGACTCGTAACATGCAGCCCAGTGAGCTCGAAACCAATCAGGGGATTCTAAGGTATGATTTTACACCTTCAAAACGGAGATTTAAGGGGTACAAGGGGTATAATTACTAGGCCTTCCTGCCAGGGAGGAGGGCGGAAATAGCAAGGGGAACTCGGGCTTAAAATTTCGGAGTGCGGTCGAATTCGAGGGTAAAAATGGGTGGGAAATCGATATCTGAAGGTTCCAGGTTCATACGAGGCCAGGTTGGGGAGATATCGTAACTTTGATGGCTGGGACGAATATTTTCCCGGTTTTTTCTGACAATTTTCCTGAAACGAACACATTCATTACAGCATTTTTCGAAAATTTTTGACCCAGACCTGTCAAAGTACCGAGTTTCTGAGGCCGGACCTGCTGAGCGTTTGCGCAAGCAAGGTCTGTTCCGACGAAGTCGGAGCTTCCTAGTGGGAACTTTTCGAGAATAAATCGGGAAAAATCCAAAAAAATCAGAAGTCGATTGCCAGCCCTCATTTTAGGCGGAATTCGACCCTACGTCCAAACTTTTAACCCGAGTTCCCCTTGGGAAATAGAGGTAAATTGCGTCCGCTACAAAGCAGTGAGACGAGTATTGGGCCAAATTAAGTGCTGGAGGGATGGGTAAGAAGTAATAGCGCATACATAGGTACATTGGGCAGCCCTTCCATGGTAGCAATCCTCTGAACAAAATCTATCTATTCCCGACACTGAAATTGGTTACTTCGATGCAATGACCCATAGCGAACGCGATGCTGGAGGGTGAAAGGCGAAATTGAGATGTCAGGTCGTTTAAATGTATGTGCCAATTACACCTGCCAGACGCTGGGCTCACAGGAGCGTCAGGTGGGTCGTTATGTAGTGGTTTGCCTGGCGGCACCCAGAAGAAGGTTTTGCCATTCTTGAAGGGAATGACAGAGAATCTGGAGTCGTTTCAGTATCCAGTGCATATCGAAAATATCCCCTGAGGTCGAGGCAGCAAAATGAGCCCTCAACCTTGTAATCGGCCGAGAATTGGCTGAGGAATGGGCGGAGGAAGAACGAGGCATCCCCTCGGGGATGATGATTCACAAATAGAACGTTAGTTCTAATTTGTGCTCTTGGGCTCCAAAAATGTCCGGCCAGAAATGGCTTATATAAGCTGACCGAAAAAGGTACCCGAAAAAATCGACTAGAAATATTTTTTCACCTAGTTTTTCAACCTTCGGGCGAGGGGATCGCGCCGACCGAGGAACGAGGTCGGGCGCGACACCCGAGCAAAACCTCTGGTTCTATTTGTGCCCCGCCGCTTGCCGGCTCTACTAATCATTTCTCACCACCTTGCACCCGGAACCAAATGGAGCACAGCTTCTGATCAGTGCATCACCCGGCCTCCAAATTTGGTCCACGTCAAGCTCAGACACTCACCAAACCACGCAGTTCCGCAAGATAACAACCTGCAGCATCCAAGTGGCCCACTACCCCGACTGGCCCAGTACCCAGTCGCTAATAGTATCAGTGGCAGTGCAAGTGCTTCTTTCCTCCTGCCACCACCTTGCTGGCGGTCGCTTGCCCCTCGCCTCGCTCGCTTTTGGATTAATCTCAACCCAGGCGCTCAACCCGCGAAATAGCTCCCTGAAAAGCCCACACCGGACGTAGATTCAGAGTAAGTAGTACGTTCGGACCAATTTTCGAAGCGACCTGATTGAAAAGATTTCAGACCTCACTGGCTATCGGGTACATTTACAACTGACCATAAACTCTGTCGAGATCTGACTTTATTCGGTGCAAACAGTAGGCCTCATGCTTGACCATCTTGCGGTAGATCGAACGCGTATCGCAGCCATCGAGTCCCAGAGTCTGCATCTGCAGCACGCGATGCGCACCTTGAGAGTCGAGAAAGACGTCGCACAGAAGCAACTCGACTCATACCACTACCCAGTTCTGACCTTGCCCAACGAAATCACCTCCGAAATCTTCCTGCACTATCCTCCCGCCTACCCATATTTGTGGGATTCAGCCCGCCCACTCTTTTGACACAAGTCTGCCAGCCATGGCGAGATATCGCCCTCAGTACTCCCGGTCTCTGGAGCGTGATGGGCTTGTCGAACGCCGTCGTTCCCATCGAGTCACAACTCGAAATCGGCAACCTTTGGCTCGACCGGTCACGCCAATGCCCGTTGCACATCAACGTCGTTCGTCATACTGGGATGCCTCGAGCGCCATCACACGAGTCCTTCGGGAAGCCGTCCGTTTGCAGGATCTGACGCTCAGAGTCTTAGCATCTGATCTACCCACAACTGCACTCCACATGCCTCTCCTCCGACGCCTCGAATTATCTCTTCGACACTCGCTGCCTCATCGTGAGATCATGCTATTCCACGACGCACCACAACTACGGACTGTGGTTCTCGACTACCAATACCTGAGCGACTATAATGCCACGAGTGTTCGGCTCCCGTGGGCCCAATTGACTTCACTGAATTTGCGTTCGGTCTTCCCCGATGAGTGTGCACTAGTTTTACAATAAACACCCAACTTGGTGCATTTCGAGCTTGGCCTGTCCTATCACCATCCTACCGATCTGCCCAAAATCACTCTTCCGTCCTTGGAATCCTTGGATTTGAGGGGCGTCGACTCGGTTTTCCAACGTCTTAATTTCTTGGTCCTCCCTAGGCTCCAGAGCCTCTGTGTCCCTGAGGAACTTCTCGGGACCAGCCCCATCGACGCCTTGACCGCCTTCTTCGCGCAGTCGGGCTGTAAACTACGGCAACTGCGGATCACGGACAGAATTGATGCCCTACATATATCGCGTTAACGTCAGGCATTTCCCTCCATCTTGAGGTTGTCCTTCCATGGATGGACCATCGCGAAAAGGACACACAGTGCCCACGAACACTCGGATACGGAGAGCGAGATGGAGATAATTTCCGAAATTGATGAATTGTAAGTTCGCTGCTCAATCCGCATACCACTCACTCAATACTTCTGGCCGCAGAGAACAACAGTGATGTTTCTTTACCTCCATCCCCGCTGCGGTAACTTTTCTTGAACTGTAACTTGATCAGCCCTCCCTCCGTACCGCGAGGCTTTGCCTTCAGTTGGACCCCTTGCAATAGTAACTCGGGTTTGTCTTGTTCCTCCTCGTCCTTCCCGCGACCTGCGCGACATCGGAAAGACATCTTGATGAGAGTTTTGAAGTGCTTCAATAGGAGATATATGTTTCCGCGACGGAAACCCGAGCCAAGGACCTTTCATTCGCGCCTCTCGGCGAGTCGGCAGATGCTACAAATCGACGAATAGACATCCGAAGCAGTAAGGCGCGCCTTGAATCTGCATGACTTCGACTGCCCTGACCCGGCCGTTGATTTGAAGTAGCTCGCCAGAATCATCAATTGAACCCACCGTCACATAATGGAAATGTTCTTCCAACCCCGCCGCTGTGCGGTCGCTCACGGGCGCAGTAGAACAGAAGAGTAGAAGTGAGAACCTCGGAACAACCTCGAGATCGGAACACCATAGAGTAAAGTCCATAACAACCCACAAGTAACAAGAAAACTTGGAGAGTACTGTACGACCCTGTATGGAAGCAACGGCTCGAGGACCGTGACACACCCGTTGCCTTTTTTTCAGGCAACACACCCCACCGTGAGCGTGACGGTTGCTCAAAGAAGCAACAAAAAATAAATTTGAGGGGCATCTGTATAGGTATCATTTGAGTGTTATGCAAGTTTGTACACTTGAATGCTGTCGAGGCACTAACATTCTTGGTTTCCCACTCATTTTATGTACTTGCGAGGCCATAGGGATTTTTTTCACTTTTTGTCTTGCTGTGTCACGATAAATTCAAGGCAACGAGCCTCATCGTGACCGTGACCCCGCCAAAAATAAGCAACGCAACGGGGCTTCCGTTACCGTGACCGTTGCTTCCATACAGGGTCGTACAGTAGAGTGAGAAAGAGGGAACTTTTCTCTCGGTATTCACTTGTTCGCTTTGAATTGGTGGCTGCAGTGATCTGTGCAAGCACTTTGGTAGATTATTCCACGAAAGGTCAAGTAGGAAAAGGCTGCCATTCAAGCGAATTAAATTCTCCCAGCATTCACACGCTCCCCAATGTAGGTTATGCTAGAGGTCCGAGGAACCACTGTCGTTCGGCCCTGGGGCCGGAGCTCGAAATTACGTCGGCGGACGCGGAAGTTCCGTTTGCAACGGCGTAGGGGCGTTGGGCCATAGGAGAAAAAAGTGGACTACCCAGAGCGTAAGGTCGCACCCGGGATCGAACCGGGGTCGCCAGAAGATATACATGACAAAGTCAAAATCTGGAGGGATAACCTCTACCCCATGCAACCATGGCCACGCGAGCGTGAATGACGGTCCGGTACCGGAAGCCGACTGGTTCTTTCTGCATGCAAATACATACCGACCGAGGGAGATACTTACGGCTGCCGGCCGTGGAAAATAAGTGCGGATTTCACTCGGTCCTACCACAGAAAGAAGGACCACATGTAGCGGCGAAGATTGGCAAACACTGCGTGAGTACTATTTTCAGTTCCCGACGAATCGTCACAGGCCCGGCACAAGTTACGTTCAAGTTGCACAACAGGAGCTCTAGTCTTAGGGTAAGTAGGTGCCCTTTGAAAGGAGGACATCCTGAGTCTACATCGTCGACCTTGTTCAAGTTGAACCTGTTGTCCGAGAGTAAAACATCTGTCCACAAATCTGCACTGCCCCGATGGTTATCGACTCCTCTCTCTTGCCACGTCGGTCAACTCTCGCGATGAGGCTGAGGTTCACTGCTCTGCGTCAGGTCCTCCGGACGTCAACGACGGTCAGGCGCGCCGACCCACGAACCATCTTTCCTGTCGAAATCTGGGACATCATCCTAAATTTCCTGCCCGATAGTACCCTTCTTCAGACAGCCTGCGTCTGCCGCACTTTCAACGAGCTTTCTATCGCTATGCACCTGGGCAGGAACGGCTTGAACATGGGCACCGAATCACTGACCATGCACTCCCACCATCTCAAGGCGCTGAATCTCTCTTGCGTCACCTCAGCCGCTCGGAGTCTAGTGTGCAATTTCTGGGCATTCGACGTCCTTAGAGATCTTCGATGTTTATTGAGAGTTCTCAAAAAATCTCCAAATTTGACCGATGTTACCCTGGACTGGGGCCACAATCTGTTCCAGGTTCACATTTTCGACAATCAGCGGCCCTATTCGTCCAGGTCGTTGCTTACCACGTTCCTTGACGTCCTCTCCGTCTTGGCGCACAAGACACCTGGTCCCGTCATCGTCGTCGCGGGGTCAGTTATCTGTAAGGTGCAACCCGAGGATATCTTACGTTGGGAACTTGGCAACTGGGGGGACACATATCGACGCTTCGGGCGGTATCGCTCGAAAATCCGCGCGACAATCGGATCTGGCTCCAAGACGTACTCCTTCTTTGTCATCCCCCTCAAAGACAATGGTCGGACCTCCTTCCTACTTTCCCCCATCCACACAGTGCACGTCTACTCGATTCGAACTCAATCGGAGACGTTCAGTCAATTCACCTTGATGGCCTTCCCAACGACAACTCTCCGGCTCGCCGCGACCGAAGCCATCCCAGCCGCCGCTCTCTCCACCATCCTCCCGCACATTACAGCTCCATTCCTCAGCTTGCTCGATATCCTCGCCGATACTATCGATCCGGGGGCTCTCAGTGAATTTGTGGGCCGCCACCAAGGCATCATGAACATCCGGTTCATCCGCGATGCGGACGATGTGCAGAGCTTCGCGAACGCCAAAACTCTCTGCCGCCCTCCCATGATTCTCCCCCGTCTAACGTCATTGGACGCCTCGGACGGCTTCGGGCTCATCGCTTTATTGGATGCCTTCGACTCCCCGTCCGTGTCCACACTTTCGATTAACTGCCCTCCGCGCCACACCGCAGGCCACATCGTAGGATTGAAATCCGCGCTGCGTCGGATTTCCCTTCGGGGACGGCCCACCACACTCACGCTGAGTCTGCACGTCCCTTCGTGGTGGCCCCCTCCCGACACCATTCCCATTGGCGAGGAAGAACGTACCATCGTCGGAACGGCATACTGTATCGAACGCGTTCGGGTCCAAAACTGCACCTTTGACGAAGCACGGGTCTTGCTTCCTTGGTTGGCGATGTTGCCCGCCCTCAGACGGGTGGAACTCGCGTCTGTGACGCTTGGCAGTAGTTGGACTGCCGACGCTCAAACACAATCCGATGATTTCGTCCGGGACGCCACGACGGCGCTTCCCTCGAGCGTTGAGCTTGAGGTTGAACGGTGGCGACTATAGGTAGGTTGCCTGTGCCGTGCTAGAGAACTAGATTGAGCTAATTTTGTATCCGTATGGGAAGCAGGATCGAACGCGCACCCAAGTTTTTGTTGGCGAAGTAAAACTTCAGTGCGCGCAAATTGGCATCGTACCTGGGATTTTTGTTTTTCGTCCTGTTTGGGTAGTGGTTATTACCCGCGTATCTATCAGTTGTACGAGTCCTCTTTCCTGCCTCAGTAACTGGGAGCCGCTCTCGCGGCAAGAACTCTTGCATCCACATGCGGACGGAGTGAGTGGCCGAACACACTTCAACGGCTACGCCACCGTCTCTTCCGGGCTACTTGGAATCTGTGTGGCACACTGGGATTGAACGGTGAGTAATAACTCAGATGAACCGTGTTCAACCTCGCATATTGCAGACCGTTAACCGGTTGAACCGGGAGGATAATTGGGATATTCCCACTTCACGGCGTTCCTGTAATCCATGGGTCCTGGTTTAACGCCGTTCGACTTTGGTAGATCTACGCAAAATCTGGATGAAGTTGAGGAAAGTTGGTCAGTGGTGAATCAGAAGAATAAAATGATCTAACTCGAAGGTCCGTGCGGATCACAACTGATTTGATCTGCTTGATCTCTTGTCTTTTCACTATCATCATGCCTCGGAAACGCGCCAGATCCTCCTCCGCCAGTGGCAGGGAAAGCGACGACGAGGAAGTCGTAATACCGACCCGAGACGCCGAATACTACGACGAAGAGGGCGACTGTGTAGTCAGAATCGAGAACGTCCTTTTCAAGGTGCGCCACACTGTGATTCTCCTAACTTTAGTTTCCATAGTGCTAGCTGGGTCTCCGAGGCACGAGGAGGCCTAGCGCTAGATAGAGTGTCGAACGAGGCGTCAGAGCCTTTGAATTAATATACCTGAGTCGCCGAGCGGAGTTGAGCGGATCGATCACGTGGCTGATCTGCAGCCACGGCTTGACCTCTACCCGCATCTCGCTTCATCCCACTTCGCCTACCGCCCAGAACTTTCGCGCCCCACCCGCCTCCCCACGCGCTTCTGGGCTGTCTGGCTTCGTCTCTGCACTGGGCGACCGGATTCATTCACTGCGTTTTTAGCAAAAAGTCCAGTGTGGCGAAAGTTGAGACTAAGTGATCGCTCGGAAGGCTTAATTCGGGATTAGTAGATAGCCGGGCCTCGGGCTATACTCGTGGGTCGTCATATCGAGCAACATTAGCCCGCGTTGGGCTACTCGGTAATCCCGACTTAAGCCCCTTTGTGCTATCACAATCGGTTGGACGGATTAAGTCTGGCCTTTGACTTCGGCCTGGGTGCCAAACTCAAGATACTTTGATCAGCCCGAGGGCTATTCTCGAGCACATGGTCAGGGAAGGGTGGCTACACTCGGGCTAATTTATTCGGTTCGGGGTTTCCGCCGCTACTTATTGTTCGGTTTTTCATCAAATTTTGTTTTTCATTTCAAAAGAATAATAAGGAGAGAGGGAAAGCAATGATGTATTCAAGATGGACGACGTAGGTGGACACATTTAACCTGCTTTGACTACTTAAAATAAAATGATAACTGACCTCCCCCCAGAACTTGAGATCGATACCGCAGTAGGCCACAACCACCAGAACTTGGAGCAAGGTTTGAAGGAAGAAAGGAAACTTGAACTTGAAGGCGTTAACGGCGCTCTTCTGCGTACTAGTATTAGACTTGCGAGGACCGCTGAGCGACAAGTTGCTTTGTGGGAAGATGTGGGAGGGGCCACTGCTTTGTTGGCTAGAGTGGGGTTGGCAGGGACTTGGCAAACAACTTTGAGGATGGAGGGAGGAGCAGGAGAGAGAAAGAGAGAAAGAGAGAAACACCGACTTGCCGCTAACAAACGTCGGTTAAATAAGTTGATCAAATAGCCCGAGTTGGGCTAAAGTCGGGCTATTGATCTGGCCCGGTTGCGACACTCCGGCGTTGTATTTTGGCCCAGTTGCCCAGACCGGCCACTTGGTTCGCCCGAGTAACGCCAACAGACCAGACTGAAAGCGCCAAGTTCGTGCTTCTGCAATATCCCTAGGTCGGCCAAAGTAAAGCAAAACCTCGAGCCAATGAAACGCCATCCAGGCTATTCCCGGAGGCTCGAGATAATCCCGAGCAAGGCGGGGACGGATCACCCATTTTCGGGCTAAAATGCGGCTTTTGTATGCGTAAGCGTGGCCACCCCAGCATTTAATCTCGCCAGCGGGCTACACTTGAGCAACAACATATCTCTCGAGTTTCGCCCGCCCGGGGAGTTTTTGCTGAAAATGCAGTGATTGGCTCAGTCTCGCGTCGCGTCGGACTCGGCCGCGGGCCTTTTCCCGGGGCTTTCTTGGATTTCGCCCGCCTGGTTTGCAATGAGCAAGCCCGGGTTCTCCCGCCCCGCAGCCCGCGGCCAGAGGCCACGCCAGACACAAACCAATAGGTTTGTGTCTTCCTTCTCTCCTTCTTTCCTTTCCCTTCCCTCCTCCTCCAACGCCTCCACTTCGAGACGCGTAGCGTCTGGTTTCATCCCGGGACGCGTAGCGCCCGCTCATCAATATTCATTCAAATGCTACGTGGCTTACTGTAAGTCTCGCCGACGTCGCGAGCCAAGCTCGTGACGCCCGCGAAGACACTCTATGAGCAGCTTCACCGCGTTCATCTGACCCGGCACTCTGAGGCTATTGCGGGCATGTTCGGGGTGCCCCAGGGAGACCTACCTGCCGACGGCCAGACCGACGAGAGACCCGTTGTCCTGATGGGAGACACTGTCGCCCAATTTCGGGCATTTTTACGATACTCTTTTGCAGCGTATGTGAACCCCTTATCCCGGAGAACGATTCCCGACGTATCTCCTCTTAGTCCTCGCGCAACTCAGTACTCAAATCTCCAGGCCGACGAAATGGCGGACGTGGCTCGTGTGGGCCACTTTGCGAACAAGTACCTGATGACTGAGTGGGTCGCCTGGCCCTTCTTCTTGCTCGTCTCGCCGATAACGAGAAGCTCTTGGAGACGATCCCCAGAGTTTGGAAGGATCAACTTACACGAGGTGTATCAGACCATGCCGACGCACTAGATGCCGGAGAGGTTGCAGGCCAGCGTAAATTCATGACCGATGTCTACTATCATGCACTGGCCCGCAAGCCCTCGCAAACTAGCACGACTCCCGCAGCCACGCAATTTCCTCTTCCCCGCCTGAGCCCGGTCCACGTCCAGCGGCTGTTCGCGGGCCAGTGGTCCCTCACCATGCTCGGGATATTCATCTCCAACAACCCTCCGCGATTCCAATTACCCACCGGCTTCACACCACCGTGTACCGACCACGTTCTCTGCACCAGGAAGTGGGACGCGGTGTGGAAAGAGCGCATGCACTCCATATCCCTCGACGAATTCAGCCTGACCGATGTCATTGGGCGCCTATACGAGTCCGAGCGCCGCATGCGCACGGGCGCTCATTGGGACGGCGGACGCAGCGGTGCCCCCGCTTGCTTCGACCTCATTATTAGGGAAAAAAGTCCGTTTCAGCGTGTCAGGGAGGGGGTGAGGGAGTCTCTGGAGACGCGTTTCTTCGGTAATTGCTGCATTCAATTCATCAATTCATTCATTCATTACTGCATTTTGCTTAGGCGCCGCAGGTTTTATCTTCCACACGCCAATCAATGCAGCGTAATTAAAAGAGGTTGTTCCTTGGATAGGTACGCGTTGCCCAAAAACACGGTCGCCACATCGTGTCAATTAAAGTTTGGTTCTTTGACAAATTTCGGCCCTGAGCTCGTTCGAGATCACCGATACGACCGAGCGGAAACGCTTTCGCTGCTCCTGGCTTCAAGCTCCTTGGATACATTTTCCTTCGCTCGACCTGGTCGCCATCGTGTTCAATTAAATTTTGGTTCTTTGACAAATTTCGGCCCTTATTCGAGATCACCGATACGACCCAACGCCAACGCTTCCGCTGCTTCTGGCGTGAAGCTTCTTGGACACATTTACTTCCGCTCGACCTTGCCCCTACTGTCGTCATCCCCGCGTCAGCGCTCGTAGCGGTATAAAGGTTTTTCAATCTCGCTCGCTCTTTCCTTCCTCCTACCATCTTCACCCACTTTTTTTCAATTCCCCTCAATACCAACCAAAATGTCTTCTACACCCAAGTAGGCGTCCCTTAGCCTTCACTCCCCTTCCCCTTCTCCCTTCCCCGTCGCGCTGGCCATACTGACTCGCGCGCAGCCAAACCACCGGTCACATGCATAGCGTCAAGGGCACCGTCGTCGAGTCGGTCGGTTTTTCCTTCTCCACCCCGAACGCTGCTGACGAAACGCTTCAAGATCGGCAACGTCACCGGGCTCGATTCGTGGAAGACGAGCGGCAAGAAGGAGCACGCCGAGGTACGCCTTCCCTCTCATCATTCCTTTTTCTCGATGCTTACTTTGAAATTTCAGGGCGAGGCAGAAGTGAAAGCAGCGCAGAGCAAAGAATACGTCGAGGGCGTCTCCGACCGCGTGGGTGGCAAAGTCGACGAGGTGGTCGGTGGACTGACGGGGAACACGACGAAGGAGATGTCGGGTGCGTTTTCATTTTCCTCCTGCTTGAGTCCGCTCCATATCTACGGTACTGATTTTTTGCGCAGGTAAAGTGCAGGGTGCGAAAGGCGAGGTGCAGATGGACGCGAACAAGCCCGTGTAGATTATCATTGTTTGTTTCTTTTTTTTTTCTTCGGGTGGCAAGGCAGAAGTCAAGTGAATCAAAATTTATTCCGAGTCTTGTCGTACGAGGTTTTGCGTGAGCGCTTCCGGCGTCCATATTCTCCCTTTCTCTTTCCTCTTGAATCCTGAGTTTCACTTGAATGGAATCAAATCTCTGGCTGGTATCGACGAGATATCCGTTCGACTGGGAAGATAAGCCGGGATTTATTCTGTTCTCTGCTTTCAGATTTGAGAGCCGGGAAAGGAGCAAAAAAGCTAGGAATTAATTCTCGACGCCGTCCGCACTACCGGAGCGCATGTAGAACTATTTTGGGTTATCAGGCATGGTGACCAAAGTTTTCATCTGAGAACCTGGAAAGTCGTTGGTCGGCGAGAGTAATATACCCGGAAGTGGAAAGTACATTGGCGTACACCAATGTCCGCCAATGGATGTTGGTGGACACTGGTGGCCATCAAGGGATGTTGTTACGCGATGGCCGGCAAGATAAGATAATGTTCGCGGGTGATTTCCATTGGCCCATGTTGATTTATATCCATCTCCATCTACCGACTTCACGTTTTCCATCGGTTTACAGCAAAGACGGGTCAAATTCATTCCTCTGTGACAATTTCAACATTGCAGGTACCCTTCCTCACTGAGAAGGCTGCAATTGCCCACATCCTGCCAACTAGTACCGGCTAGGCGGCACAATGGAGGCATAATACTATTTGACAATACTGATCATTGTGTACTGTGCCTCACAATGAAAATTTACCCTTCTTACTCTAGCTGCAAGTTGAATGTGGCTCAATTGAGTCCCATCAATTGTTTTCGAACTGCGGCATTCATGAGATGATGCCAGTGTCCACCCGGGGTTTACGGTCTCCGGTTCAGTGGGTGCCTTTCATTGTGAGGCCTCGAGCACATACTGCACATTTTGGAAGATTTAGACTCAACTTTTGTTCGAGCTCGAATATTTTCAGTGGTATTTCACCGTTCCTCAAGTGGTTTGAGCATCAATTGAATACCGGTGACTACTGACGACATCCACTGGATTCCACTATAGTCCAGCGGACGTAGCACTGGCGGCCAGTGATATCCGATGCCGAACAATGCCGATCATTGCCGTTTCCACCGCCGCGTATATTACTGGTCGGCGAAGGAATTAAGTTGCCGCACAGTGCCGATGTCATGCCGCGTGCGAGGGGCGCGGGCCGGGGCAACATCAACTGTCCGGCCTCGACGGCGGGCAGGTTTTTTTTGATATGGATGAGTTGTTTAGTTTAGCAGGGGAAGCACCTCCGGCAACACCAATCCTGCCAGGGCCTACCCTGGGTATTTCACCAAGGAAAATGCAACGCAATACGTTCATTCATCAGACAACATCATAGAGTCTGGTACATTTAAATTGCCTAAACCTTGGTGATCACATCGAAAGCGAATGTGATGCTCGCCTCGTGCAAGGCGACGTCCGCCTTAGCCCGAGCAAACACACTCTTGAATTCCTCGCCAAGGAGCAACTACCTCGGAGGGTCAGTGTATGAGAATATAAGTGGACATCAATAATACCTCATCGAGGCCTTCGACACTCTGAATTTAAGAGAAGAAATATAATTAGCGTGGTTACTCCAGCGGGCCAGATAGATTGACGCGTGCCTGGAAATGGGCGATGATCACGATAGTGTCACCAGGCGAGGGCATTCCCAGGCGCTCGAGGTGTTCATCGAGAGCTTGGTTCGGAACGAGCTGCAGATAATGTCATTGACCACATACTGTTGGTTATGTTACGGGGACCCACGATCTCGTACTTCGTTATGTGGGATGATTGGGGAAGGGCGACGGCGGCCTCCATGACACCCTCGCACTTCTTGACAAACTCCGCCATGGACAGGTGGGGAGGGCACTTGTAAATACCGAGGGCGCGAACGATTCCTTGAGGGGTAGACATGATCGACTGAAGGATTTCGTAGAGTCGATAACTGGCTGTAAACGGGGGAGCTATAAGTAGTGTTATACACGCCGGCGAGGAAGGAGCATTATGAACGCCCATGACGTGAATTCACTCAGCTGAGGGGCTAAATCGAGTTTGTGTGGGAGTTGGGCGCGGGCAATGCGCAGGTATTCGGATTAGGAGACATTGGCAGTAGCTAGAGCGCATGAATTTATCACAGCAGTCAATAAACAAAGCGGCCTCTTTTGTCATACCACTGGGGCGGCAATTTAGCCTTAGACCGCCTCAACAATTCGCCAACGATTGGCTGCCTTCGGGACACCCACAAACGCTGGGTTTGGCTGCAAGTTCAAATTGACGGTTCCGCAATTGCTGTAAAAATCCGGCTTCACTCCCGAGTTAATGGTCGGTTCTAGAGGGGTTCAATTCAACCCTCATATATAAAGTTGGAGCGGATATGACTGTATAGTATGGAACGGGACCCAATTCAACACAAATCCGTTCACACGAGGCGTCAGTCAACCTCTGCGCAGCTGAGGGCGTAGGGATTCTGTTTTATATGCAGTGCAAAGAATGGGAGAGTGGGCACCGGTCAGGCTTCCTGCCGGGAAGAGGAACACTGCCATACACCCAGGTGCTGCGATGCGTAGTTGCCTTACGGGCCGCCAACTTGCATGCAACTTCGCCCCTGACAGACCTCGGCCGAGATGCCCGACAGCGCAACTGAAAGTCACACGATCAGCTGATTCTTTCTCCGACACACACATTCTGCTTGCTGGCGAATTCGGAACCCTCGCACCTCGCCAAATGCAGAATCTCGCTCAGAAGGTTTGGCAGCTGAAACACTGGATTATCGCGCTCGTGATCCTCCAAGCCGTTGTGTGCACTTTCCTCCTGCAATCGCCCTTCAGGGACGTCTCCCATTCGCAATGTGCGCAGAGCTTTATCAAGACGGTTCCGGTGCTCAATACGCCGTTATTGGCGACCGCGGGGCCGACGGCGAGGTTCCGAGGTACGTTGGTTCGACTCTTCTTTGAGGCGCACGAGATTCAGCGAGCGCAGGAAACCTACGTGAGGACGTCAAGTATATAACCTCGTGGCCCGCAAACGGATGGTGTGAGTACCCGCCCCACCAATATAATTCTGCTTTTGAACTGACGGGAGCTATCGCCCAGCAAATCAAGTCATAGAATTTGTCCGTTTTACCCCAATCCTGCGTGTCGCCGTTAACCCCACAACAGATGAATTTAATCTACGTCGCCCGACTCACCGAGCGGGTCCCGATTGTACCGCGGTTCAGACCAGTACACATTGAAGGAGAAAACGTCTCGCACATAGATTTCGGCGCCGTCTTCGATCTCCCTCGCCTGCAGCAGGAACTACGCACGCCGATTCTTGAGTGGAATGAAGTAAAGGTGAGCACTGTTTTGAACTCTGTCCTCTACGTCCCTGAACCCCGCTAGGACATCGCAAGCAATATTGTCGAAGACCTGGGCTGCTGGGACATTCAACACAAAACGTGGCAAAAGGACAAAAACTTCCTCGAACCGCCCTCAGACCTCCACCTCGACATCTCCTACACGCCCGTACCAAAATGGGTTTTCGCCGCCCTGCGCACCCCGACGGAGCAGAACGACCGCGATATGTTCCTCTGGCCGCTCGCCTCGCTCATCGCATTCAACAAGCGTGCCACGGACCTTGAGATGTTCCCTAAACCCGTGCTGTCGCCCATTCACCAGACGGTCCATCCGCCGGATGACCACGTCTTCTGCACCAACAAGCTGTATTTTGGGCTTCATCTCCTCGAGAGCGCACAGGATTTGTCGCCGGCGTGGCAGGACGTTGGACGGCACATGCATTGGACGGCGGCGCTGGAGGAGATTGCAGTTGATTATACACGCCAGACGCTGGGTCTCAAGCTAGACCAGGAAATCCCACCAGTAGGTCCGCTTGCCTTGTTTCTTTCGTGATAATCAATTGAAAGCAGTACATCGCCGTGCATGTGCGCCGCCGCGACTTCGCCATCTGGTGCAGTACATCGCCGTGCATGTGCGCCGCCGCGACTTCGCCATCTGGTGCAGAATCGACGGCATTCCCCTGAGCAAATGCTTCCCGCCAATCTCCGCATACGAACGGCAGGTAAACACGATCCAGGCGCAAATATTCGAGAACAAGGGTGTCTCCGTTGACCACGTCATCGTAACGAGCGACGAGCGGGACCCACGCTGGTGGGAGGGTGCACTTGAACTCGGGTGGGTCAGGCCGGACCATTCGCGGACTGTCGAGATTCACGGGCCTTGGTGCGCGGATTCCTTGCTACTATCTTGGGCATGATTTAATGGGCAGATGTAGGTACGCGATATTCATCGACGCAGTAATTCAGGGCAACGCGGAGGGATTCGTTGGGACGGACACGTCAACCGTTTCGATTCTTGCGCGCAGACGGGTGGTTTCGAGGGGCGGCGTGGGGGAGATGGTCACTTGGGTTGCGGGCCATGACAGAGAGGGTTCCGGAGCGTGAAGCATTCTTGCACCAAAGCTTCGCTCGAAAATTAACATTTTTGACCTCGACCAGTTAAAGCGACATGTAGAAGATACATGTCCAGCGTGAAAGTTTAGAAAGCAGCAAGTTTATTGGAGGTGGCTGTCTCGAAGAAAGTGACTGTAGTGGAAATGGATTTATCGCAAGATCCTCCACTGAGCAAACAGCGTGAGTAAAAGCGTTGATTTGTTCGACAAAGAGAAAGCAGGTCGCCTTGGGGGATATGGCTGGAAGCGGCGTCCATAGGTTCGCTGGGAAAGGCACCAAATTCAGCGCTCATGGTACAGTGATGAGGGCAAGATGACGGCGAAAGCAAAGGAAGACGGTGACAAGGTCACGGTGTCATACTTCGGCCCGAGTCGCCGGATGGGGTATGGGTCAGAAAATATTGAACGAAATCGTCCCAGTCCGGGATTTGAAGAAGACGGCTAGATCAAAGAGTAAACGTCCAAGGCAAGCCCTGCTTCGTACGCGCAACTGACAGAGTTTATTAACGTCAACGAGTGGCCGGCCGAGAAGACCGAGGTCGGTTGAACTCGATTTGTTGACGCCCAAAATCGGAACGGCGCTCGAAGACCTCAGAGGTTCAATCGAGAATTATAGGAATGTCGTCAATGTCTATTCAGAAGGAGTGAGGCCGAGATGTCGGGTGAACTGCAACAGCGTTCAACCATTAAGTAACTTTTAAATTTGCTTTGCGCAAGGACACCCGTTCGACTCGGGGATGGGGATTTAAATCAAGACTCTCTGCAGCTGTTTTTGTAAGCCATACATCAACATCTCGTACTTAGCTGAAATCTTTCGAACTGACGGCCGGGTGCCGACTCAATAGTAACGATCGTTGATCGCTGTAAGTGTATGATTGCCGAAAGAAAAGACGGAACCCCAGATGGTTACCATCGCACTGCCATGAACTAGTCATGCACTTGTCGTTCTTCCAGTCCTGGACTCGGCTTTGCGTGGGCGGAATCGCCCTCGTCGTGGTTCTTTTGTTGATTATACCCCGTTATGCCCACCCCTCCCTTACTCTCACCCTAGAAATGGACGATGCTCTGGCCCAGAAACTGCGGCATCCGACGTTCCTTGACATCCGAGAATACCAGAGAAAGCTGCCTCAGCATGTGCAGCCCGGACTCGTGAAGACCTGGGGTGATCGACCGAGGTACGCGCATTTCGATACTCATATAATGCGCCTAGATATCTCTTTTTCAAGGATGCGTTGTGGGACTCTGGGTGAGTGCGGGAGTACCGATACTTGTCTGCACTGACGCCCTGTTCGGCAGATGGAACAATGTGCTCCAAGAGCAGCTTCTCAACACCCATCTCGCATATCTGAGCCACCGCGCCTACGTCTTTCCGTCGTATGTCGCGCGCGCCCACCCACCGTTCCCCGACACGCTCGAAGACGGCACGCGCCATTTACTGCGCATCCCCATGAATGCTTTCGTCTCTGGACCCACAGGCGGCGGGCCGCTGTCGGCGGATGGCACAGATCAGCTCATGCGGCGTGCGGTGGCGGAGGAGTGGTGGGATACGGTGTGTCCGAAAGAGCAGGTGGTCGTTGTTAAATTTCACGATGTAGAGCACGAGCTCAGGATTTCCGACAAGACCGATGGGGCGGAGGTGTTTGTGAGATGGGCAAAGAAGCTGCGAGAAATGCCTGCGCCGTGCATCAGCGTCGAGGGTGGGCCTGTTTTCAATTATCTGTGAGCTTCGCAGTTATAGCGCAGCCGATATACAGTTGAAAATCCCTAGATTCGTCGGCTCGCACCGGGTTCTGAGCGTCTGGCCCACCTACGGCGTCGCCCCGACGCTCAAATATTTTGCGTGGTCCCCACTAATCGCCCAAGCGCTCTCCCACAACTTCCACATCCTCAGCCCAGCCGCGCTCCCTGCCTCACTCACACCCTTCTCGTCCCCATCAGCGCCGCTCTTTCCATCCGGCGCCCCTTCCCCGCCCGCAGCCAACAGCAGCTTCGCCTCCTTCCGCCCCTACCACCCCTCCGCGGCGCCAATAGCCGGGCTTCTGGGTCTGCACGTTCGCCGCGGCGACTTCAAAGCGCACTGCGTCCGCCTCGCCGACGCAGGTTGGGAGTACAACGCGTGGAGCCTCCTCGGCACGCCGGCCTACGCGAACAACGACTCTGTGTGGCCTGCGCTGCCGGATTACCTGGACGTGCGCGTCGCGGAGGGGGAGACACGCCATAAGGCGGCCATGCGTCATTGTTGGCCTTCGCGGGAGGCGATGGTGCAGCGGGTGCGCGACGTACGGGCGGGCGCGGGTCCCAATGCCTCGTCGAGGCAAGTGCCGGCGCAGGAATTGAATCGAATATATATATCCACCGACGCCTCGCGCGCCTTCGTCCTCGAGCTCACCGCGGATTTGCAGGCGGAGGGCTGGGAGGTGTTCAGTTCGTTTGACCTTGAGTTGAACATGGAGCAGCAAGCGGTGGCGCAGGCAGTGGATATGAGTGTGCTTGTGGCGGCGGAGGAGTTTGTGGGCGTTGGAGTGCGTTGTATTCTTGCGTTTTCCCTTATTCGTTATTAACCTGATCTTGCAGTTTTCCTCCTTGACCAGCAACGTCGTACAACTGCGGCTTGCGAGCGGACGAGAGGCACGAACGACTCACTTCTGGTGATAGTTGTCAACGGAGACTAATATTGATAGAATATGCCACGAAATCGTTCGCCAGCTCAAATAGTATGGCGTCCAAATCTTCTCTTCGAATTATTGAAGGGAGAAATTCAACCCACTGAAACTTTTCCCCTCCGATCTGAACCTGTTTTGCCGCACGGACATGATTTGAATAGGCTCAAACTGGTGGGATAATTCTATTTGTCAACCCCCTTGACAAGAACAACGGGGTTGACATATAGACTTTTTCCAAGTTCGTTCTGAGGTCTCATTAGCTTGAATACTCATCGTTATATCTCTTATATATCCCTTTAGAAACCACAAACCTCTGCAGTTGAACATCGCAGCGGGAGAACTCCTCCAGAACTTCTCGTTTGGATGATGCCAACCAGATGCCAGGTCTGTTACCGCTGAATGCTTGTTGAACTCACCAACAAGACTCGAGCTGGCCTAGTGGCACGTCTTACAAAATATGAAAAGGTTGAAAGGTGACCTAGGGCACACCTCGGTAGTGGCCCGAACAGGCCACTGATTTCATTTGGATTTCATACCAATTTCTCCGGCCTCTATCTATCCTTCCGAGCGCGACACCAACCGAGTCTAAACGAAAACTAAATGGTTGGAGCCTTACGCAAAAGCGGGCCGCTCTACCAAACTATGACGTCGCGGATCAATTGACGGCGCTGTTTACACCAAACGTCCATCTTCTCCCAATCTTCTCCCCTGGTTCCCTCGCTCATCGGACCGCAGCTATCGCAGTGAATCGCACATGGGTTTGCGGGGCCGATGCGGTCTGATTTTGGGGTTCTAGGCAATCCTGGTCCCCAAGGTAACCGAGCAATTTGCCTCCGGCGGTCATTACGATCGACCGTTGCCTCCCACGAAATTTCCTGCCTGTCGAGAATTGGCGGGTACCCTAGCCCATACTTGCTCATTTCCTTTCCTCTCCGTGAATCTTCTATCGGTTTTACGTTGTGGAGCCCGCCACAGATCCGCGCCCAGCGATAGCAATACAATGCTCTTGATATATATACTCATCAGCAGACAAGTTCTGGGTTGAATGTTGAACAGCAATCGGCGTCGCCACGCCGTCAAGGACCATCATCGCCTTGGCAGTCTGCTCTTCCTTCCTTTCTTTCTTTCCTTCCACCATGTCCTATTCGTCTGCTCCTTCTTCCTCTTCGGCGGACTCTCAAGATACAAGTGAACTCATCCCCCTAATCATTGGGAGTCTCATACCACTCCACGTCTGTCGTGAGTCCTCTTCTGTGACTCCTATCGGTCACGAATTGACGATGGGCTCAGTGGTTGGTTTGACTTGGATCCTCCATGATTATTGTGCGTGTCTGGGCAAAGTCTTTGCGCAAAGCGGGCCACTCATCATAAAATGCTTTAGTCGTTACCCTGGAGGACGAGGTGAGCCCACAATTGGTATGGCTGAATGTCTTTTGATACTCACACACACCGCGAAGATCCGATATATTTGGGTTCGTCAGTGTTGCAATCTATGCGAATCATAGCTCACGAAATGGTCATCAAAAGCCACAACGTTTGAACTTCAGCAAAGTGATGTTCTTTTGGGTGCGTGAATCTTGGAGCCACCCAGTCCGAGTCTCTAACGTCTCTGCAGATACGATATTACAGGTTCTCATTTTCACAGCAAGTATAGAGTGCTCCTTCTCACATCAATCACAGCATCGCCCTTCTATTATTCGATGTGATCCAAATTCACGTCTTCGCGCGGCCAGGAATCACCAATAACAACCTGTACGCTCGTCAATCCATTCTCCTGAACCCTCAATCAATTCCCTTCACAGCTGCGTGGCGATGGACACCATTATCAGAGTGGTCGGCGCCGTCTCGCTCTGGAGTGTCGAGATCATTATGCAGCTCCGCGTCTATGCCCTTTATAGCTGCTCCAAACGGGTAAATTATCCACTTACTCATCTCCTTTTCCCGTTGATTCAACAGCTGAAACACCTCGAATCCTCTTCTAGATCGCCGCAATCAACCTCGTGCTATTCGCTGGCTCCATCGTAGGTTTCATGTGGATTCTCATCTACAACCACTCCCGCCGCGCGGGCGTTATCGCCAACGTAATTCACCTTCCGCTCCCCGGGTGCCCCTCCGTGCATTCTGGAATCGAGTGGGCGCAGTGGGTTCCAGGTGCGTTCATGAACGAAATTTCCCAATGGGTTGGCCGACCAGGTGCGAATTGATTTCAGCAACGATTTACGAGGGCATCCTTTTTGGCTTCGCACTCTACAAAACCTTTGAATCTACTCTCACCTCCCTGCGTAAGGACGGCACGCTTTCGATCTACACACTCCTTCTCCGCGACAACATTCTCTATTTCTTTGGGTGCGTACTTGGCCTCGGAAAACGGAAACCTTCATTCCTGACGGACGAAATTCGTCCAGAATCACAGCCCTCCTTGTCTTCAATAACGTACGTCCTTCAAGATACAGTTCTCTCAGCCCTCCTCACTCACGTTCTCCGCAATATAGTTAATGGTTGTCGTAAGTCTGTTTCGAACCGTTCGGAACTCACCCTCACTGAAAGTCTCCATGTCGCGCAGAACGTCACCCACATTCCTTGGTTCAGTTACGGGTATGCACCCCCACGCGTATCAATCAAGTGCCGTGACTAAACCCCCGCCTCTTTCCCTTCTCACGCAGCCCGTTCCACGCCGCCGTCGGCATCATGACATCCCGCATGCTCATCAACCTCCGTAAGGTGGTTTCGCAGGACGTCATCCCGAGCCTCAGCCTCGGGCTCCCCTCCGACGGATCAGCGACACTCAACAACGGAGGGCACCGTCAGCCACACGACAAACACCGGGCAATTGGAATTGTGCGCGAAGACCACGGCGCCTCCATGTGGATGGATGGCGGCGACGTCGACACGATGCAATTCGCACGGTCAGAGACGTCTATGGTGTAGGCCCCTGCAGACGTCTTTTTCCACGGTAGGGTTCCTCGAGAACGAAAGAGTGCCAAAAATGTAGCCAAACGAGATTGAAATAGCACTGTATGTAACTGTATTTATCCTGTGTATTCAATGGAAAGAAAGGTTGCTGCACATTCACTGGGTGACTTCCCGTAAGGTAAATCTATTCCGCTAGGATATTTCGGAGGGATGCCGAGGCACCTGTCAGGACCCCATCACTTGTGTCGCCCAAAAGGGGACGGTTTTTATTCGACATCAGGCGACTAGATTAAGGTTCTGGAGGGGGGAGGTACCCCCCCTCCAGGATTTAATCCTCCAATAAACCATTCTTAGACCACTTCGATGGGGCGGCAGATCCGGCACAAAGCCCGCAATCTTCTAACGGTCTCTCGGACGCGTCGTGCTCGTGTCTTTCTCGCGTGTTTTCGCGTCTTGTGCAGTCAAGCACCCACATAACGTTTGAGGACATAATTCCGACGCTCCCGGTTGTTCCAGCGACGAAAATCTATTTTTGTGGTAACATTTCGACGACGTTGGATTCGTGGCACTATGTTCCAAGGTGACTTGACTTCGGCCTAAGTGCATGCAAGGGGGAATCGGGATTAAAATTTCGGACGTGGGGAGGAGGGGGGGGGGGGGGGGGGGGGGGGGGGGGGGGTGTTCTGGCCGAGGGCCGAAAAAAACTTCTCCCTATAAGTTATGAGAGGGAGGAAAAAGGCTGGGAGAGGTATGGGAAAGCCACTAGTGAGTGGCAAACACATAAATCTACTTCCCATTTACCTCAGGAGCTGTTGAATTAATCATTCTAGCCAAGTTCAACCAAAGGTGCTCCGTGGGCAGTCCCAGCATACACTCAAAAAATTCTGCAGGTCTACTCGATGGGGGGGGGGGGGGGGTCCAGTCAAGGCTGAAACTTTTTTATCAACCCTACATCCGATTTTCGAATCCCGATTCCCCCTTGGGTGCATGAAAGCATTCTCAGGGCATTACTTGTGCTATGTTCACACGATTCTAGTATATGCACTGCTTGCGGGAAACATACTGTAAGACCCAGGATAACAACTACATTAACTTGACGTGGTCCCGTTCGGAACATACCAAGTTGTAGTGTGATACAGTACACCGGCCGGGTATAATATACTGTGCTAGTAAGACGACGGCTGGTGTGGTTTCTTTGGGTTCCTCAACTAAAAAGAGCTAATACGCTTGAAAAGGCCTGCCCCTGGGTTGCTCGACCTCGCGGGAGGTCAGCGAAATACATGAATTCGATGTGTAGGTGCAGTTCACCGGTTGGTTCCCGTCTGGTCGGGACTTGGTCGAGGCTTATACGTTCTGTCAATAATTTTACTCACCTTCCGAGAGAAGTACCGGATCTTCATTGATGCAATGCAGGGCTAATGAACCAGGCACGGCATCGGCTAAGACTAGCCCAAACAGGAAATCTGAAGGAAAGGAAGTTCGATGGGAAAGGCTACTCTACGAGGTCCGGACGGTCTATATGGACGAAAATATCCACGTTTGACTCCGTCGAGTGTGAAACTCCTGTGCCGGGTGAGAATGTTCAGTGACAAGAATACGTATGTGCTCACGAGTGTCACTAATGACCTTCCATGACGATGCCGATCTCCAGGGCCTTGAAGATGTGGCATCACATCACGCAGGACTGAGACTTTTTAAGCTCGGCAAATCTCGGTCTCTCGGCTCTGCTTACCGTGCTGATGCCGCAGGATCGATTGGGATGTTTGGTGGTTTGATTCAGGCTCAGAAGGAGCGGAGCTTGAGCAGACTGATACGAGTCCTTCATGTTGACCGCCTTTGTGATTTCCTTAACACAGTAGTCTTACCGTTCCGTGGCCGGCTCGGCTCTGGACGGCACGAATCACCGTCGATCGAATAAACGCAGCAATCACTTGACAGTTTTGGCATTCCACATGGCCCCATATCAGAAGGACCCTTCAGCGGAGGTAGAAGCCTGAATGCGGGAATGCTCACTCAGCGACGCCGTCGGATGTTGAACGGAGAACGAAGGTCGCGGAAGCTGAGCCTCACCAGGGCAGTCGAGGGCGAGGGACTGTCCAGTGTCCAACTTGAAACTGATTCGCGTATTGAAGAATTGAGTATCGCACTCGACGTCAAGCCCATGTGGTCGCGGACACGCCGATCCATGTTCTCTGTCAATTTAAATGGTGGGTTCAGGTGACAGCATCTCGCAATCGGCGTCTTTCATTATCTGAGACGTCGAGTATGAAGCTGTCGTGTGGAGGGCCAATTCGCGAGTTTGGTGCCGAGCGAGAGAATAGAATCCTCTCCACTTACGAACACCGACTTGCCCGTTCAGCGGTCCCGCTTGTACAATAATAATCCTTGCGGAGATAGAGGCGTCGCGTAACACATCCCGAAGGAAAGTCGTGATCGTGGGTCTCTGGCCCCGAAGTTCCTCGAGTCCTCCGCCGAGCGCTTGGAAAGTAAGGTTGTCCGGGTGGGGAACCGCCAGGTGGGGCAGTGTAGTAAGTGCAACTGTAAGGATACTGGTCCAAGGAATTCGACCTACGTACAAATGGTCAACTAAAGATACATGGATAAGGTCCGAGTAAAAATACAGCAAGTATGAATCTGGATCGACGGAGGCGAGAATAGGTGTTGCCGTTTATTATTACGATATCACGGTAGGTCCGAGAGGAAAAAGGATTGGAGGGATCGTATACTATGTAGTCCGCGTGAAGCAAGTCCGCGCAGCAACATCATTCATAAAGGTGGATTAGATTTCCCGCCAGAAGAGCTCGGGACTCGCGTCTTCGTCAATCTGGAGAACGCCCCCGGTACCGGTGCTAATGACCGTGCGCTCGAACTCGTGCACGAAGATGACTGTTGTCACATTAGGGCAATACAGTCGCAACTCCGCCGCAAGTGCGCGGAATGCGCGCGGCGAAGATGGTGGAGGAGACCATGCAGTTACGTCCACCTCAAGGCAGCGCAGGAGTTTCAGGCGCATGAGCAAGCCGTAAAACTGCAGCCTCTGTGGAACAAAAACCATTCAGAAACAGGACTGGTGAGATCAGGAGTAAAGCAACACACCTTGCGTCCGCCCACTGGGAGAGCGAGCGTGCCGAGGTAGCGAAGCTCGCGAGAAGTTGCCTGAGTGTGCGCAACGCGGTGTAGGACATTCCATGGAGCCAGATTCGGTGTATGCCGTGTCCGCTATATCCAGGGCGGATATTGGGTGCGTAGACTGGCGTAAGGCCGCGAGAAGTGCCAGGAGCTCGGCGCGTTTACCAGCGGAGTCGGGGCGAGAGAAGCACGTCTTCAGTCGCGCAAGAGGCCGTGCTGGTGCGAGGGCGACGACTGCCTCGAAGAAGGTGCACTCCAAAGTAGCCAACACAGGCAACGATGGTGAGGGCAGAGACTGCGAGTGACGGGTGCCCGGGGTATCAGGAGGTATCGATGGTTCTAGGGTATCTGAGGCGTGCGAGGGATCGTCCATGGAGATCGGTGGATGAGAGACATCGGAGATCTCCAGGTCCCTGTAGTCGCGAAGTGAAAGATCGTGGAGGGTGTGCTGAGAACTGAGAAAGGCCAGCAAGGCGCGATCCCAGTCGAAGTCGCAATGGAATGTGCGCAGCTGGAATAGACAACTGTCCAGCACCCGGGCGTTGGCGGCATCGGCGGGATCTGCAATATCTACGGTCAAATGTCGAAGACCCGTAGTGTTTCGGAGGGCACCAGCGAGGATAGTCCAATAGTTGTCGAGGGGAAGAGGGGTCGACGCACCACCTTCGAACGTACTCCGCCCGCTAGCGCTCGCACTGACGCCGTCCCCGGAAGTTTCACTCTCCGATTGCTCATCCTCCTCGTCGTGCTCTTCTTCTTCACTATCCTGACGCCGCCGCCGAATTTGCACCGTGAGCGCGACAACAAGGAATGCGATACGGGGGGATCCCGCAAGTGTGGTGGTCAGCCGTGGGTCTTCATCGCTCACGGTCAGAGTATTGTATAATGCGCGCTCTGCCGTATGCCGGAAGGCACGGGACACGCGGCAAAGCGTCGCGATATCGCTGCGGTGGGCAACGTTGCGTACGATGTCGCGATAGACTTCGAGGGAGACCTCCATACACTAGGACATCCCGCTAAGGGGAGAAAGGTGGACAGGGAAGGGTGGGCACGGATCAGTTAATTTAGACAAACGCCAAATGACGACACTCACAGCTGTGGCGAGAAATAGCCCGATAAAGAGAGGGACGGTGTACGCGGAGCGGCAACCGTGTGTAGCGCGAACGAAAGCCCAGATTGGAACACGCCAAGTACACAATTGAGGTGGCGAAAAGCTGAAAGGCGGGTTCTTCAAAGAGTGTCGTGGTCGGGAACAACAAAAGGGAATCGATGTCGGGGGCGGGAACAGGAAACAAAGGTGCGCTAAGTTTTGAAGAAGAAAAAACACACGGGTAGTCTCGTCGAGTGCTTATTTGTGCTTCGGTTCTCTTCGCAAGGATTCGCCGGAGGTAATTCGGAGAGTGATCCTTGCCTATCCTTGCTTGATCTCCGGCGCAAATGTAGGCTCCATCAAAGATGCGTGAGACTGACCGTTCCATTTCGGGCACCGAAGTATTTTCACAGATGTCTTCGTAACCACGCGAGAACCACGTGGGTAAATTTTGAGGCCTGGTTTGTGCGGGGTGGTCGGCCTGATTGTGTCCTGGCGACGACGAAGGCTCGACGACACAACCCCAGGTACGTCTCCGGCAGGCCCGAGTCCGAAGTCGCCGAGACAATGACATGCATACAATCCTCGGCTAATCCAAGCCTCGACATCGGGAAGCTCGAGAAGCCACTTGAGCGCGAGGTGGTTCGTAATGAGGTTATGCGCGCCATTCTTGCGATATTTTTCCAGGGCCTAGTGCGTAGGAGCTCGACTATCGCCTAAAGGATTCGTTCCTCCGAGAACGCCGGCGGCCTCCGGGACCGACGCGCTACAGGGAAAACGAGTACTTAGCTGACGGGGGGCTTGCGGACCGTGAGCTAATGAACATATTTGGGTATAGGAACTCCTATCAAAAGTACAGGGAGGTATCTGGGAAAAGTTCGGTCAGTGAGTGGAAATAGTCCGGGATGATTGGGCGCAAGGCTTCCAGTCTGACTATTCAAGCTTCTCCAATTCTTCCAGGCGCGCGAGGACGACATCTTTACTTGTCTCCTCGATCTCCCCTGCTAAGAAAATTTCATCCAATATCGCGTACACCTTCCGCACGATGTTAGGTAAAAACAATAAAGATAATAGAGGGCGGACCTTGTAAAAGTTGAAGACGAGGTCCAGTTCGCAGACATTGTCAAAGAATGTATCTGGTGACACAACAATCAGAGCGCCAAAACCAGTTAGAGGCCGACGGACCTAGTACCTCGACAAAGAAGTGGATTGCCTCGAGGTATGCAAGTTCGTTGTCGTTGGCATCAACACAAACACAAAAGAGCAGTCCAGCATAACGCCGATAGACGACTTTGTAGTTGCGGAACTAGTGGAATGTCAAAAGAACAATTGAGGACAAAAAAAGGGCTAGTGGCACCTCTACGAAATTGGACTGGTATTTCTGGTCCCTGGGTGCCACTAGTCGATGCACCTCTCCACGCAGCCTCACCTTGTTCCAGATTTAACCAAATTCGAGAGCCCAATTCGCCAAACTGACCTTCTCGTCATCATCGTACGGGACGTACCACTTGGACAAGCGTGTCTTTCCTTGTCTGTTCTAAGGTGCAATCGGTCAATATGTGAGAACGGACAGCCCGCAACGCGTTGACCTCACCTGGACGAGGATAAATCTGATCATGGTCAGTCGTCAAGCGGTGGGGTATGTGGTGCTGTTTGGCTAAGGTGTCGATGACGACGGCCCGGTCCCGGCCTCGGCCGACTATCGCCGCTATATCTTTGAGCAACCCTGCCGCCACTTTTTTTTTCTTCCTTAATTTCGTCCGTTAGTGGAGGTTTTATGGCCTCTGTGAGGTACGATCGGCCCTAAAACGGGGCTTATGATCGAGGTGATGCTGACGTGAGCGGACCTCTTTCCTTCCCGCCGCCATCAGTGTACTGCGAGGCGGCCAAACCACCAGCAACTCAAGCCTCAAAGATTTCTTTTTCATGTCTTCCACTTCAGAGGCCTTTCTGCACCCAACAAGTCCCGATCCCGTGGAGAAATCTCGTCTCAAAGTGTAACCCCTATCATCACCTGGAGCTCCTGCCTACCAATTGCAACGAATCCACCTCACTCTATTGACCTCCACCTTCATTGTCTCGGTCTTGTCCTCGGGTACGGAGCTGCGCAACGCTGGAATGGGAACTCCGGGGCGGGAATACAAATGGTGCGTCTCTGAATTGCCTTTCTTGAAACCGGATTAATTTTGTGTTTTCTGGTTCTGGTCCTCCTATGGAGTGCCGGTCCTTCCTATGCTTCCATTACGGTTTTTTCCTCAAGCACACACCACATCCATCTCGTCCATTTCCCATCACTGTATTCAAAACCTCTGCGACTTTACCCTGGTTAGAAAACACCGCTCACGGGGACTACACTGGCCCGGGCACTGGCGATCCAATCATCTAATCACCGCTCATAATCTGAATCACGCCCTCATTCACGCAATTCACACTATTGACTTCCATGCGAACCCCGCCTGCGCTCGTTCATCCACAATTCATGTCTTCCTCACTCATGAAATATGCCATTCATGCGATTTATGCTCCTTCAGAGCTCCGCGACTCACGCGCTCATTCATGCTCACTCAGAGCCCTGCGAATCACGCACTCATTCACGCAATTCATGTGATTCATGCTCACTCAGAGCTCCGCGACTCACACGCTCATTCATGCTCACTCAGAGCCCTGCGCATCACGCACTCATTCACGCAATTCATGTGATTCATGCTCACTCAGAGCTCCGCGACTCACACGCTCATTCATGCTCACTCGGAGCCCTGTGAATCACGCACTCATTTACGCAATTCATGCGATTCATGCTCAATCAGAGCTCCGCGACTCACGCGCTCATTTATGCTCACTCAGAGCCCCGCGAATCACGCGCTCATTCACGCAATTCATGTGATTCATGCTCAGTCAGAGCCCCGCGACTCATGCGCTCATTCACGTAATTCATGCGATTCATGCTCATTGCTCATCCACGGCCCCGCAACTCACGCGCTCATTCGCGCCGTCACCTCTGCTAGCTCTTGGAGTTATTTTCTAGGTTCATTCATAAGTCCGTAAAAGCCGGTGTCTACAATGTTCGAACCAAATTCAACCGTGGCTCTCGTCGCTATGTACGGACATCGACAAAAATGCTAAGTGTTTTATTGTCACCTAGTTTAAATACTGCTTATGTCCTTCAACTAACGTCCCCTTGGCAAGTTCGGCACGGCCCTTAGCACCGTCATAATCATGTTGTTCAGGTTGAACTCAATTTTGCCTGCTGCGTTCAATGGCTCAATTCACCACCTGCTAACAATGATCCAATTCCCGTCAATCTCACGGCTCGCCTTCAAGTTCAAGATGTCCTAATCTCGATAAACGGTTCATCTGATCACGACCAACATTTTATCCTCAATATCTTGGCAAGTGTCATACTACGGTTCAAGCTCAAGTCCAGCCACGTCAAATTCTAGGTCCTAATCGATCATTCAATTTATCACGAACAACATTTTATCCTCAATATTTTGGCAAGACTCATACTGCGGTTCAAGTTCAGTCACGTCAAATTTCTAGGTTCTGATCGATGGTTCAATTATCAACAACGTTTTATCCTTAATATTTTGATGATTCACGACCAACATTTTATCCTCAATATCTTGGCAAACGTCATGCTACGGTTCAAGTTCAGTCACGTCAAACTCTAGGTTCTAATTGTTAGTTCAATTTATCACGACCAACATTTTATCCTCAATATCTTGGCAAGCCTCATACTACGGTTCAGTTTCAACCACATGGAATTATAGGTTTCACGGTCAAAGGTTGTTTCTACTAATTTTGGCGGAACTTCCTCGCCGCCTGCGCCACCAGTCTTCGACCTCGGCTAGCACTCGGGGGTTGGCTCGAAAATCCCACTTGTTCTTGCACTGCTGGCCGAACCAGACCTAGCATCGTCTCCACTTCGTCGCAAGCTCTGATCCTCAATATCTTGGCAACCTTCATGCTACGGTTCAAGTTCAACCAGCCGGTACACTTGCTCATCAGCTTCAACACTATATCCCATTTGTCATCTCAAGCATTCAGCTCTAGGTTTCACAGATAGAGTTTCTTGCTAGCTTTGGTGGAACTTCTTCGCCGCCTGCGCCACAAGTCTTTAACCTTGGCTAGCACTCGGGGTGCCGGCTCGAAAGTCTCACTTGTTCTTGGGCTGCTTGCCGAACCAGGCCTGGCATCGTCTCCGCTGCGTCGCAAGCTCCTAGACCGGGGGAACGGAATCTCCGCCAGACTCGCTCGGTCACGGTGAGGTAATCTGCCGAAAATCTCTGTTGCCGGCAGCCGGCCCAATTTTCATTGCGGGCTGTCTGCGGCAGGGATTTTACCCGCTGCAAAAATTGTTCCAATGAATTCACCACTTACCCAGTGTTTTGTGTATTATCAGTCACCCACTTCCCCTGCGAACGTGCAGGGAGGAGATCATAAATCACGGTTCTAATTCTTTTTGCACACCACTACTAACATGGTTGCTCAACATAGAGGCTAAGTGCTCTATTCACATTCAATCAATTAGGAAGTCTATCGATGATCGCGCAGCAAGTTGTGGTTCGTTATATTTACCGCGCACAGGGACATGGATTGAGTCTTGGAATATTCGGAATTGGAACTTAAGCGTCACCACTGATAGCCGCAGTTAGCGTAGTGCCGAATGATACAGAGATCAAGGCACGGCTCCAATCGATGAATAGAGATTCAGAAGGATCGGCATGGAGGGATCAAATGACGGACCGGCGGAGTTTAGAAAACCTTAGACCATAATCTTATAAACTGCCGTATAGTACTGCGTGCAGCCCGCGGGGATGGTTGCGCGTACACCCCGAATTAATATCGAGCTCGGGGTTCGTCGCTACGAACTGCGCAGGTCACGTTGAATATTTTCGATCGTAGTGCACGAATATATCATCATATTTTTCGTGGCAAGAAGGAGCATCGACGAATTCAAAGCTCTCAGTTGATAGTTAGGCCTAAACCATTCAACATCAGCAGGAGTTAGGAGTGGGGTGGTCTACAATACCTGAATCAAGTTCAAGCACATAGCCAGCAACTCCCTCGTCGGTGAATCCTTGGTTTTCAACCGCATTGTCCCTATTCGCAGCGGAAGTCGTATACAGGTAGTCCGTATTGGCAGTGATGAAATGCCCGCGGTAGAGGGGGACGCTTCCGCAAACCTGGAAAACCGGTCAGATTCAAGTCTAAGGGTGGAATACGGACGGACCTGGGTAGGATAGATGTAGCCCGTGATCCCGCAATCAGAGTAACCCCCCGCGGTGAGCGCATTAGAACGCTCTGTTTCCGAAGTAGTGAAGAAGAAGCTGGTCGCCGGCCCCGCGTAGACGAGACAGTAAAACGGAACCGTGGACACTTCGGCGGTGGGGAAGACTAGGGCCGCGACGCCGTTGAATACATATACGCCTTTTTGATATCGGCAGTCACTTGGGAATCGTCCGCCGTGTAGTAATGGATCGTCTTCGCCGCGTCGTACAGCTGAAAAAGCGGACTCAAATCTGCGTTGTTGCCACAAGTCTCGGAGGACGCCTAGGAAAGATGTCAGGGTCCTGTACGTGGCAGAAAAATCGAAGCAGCAAAATAACTACTTGAGCTCGAAGACCCATTGCCTTCGACAGTACAGAGGAAGGACTTCCTCCCACCAACGAAACGACGGCGAGGAGCAGGGATATGTAGGAGGCTGAGGTTTTCATGTTGAGGTCAATGAGCATTGTCGATGAAGCGGCTGTATCTATACCGTTGGCGAACCAAGAAATTTCTCCGCCGGTTCATCAGTTGGAGACAGTTTCAATTCAAAAGAAGCCGCCTCGGCCTATGCGGCTTGTTGATTTGGACAAGTTCGATATATCAAATGTTCTTTCCCAAAGATAGAAGAACTCCGGCGGGATGCTGGACGGTATGCTGGGGTATTTGGAAACCGTCCATCTCTTGAAATATTTCAACCGGCTTAAGAGATGCAGCCCACTGGGTTACATACCAAGACCCGTTCCCGTTTCGAGTAGAAAGGGAGGCAGAAGTTTGAATGTGATTCTGCCCAATCACGTGGAACCATTGCGCCTCGACAACCGGTGTTAGCAGACTTGCGGTCGCCGCCAGGTAAGTATGCATGAGAGACAACGCCAATCGAGCGATAGCACCTGCTCAACAAGCGTTGGCGTACTTGCGGTCGCCGTCGAGTGCGGAGGGTGCCCACAAGAGACAAATGGAATTCGGTGTAGTTGGGCGATAGCGCCACTGGAACCGGTGTTAATACACATGCGGTCGCCGCCGAGTACGGAGAAATGAAGAATGGAACTGCTCACGAGAGACAAACGTGAGCCTACACCCCAAGCAGTCAAGCCGTCTTTTGAACCGATGTTAGCAGACATGCGGTCGCCACCGAGTGCGCAAGTCGGGTCCAAAGCGGGCAACATGCCTCACCTTGCTTCTCACATGAATTATATATCACTTCCCCCTTTTTCGGTCACTTAAAACCTGATACACTACCGAGAGCGTGATCATGAGCGGACGTGAGGATGATTTTCCGACAAGAGTCGAGGTCGCTTACCTTAACATTATCAATGCCACAGAAGACAACCACCAGCTCTAGGACCCTGCCCCGAAAAGTTGAGTATATATCCGAGCTTTGAACGAGCGAGAAAGGCGGGGAAGCGTACGGTGCGCACTGGGGTCGCTTATGTGAATATATGCGCTTGGGAATCCGGACCTACCTCGTTCGACTCGAAGCCCCGCCATAGAAGTCATCGGCATGGCGAAAGCTTTCTGGCCCCTTCGTGTCGCGTTGCTGTATAAAGAGGATCGATATTGGTACAGAATAATCGGATTCCACAGGGATGCAGCAGGGCAGTGTGGCGCAAGAAGTAAGTGACATAGGTTTTAAACTTTTAGCCGCGGTTCGAGATCTGTAAGTGTTTACCCAAAAGTTGGGCATATATCGGAGCTTTGAACGAGCGAGAAAGGCGGGGAAGCTTCGAAGGGCACGGTGCCTTTGCGAATACAGACGTGGCATGATCCCGACCTACCTCGTCCGATTCGAGGCCCCTCCATCATAACTGAACTAGGGCCTTTCAATCCCGGCTTGTGCGATGTCACTGTACAAACAAAATTAGTATTGCAGTAACGAAGCGAAGAATTCGGAGCATGCACAAAGATTCAAGAGAGACGGCGTTGAAAGGACAACGTGCAGACGACACGGTTGAACTCGCGCGCGCAGATTTCAGTCCAGACGTAGAGACACCGATCACAGACACGCAATAGGGTTGTTTGGGGTGCTGCGGCTTAGGCGCGCGCGGACTCCGACAGATTTGTCCACGTATCATATTCCAAAATCCAAAACGACTAAACGTAGATCAGCGGCGTCAAGGAGAAACGGGCACCTCCGCTCGTAGGAGAGAGGCCGGGAGTCGGAATGGCCGAGGGGCGGCTCCAATCCGCCACAAGAAATTGACGATGGCCGCAAGAGGAAGGTGTTTGCGATTGTGTGAGCCCGGCCCGACAAGACGCCGACTGCCGCTTGCTCTTGTCATGACCGTACGGTCACGAGCGAAACTCGACTTTGCTGCTCTCGCCTGACAAACTTGGGCTTAGTTTTCAGAAGACGAGAAAGGGAGCAGCAAATGGGGGGATATTTGGCAAGGGTAGCTAGCGACAGATACTCTAGACAGGGAATATATATACTGCGAGACAGTGATGGAAACGGGAAAATGAAATATGTGAAACGGCAACACGGGCCGGACGGGTCTTCGGACGTCTCTGACAACATTAGTACCTTCTTCAAAACATGGCAGGCCCAGCTATGCTTTGCAGTTTTGAAACCCCCCAGAAGCTTCGCACGAATCACAGCAATTGTAACGCCAACCGCACAAACCCCCGGCATCGGAGCTCCTAGCTTCTTCTCGTGTTTGTTCTTGGAGACGCTCCACCGGGAACTGCGCAATCTGCACGAGTCGCCATGTTTAGACTGCGGTTAGGCGCCCCAAAAAACAGCTCTCCCCAAGCTGTTAATCTATCCTGTGCAAGGGGACGTCGGGATTCGAAAATCGGAAGGGGGGGTCGAAAAGTTTTTTTCAGCCTTGGCTGGACTCCCCCCCCCCCTGCCTTATCGGGAAGGTGTCTCCCACCCCTGGCGCCGGGCCGCTCCCTCCGGACTTTCCGCCGCCCACTAAACCTCCCTCAGACAACTACTGCCGCCTGGTTTTGATCCCTGAGGTACATATTATTCTTCCTAAACCTATCTAAAGTGCCACAAGACTTTGATTAGACCTGCAAAAAAATTTGAACCTGCTCCGGCATCTTGCCGGCACCGCCGGCCAAGCACTTTTTGGTTGAAAATATCATTTCAACACCGTCTGAGATGAGTGAGAAGCAAAAGGTGAGGTTTTTTACTCATTGGGACCCTCATATGCCTCTACTAACATTTTTACACCCTCCCATAGCCCTCCCAAAACTTACACTACAAAGTTTTTTTCAGCCTTCCCCAGACCCCCCCCCCCCCCCCCCTCCCCCCATCCGAAATTTTAATCCCGACGTCCCCTTGATCCTGTGTCTGTCTATCGTTTCACAGCACCGTTGTAGAACTTAAATGACATCCCGACAAACCACTGTATTCCTCACTTGTCAGCATGGCGGACAGCCAACTATACTCGCCTACTGCTCCCAAAAGCACACGGTTACCCGCTGTTTCACCCCCAGCCATATGACGACCTTCAGGAAATCCGAAGGACAGGAACGCAAATCGGTGATGTAGGGATTGTCAAAAATGGCTGCTTCGACGTCACCTTCAATATCTGCAACCCGGCGGACCACCCCATCAATCGTCGCTTCGGTCGCGGGCTGCCTGAGGGGTTTGAACCGCTTGCGCTACTTCCAAGGGACATCGCTCTGCAGGCATCATATCATCCACCCGGAGCCGACGTATCGAATGTGAGAATTACAGCTAATTGCAGTACCGAAGGCGCGGATCAGAAATCTGCTGTTTTGGGATGTTTCAAAGAATTCCCGGTATCTGAGTGAATTCTACACCGATTCGCCTGAAACCGAGATAGAAATACTCAGCTAATTCGTGTGCAATTAGTGATAGAAAGAAAGTTGCAAAAATATCATATAGTTGGTGAGCTGGGTTTGGGGGGTCATTTTTGGGGTCAATTCAATCTGCCGGCATCTAGGCATGTTCAATTGCCCGAGATGTTTGCGAGAGGTGACTTCCATGGATTTTGAAAGGTGTGATAGAGTCTGAATCTTCAATATCTTAGTTTATCATGCTTGTAATGACATCGAGCCAAGGGTAATATACTGCAATCAGCAAACAATGGGATATTGAGCCCAACTGCAGAACTATTTCGAAATCTGACTCTATCACATCTTTCGAAATGGATGAAAACATTTTCTGACAAAATTCTACATCATTTGGATGTGTCTAGATCCCTGTAAACTGTATTTATCCACAAAATGGTCCCTTCAAGTAATATCACTGAATATATAATATTTTTGCAACTTTCTTTCTATCACTAATTGCGCACGAATTAGCTGAGTATTTTTATCTAGGTTTCAGGGAAATCGGTGTAGAACTCACTCAGATACCGGGAATTCTTTAAAAACATCCCAAAACAGCAGATTTCTGATCCGACAGGATTTCCTTTGTCTTCCATCAATTCATGGTGCGATGATTTGGCGCAGTACTGAACAAACTCGCCCGACTAGCCGCGAGTGACCGTGCCGGAGCCGTCGTCACGGACAGTGCACTTCTACGCGCTAAGTCCGAGTATGCTTACGATGACAGAAACAAAGCACACATCGACGGGCTCTTGAAGCTGCCGTTGGCGGCCGCGCAACAGGCTGCTGCTGGCAAGGGCGGAGATCACCTCATTAGTGATGCGGGTGCAGACACACGTTTCCACCCGCAAGCTCGAGCTATAAAAGAGGGCGAAGAGGGTGATCTCCGAGAAGAGCTGAAACGTTTGCATGTCCGGTGCTTCAAGATGCCGGCGGTTCGACTCACCCAAATCGCCGTCGGCGAAGGGACGGGACGCAAGAAGAAGGTCCAGCCACCGGAGATCAGTGTTAAGAACGATTCGGCAAGCGACTGCTGCATGATCTGTATTCGATGCCGACGCGGACGCGTTCGGATGCTCGGCATTCTCTCCGGCGCTGCCAACCGGCTGCATCAGCAAAATATTTTTGAGCTGGCAGAGCTGGCGCCAGCCCTGCCAACGCCGCCAACGCGCCAGAATGCGAACTGGCGCCAGTTCGAGCATAATTTCTTACCCGGCGCCAGACTGTTTCTGGCGCCAGTTCGATGCCAGTTTGTCAGATTTCGCCAGAATGGTTCCCGTGTCAGAATTTTGGTGCTCTCTCAATTCGCACAAATGTAGGGCAAAAAAATCAAAATTGCTTTGAAATATTCTAACTATGCTTGTACAACTATCCAGAATAAAACACTCACGGACCAGCCAACTTCAGAAGCGCTCCGTGGCGATCCGACCTGCGACTGACAAAAGACAAAGGGTAGATACTACTTGCGGCATATTGCTGATGTTGCGAGCACTGGAGAATAAGATTGGGTTTCTGAGCATTTGAGGACTTGAAAATATCATTGATTCAACTTGGAGCTCGGCGGGTTGCCATCGTTCTTAAGGATGGTAAGCAGCAGCAGCCTTAACGACGTGCAGCATTAGTGAGCGGAGGCTTGAGGACCAAGTTGAGGCGACGCGGAGGCTTGAGATCTCAGAAGCCATATGCATACACCAGCGGAGACCAATAGAAATCGAAAACTGTTGCTTGTCCCAGCTGGGTGGGGAATTGAGCTGCGGCGCGACTGCGCAATGCGCGTGAACGGTGGGCAAGCACGGTGATGGTTGACCGCGTGAGGGACTGGTGGGTGCAGGGTGTCGCAGGGTTGAAGGAAAGTTATAATTCGTGGCCATTTCGGTCGATTGAGGCTTTGAGCGGTCTGCGTCCAGTCGCTTGACGGTCGTGCGGCCTGTCGTTGCCAGTGGCTTGGTGTTTCGGGTTGACAGACCATCTTGCGGGGAGGTGTGTGAGCGGACGATGCGCGAAGAAGAAGAGAGCAGGCAGAGCCGCAAGCTCTGGAAGCAGCTGGAGTGGGTGGGGGGAGGTGCGAGCCAGTGATCGGCCACTGTTCCAGCGGAAACCATAGAAGCCGAGTGGTCCACACTCGGCGAGAATCCCTCCTGGTTTCCGTTAAGTTCTCCAGAGGGAAAATCTGGCCTTCGTGTGGTGTGCTTAGTACGAAAATTGGGTCTGCCATATATTCAAGAATCAAGATCCTCCGCCACGACGGCAACCGAGCGTTGATTTGACCGGGCCGAATTAATCTGGGGATTTAGCGCACTCAACTGTGTTTGCGTGATGCCCTGCGACTTCATGATACCCGCGCACGACTCACCCGTAACCACCGTGTACACTTTCCCACACCCCTTACCACCCCCTCAGACGCAATACGCTGTAAATCGGTGCACGCGGCGTTGACCTCCGAGTTCCACCGCAAGAAATCCGCGAGCGAGATCTTTACGTTACCGTCGACCGAACATGTTTCGCCGCTCGCGATCGCGGTGCAGTTCCAGAACGAGCCGGTCGCGAGGTTCGGCGGCGGGTGGTATCGCTTCAGGCAACACAGTAGGCCCTCTAAGTGCGAGATTCGTGCAACCCGCGTTCGATGCGGGTTCATCGCCATGAACATGGAGAGCGTAAGGTTCGATTTGCTCTCGATGCTGGCCCATCCACCCCCCTACACTATGGTATAGGCACTAGGTGCAGCCCGCTGGTTATGGCTCCGCTTGCCACGTTTCCACGTTTCCACGAACTGCGCAGAGGTTATGTTGAATTTATTTTCGGTCGTAGCACACAAATATGTCACATCTCTGGTAGCAAGAAGTGGCCTCGAAGAATCCAAAGCTCTCAGTTGATAGTTATGCCTAAATGATTTAACATCGGCAGGAGTTACGAGTGGGTGGCCTACAGTACCTGAAGCAAGTTCAAGCACATAGCCAGCAACTCCCTCGTCGGTGAATCCTTGGTTTTCAACCGCATTGTCCCTATCCGCAGCGGAAATCGTATACAGGAAGTCCGTGTTCGCAGCAACGAAATGCGCGCGGTAGAGGGGGACGCTTCCGCAAACCTGGAAAACCGGTCAGATTCAAGTCTAAGGGGTGGAATACGGACGGACCTGGGTAGGATAGATGTAGCCCGTGATCCCGCAATCAGAGTAGCCCCCCGCGAGCGCGTTGGAACGCTCTGTTGTCGAGGTGGTGAAGAAGTAGCTGGTCGGCGCCCCCCCGTTGATGAGACAGTAAAACGGAACTGTGGACACTTCGGCGGTGGGGAAAACTAAGGCCGCGACACCGTTGAACGCATATACGCCTTCTTTGAGAGTAGCAGTCACTTGGGAGTCGTCCGCCGTGTAGTAGTGGACCGTCTTCCCCGCGTCGTACATCTGAAAAAGCGGAATCAAATCTGCGTTGTTGCCACAAGTCTCAGACGACGCCTAGGAAAGATGTCAGGCGCCCTGTATGTGGCAGAAAACTCGAAGCAGGAAAGTAACTACTGGAGCTCGAAGACCCATTGCGTTCGACAGTACGGAGGAAGGACTTCCTCCCACCAATGAAACGACGGCGAGGAGCAGGGACAAGACTGAGGCTTTCATGTTGACTTGAATGAGCAGTGTCGATGAACCGGCTGTATTTATACCATTAGCGAACCGAGAAATTTCTCCGCCGGTCCATGAGTTAGCGACAGTTTCAATTCAAAAGAAGTCGCCTTGAATCCGTGCGGCTTGTCGAGTTGGACAAGTTCGACACATCGAATGCTCTTTCCCAACGATCGAAGAACTTAACTCTGATGGTATGCGGGGGATTTTAGAAACCGTGCTGAGATCCTCCCGAGGGAATCACGATCATTTCTTGAAGTATTTCCACCAGCTTAAGAAATTGCAGCCGACTGGGTTACATGCCAACACCCGTTCCCGTTTCGGAGCAGTGGGCAGGGAAGTAGAAGTTAGAGACAGTTTGAATGTGATTCTGCCAGATCACGTATGTCGTGGAACCATTGCGCCTCTTCAACCGGTGTTAACACACTTGCGGTCGCCGCCAAGCGCGGAGCAATGAGAAACAAAAGCGTACCAATTGAGCGATAGCACCTGCTCAACAGGCGTTAGCGTAGATGCGGTCGCCGCCGAGTGCGGAGGGTCCCCACAAGAGACAAATGGGATTCAGGATGGTTGAGGGATAGCGCCTCTTCAACCGGTGTTAGTACACGCCGCCGAGTGCGGAGAAATGAACAATAGAACAGCTCACGAGAGACAATTGTGAGCCTGCATGCCAATTACGGGCCTAGTCGAGGTCCAGCGTCTTTTGAACCGGTGTTAGCAGATATGTAGTCGCCGCCGAGTGCGCAAGTCGGGGGCAACATGCCTCACCTTGCTTCTCATTAGCTTCTCATATGAATTATCTACCACTTCCTCCTTTTTTCGGTCACTCACAACTTGGCACTACCGAGAGCGTGAGCGGACGTGAGGATGATCTTCCGATAAAAGGTGAGAGCCCTGAGCCAGCGAAGACAGGCGGGGAAGCGCACGGTGTGCACCGGGGTCGCTTATGTGAAAATATATTCGTTTGGCAATCCGGACCTATCTCGTTCGACTCGAGGCCGCGCCATAGAAAGTTATGAACCTCGCGAAAGCTTTTTGGCACCTTAGTGTTGTGTTGCTGTATAAAGAGGGTCGATATTGGGGTAGGGAATGATCGGACTCCACAGGGATGCGGCAGGGCAGTGTGGCGCAAGGAGTAAGTGAAATAGGTTTTAGCCGCGGTCCGAGATCTGTGAACGCTCACCCAAAGGTTAGGTATATAGTCGTTTGGTAATCCGGACCTACCTCGTTCGACTCGAGGCCCCGCCATAGAATCGACGTCGCGAAAGCTTTTTGGCCTCTTCGTGTCGTATAAAGAGAATCGATATTAGCGTAGAAATAATCGGATTCCACAGGGATGCGGCAGGGCAGGGTGTAAGTGAAATAGGTTTTAGCCGCGGTCCGAGATAACACTCACTCAAAAGTTGGGTATATATCCGAGCTTTGAACGAGCGGGAAGCGCATGGTGCGCATCGGGCGGCCCATTAGAATGGTCTTTACAGTGTGATAGAGCAGACCTACATACCTCGTTCGACTCGAGGCCCACCATTTGTAACGAACATTTCCGCTGCCGTACGAAGAGGATCGAGATCGTGGCAGGGAAGATCGAGTTCCGCAGCGGACGACACGGATGAACGACAAATACGAGGATACGCGCGCACGAGGGTTAGATTGCAATCCAGGCGCGGAGGTACAGGAGGCGTAAGAGGTTGGCTGTTTGGGTGCAAGGCATAAGCGTAAACCACGCGCGGACGGATTTGATATTCCGTTCCCCAAAGCCCCTAAACTCAGATCAGCGACGCCAGGAAGAAACGAAAAAGGAAGGCACCTTCGCTTGTTCTAGGGACAAAAGATTCAAGCGATGTCCGGCACAGTGCACGAGTTCGAGTCTACTCAAGTGTGCATCTAGCCGTCACGGTGGATATAAGGTGGGTGTGTATGCGTACGCGCACGGTTGGAATCCAGAATCCAGGCCCGAGCGCCTAGCCAGCGCGCATTGCAACGAGAGGAAACGCAACCCAAAACCCAGAGCAGGAAGAATGAGGGGAGCGTGTGAGTCGGGGTGAAGCGCCAGAGGGGAGGAGGAGGAGTGTGTGTGTGGGTGCAGCGTGGACGGAGATGGACTCACACGAGGTGGCGGTAGCCATGAGAGCAGTAAGACGTCGATGCGCGGCGCGGCGGAGGTGTGTACGGAGTCCTAGGGCTTCGACTCCGTTGACGGCCGTCGCAAAAATGGCCCGTCTTTTCGACGGCCATTTGAGCCTTTCCCGTCCGTCACCCGTTTTCGACGGGTACTTTTTTCTGAATTTGCCGTGGACGGTGTCCTTTGAAGTTGGCGTTGTTGGCCGAGGGACTGGATAGACGTATCACAGTGGGGAGGTTGAGGAAGAGGAGGGGCATAAGCTGCATGACAGTGAGCTGGTGCGAGGGGGGCCGGTCCGATGCGCGAAAAATCCGCTTTTTCTCTAGTTCTCTAGTATGACAGCGGAAAGGACGGAGGGAAAAGGAGTGAGCGCACCGAATACCACCCCCGCGCCGGCCTCTGGCCGTCGAATCGTCCTCCTTTCCTGCTCGTACGACAACGGCGTGCAAGATGAGACGGAAGGAAAAAGCACGGGTGATCCCAAGTTGATCCGAGTCAGGTGTGAGCTTTTGCCGAGTGATGCGGCGAGCCGCCGCGACAGCGTTGATGCGTTTGATATTGGCTTGATGTTGAAGTTGGTTTTGCGCTTGAAGGGGTGTGGACGGGGTGGAATTGCAGTCTGTGACCCTGGAGTTGTAGAAGTAAGGGAATTCTTTCCTACCATTACGCTCAAATCCACGGGGGTGATTGACGTGTGACTAAGTGCGCCTGTTTCTCCCTTTCTGGACTTGAAGTTTCCGCAAGAAAATTGGTCGCACTCATACTTCAAAGCCCGTTGACCGGCCGTTGCGCGATCCTTCGTCTCCTCGGATTGCAAAGTTTGAAATGATGCTCCAGCTCTTGAGTGGGCTGAATTGTCGGACATTGGCCTTCTCGCGTGCGAACATCGTTTGTTAGAATTCGAGTACTGCATAATTGACAAAAAACGAGCTATGACTATCTTATCATCGCTTTGTAGTCAAAACAGAATACAAAATAAGCTGTCTCTAGCGACTTAGGAGCAGTGGTAATCAGTATGAACACCGTCGGCATCTGCCTCAGAGAAATTGACGCATTGCGCATAATATACTCCGTTCTTGTTGATCCCATACCCACTAGTCCCGCAACCGACCTCCTCATAAGTGCGAGTCATCCCTCCATCGCTTGTCTTAAGATCGAAAGTACGGCTGCAAGGGTTGACATTGTCCTGCAAATAACCGAATGGAATCAGCGTCATGTGTGAACGTCAGCCAGGAAAACGGGCTCTTACCGGTCCGATGACAATGTAGTCGCTTTAGGATGACCAGAGAACCAAGCGACGTGGTCTCCATTGAGAGTGAGAGAGCCGAGGTTGACTCCACTGCGAACGATCAGTGTGAATCCATGCAAAGAAAAGGACATGTGGCCCACCCGCCAGCGATAGCTGGAACCAAAGTAGAGTTTTCGATTAGGGAAGCTATGGCGAGGGAAACGAAGACGGCCATGGAGGTGAGGAATAACATTTCAGTGATTTTACTGAGGAACTTGTGTTAACAGCGAAAGGCTACCCGGTTGTGTTGGTAGACAGTGGTAAAAAGAAACGACCTCGCTATTCCTTTATACTTGGTGGTCACCGCCTACCTTGGTCTACGCCAGGTGTGTCCACGTACCGTCAGATACGCTTTGAACCGCCGGATTGTATAGGTACCTGGAGCCTCATATAGTCCCAACATACCAAAGGCACAGAAAAGACTCTTACTATGATCAAGGTGTTAAATCGCCGCAAGAACACTGCTGTAGCTGTTGTGCGATGTCAGTTTTACAAATATTCCGCGACGCTCGCAAGATGATTGGTCTCAACCTGGAGCATCGCCGTGGTACGCCGGACAGATGTTCGTAGTAAAACCATGCCAAGAAAATACGGGTGGTAGCATGAATGCATGTTGGTCGGTCCAAGATAAGAGGCCATTCCAGGACAAAGCGGTTCCTACTTGCGCTGAGCAATAGCCCGGATACGTGACATTGATTCACTAGGCGTCAATCCATTGACCAGGACCCCTGGCATTGGGTAAGATCACCCACTCCGGGTTCCAGCCCGAGGGTTCGTTCCAGCAAAGTTCAACAATGCGCCAAGAAACATCACCCGATGGTGGCTTTTCGGAAGCAGGAGTTAGACATAACGAAAGCAAGTGGAGAATCTATGAGAGCCGGTCAATCAGCTTGGGCAGTGACTATAGAATCGGAACGACTTTCTTTCATTCTTTCTTCGTCAGACTATAGTCCAAAAACAGGCGACAAGGATCACTTTGATCGTCAGAGAAAGAGTTAGTTATAGGAGGATTGGTCCGAGGGGTGACCGCACTGAATGGACAGTAAAAACTGGCCTCGGAAATCCTCGACAAGCGCCCACAAACCGTCTACGGCCGTATGCGGCCGCCCGTCCCCGTCCCGTTCATACGGCGACGGCGTCCATCCCTAGAAGCGAGAGTAGGGTAGGCAGCTCAATCAGACCGATGTTAATTGTTATCGGAACACGGAGGAATAATGGATTCCGGCATTAACAAAAAGCGTCGCAAAGAAATTCATTTTTTCGCGGTAACGATGATTCGGATTGAACTGAGCCAAGGAGGCTACGTCACGAGGGCGAAAAGTGGAATCTCCGCCGCGCGCGGGAGTACAGTAGCAGAGGCTCCCTAAAAACCGACACCGCGACACGGCGGCTAGCGTTCATGATGTCCGACACATTCCAGAAAACCCGACACACTGGTCTGAATGTCTTTGAACTCCGACACATCGCCAAGCATGATGATGTACTTATTAACCTTCAACCGATCGAACTGGGTTCCTGCTTGCTCTCAATTAGGAAGTACCTCCGCTAGCGCTGATCGGCAAACAGGTAAGACCTCGAAGTCTCTCATTCCATCTCAATTCAATTGTCAGCGCACAACGATGGTTATAAACTTTCATTCACATCTGGCGGGAAGCTCCAAAATATTTTTCTACACAACAACAACACAATGGGAGTACTTACTCTCACACAATGGGATTACTTTCGGTGTGGCATGGACATGAGGAATTTGTGCAAAGGTATAACTCGAGGGAGCGCGGGGAATGTGACTGGGGGGATGCAGCAAGTTAATGAGCGCGGAACAGGCCAGGCTGGACGGCCACCGAAAACGAGGGAGAACGGGAGAAGGGGATTAGCGGGAACGGCGGGATTCCGGGACGGCCGCATGGCGGCGCGACACGGTCGCAACTTGAAGCTGTTAGAGGGACGTCGCACACAGGGAACCAGACAGACGCACCATGAAAAACTGCGGCTCGCCGTCATACTCAGACGGCGTGTTCTGCAACCCCTGAATGCTTGAAACTTGTATCCCATCTTCTCAAGCCCTCCTGCTCCGTCAAAAGATGAGCTCGCTGTTCAATTCAGAGGGAAGTAACGTAACTCGGGGGCACCACCGCCTGAACCGACCGTTTTCTCCCCTGTAGGGTATTAGACCCCTCTCTACACTGTCGCCGGCGGGAAATAATGCACACACCGACTTCGCCAACGTGTGTTTTGGTCGCTGCAGTATGTTGCTGCTCGTCGGGGGAGCAATCTGCGGGCATTGCGGCGCGTTCTGGTGCGGGAAAGAGGCGGGGAAGCGCGAGCGGTCGGGGTGATGGTGGTGGGACGGAAGAAAGAGGTAAATATTTGGGGCGCGGGGCCAGGCCATTGATCCTCGCAAATGCACGGGAGATTAGCCGACTGTGCATGTCGGGTTTTCTGAAGTTGTGTCGGGTTTGCTGAGATGCGAGTCCCGTTTGGGCGGATGTGTCGGATTTGCCTATCTACGTGTAGGGTTTCCCAGATGTGTCGGATTTTCTGATGTTTGACACGCCGTGTCGCGGTGTCGGGTTTGCTATATACTTACAGTAGCACGTAGTCATCCAGGATTAGGCGACAAGTCAGGACGGTTTGGTAGCGTTTGGAACGCATCCCAAATTTGTGGAGTGCATGTGCTGTGTCGAATATTCGGAAGCCACCTCGTTCGAGTCGAAGAAACTTGGAGTCACTGTCGTAGTTTTAGTTCTCTGCACCGAGCAGTTCATCGACGATGCTGGCCTTTCGAGAATTTCGCGATGGCTTGTCCGCTGGGATGATATCGAGTTAAAGATGATGACTGCGATTCTAACTTCTAGTACGGCGATGCCGCTAGAAGGGAAATACCGATGCCGAGATTAGTTGCAAATATTAGTTGTCCGGACGTAATATCAAACTTGATCGTCCTCTTCTGCCTTCGGGTGGAGTGGTTGAGTGCGAAAAATTGAGGACGTGGTTTGAGTACCTAAGATTGAGGATCGTCTTCGGGAGACCCAGTAGTTTTGCGAGTTATATTGCCCGACGCGAGCTGAATAAACAACGAGAAAAGCTGCTGAGCGCGGGCACAGAGAGAAAGTCAGTGGAGAGAAAACAACTGTCGAAATAGCAAGTACGTTTGACGAAGGATGGCAGCGAGAGCGACCTACATTGCTAAAGCCGATGAGCATGACCTTGAGCCCCTCGGTGAGAATGGCAGCCCCCATGAAGGAGTAGGGCGGGCCGGGCCCGGCGAAAACTTCCGTCATGAGCATTGTACACGAGCCCAAGAGGAGTGGGGGAATCGTTCGGTCGTGGTGGGACGGAGCGCACCTGCCTTGAGCGACTGAAAACACTCTTGCGATTTGCGGGCCGAGCACCAATTGGGGTCGATCGGAAGGTATCCACGGGGCTTGAGAGTTGCGGGTACGGAGATAGCGTCGTCGGGCCGTCGGCTCGTTGGGATTCAGCCAGCCAGAAACTTAATTGAGGGATGGAGCCCAGACATTGGCTTGAGGTATAGATACTTGAGTTCCAGTAGACGGAGGGGGAAGGGCTGAAAACTGCGGGGAAGAAAGATTCGAGGGCCAGAAGCAAGTGCATTAACGGAACACGAGACACGTACCAAGGCCTGATACAACTTGTTGCTACCACCAACTTTGTGGACTGGGAAAAGTATCATTAGCGTTGGCGTGCAGCATGGGTGAGATATTTAAATATGATATTAAGAGGGGCGCATTTGAGGGATATACTGAAAGTGACCTCACAACGCACCTCTGCCGCCGAACGGACGGAGCCACAGATATGTGAGCGTGAGCGTACCCATCTTAGATTAGTGAATGCTTCTACATGTGTTGTCCACGGCGAATACTAGTAGAACACTGCAGGACGTGAGTGAGGCATCTTCGTTTCCGAGCCAGAGTTGTGAAAAGCGTTGATGTTGTCTGTATAAGTGTGCTGCAGCAACTAATTTTCGCTCGATTTCGTAAGAGATATGCGCTTGAAGCGATTCCACAATTTGAGGACGATGGTCGGAAGAGGAAAGGGTTGTTTGCGATTGTGTGGGTCCGGCCCGACAAAGTGCCGATTGCCGCTTGCTTCTGACCATCATCGGATTCATCCCCTCAACGACCTGCCTCGACTCTGGTGTTCTTCACCCCTGCGAAGTCTCGGGAGGCTCTACCGTCGTTTGTCTGGCCTAGGATGCTTTGCAATCATACCTGTCCTCGGGAAACACCGTGCGGCTTGTCTGCAGCGTCACAGCGTGCCTCGCATAATTTTCGTTTATTGCGTCTCCCCTGGTCTCGCCCGACGAACTTGGGCGACCTTCTTCAAGACATTGCAATCCGAACCATACCTTGCAGTTTCGACTACCCCCCTCTCGTTTTGACCCCGCCGACGTATTATGGACTCGATAAACTTGATTCCAGAAGTCTTCTCGTCGACGCATAATTGGCCGCTGGTATCCTTATCTCATTGCTACCACCCTTAAGAACCCTCCTGAGTCCTCTGATATGCCAGGCTTGGGATCTCAAGGCTATCGCCACGCGCACTTGGGGATAATCTTTCCGTAAGCAGAAGAGGTGCTCGAGTTCTGCATTGCGGTGGGACGTCCCCTGACGTCCTCGCCGTTGCCTTCGCCGTTTCCTCGGCCAATCCTCGGCAATCTGTGTAGCTTAACACACATCTCTTGCCTCAAGAGGTGTAAGGTTCCGGCACTCGGGTCGCCGCAATCGTCCTCTCGCTGCCGTCTACTCGTTCCGTAGTCCCTCAGTTTAGTTCTGACTCGTCTGACTCGTTCCGTAGTTGGTGGTAGTCTATTTAAGCAACAGCCTGTTGTTTAAATAGCCTACCTTAGAACACTTCCCATTGAACACGAAGACCTTGCACCGTTTTCTTGCGTTCCTCTCCTTACTGAGCCTCCTGTGTGCTGCACTCCAACAGGACCCGAAGCCTCGCAGGATGCATCTTACCGCATTTTTATTATCGGCACTGCTCGGGGCTTCTTCCGTTGCCCTCGCCGCCGAAAACCCTCACAGGCGCGCCGCGACTCTCAGGAGCAGAGCACCTAAGCGCGCCTCGAAGCCGGCAGCCCCGGTAAAGCGTGCCCTGAGCGATGACTCACAGTTCCTGAACTCAAACAGCCAGAGTGAGTGTATTCATAACTCCTTGATGCCCATCCTCAAGCACGACCCCCTAACCCGCTTCCAGAGTTCGTCGTGAACGGGACCGGCGTGCCAGAGGTCAACTTCGACTTGGGCGAGTCCTATGCTGGCCGACTGCCAATCGCCAGCCCGAACGTCACAAACGCGACCGACAACGAACTCTTCTTCTGGTTTTTCCCCTCGGCCAACGAGCTCGCCAGCAACGAGATCGTCATCTGGCTCAACGGCGGGCCGGGATGCAGCTCCATGGACGGGCTGTTCCAGGAGAACGGGCCCTTTCAGTGGCAGTCGGGCACGTTCGAGCCCCAGCCGAACCCCTTTGCCTGGACGAACCTGACCAACATGGTGTGGATCGATCAGCCCATAGGCACAGGCCTGTCGCTCGCAGCTCCGGGGGCGCCGGCGCAGGTCAGGGATGAAACAGAAGTCGCGGGGGACTTTGCTGGGTTCTGGAAGAATTTCGTCGACACCTTTGAGATGCAGGGGTTTGATGTCTATTTCACCGGAGAGTCGTACGCCGGACAATGTAAGTTTTATTTCACACCCCCCAGCGATGCACTGCAATTTCAGAATCTAACTTCACACATCAGATATCCCTTACATCTCCAGCCACTTCCTCGACCTGAACGACACGATCTACTACAATGTCAAAGGGATCCAGATCAACGACCCCTCCATCGGCTCGAACGCCGTCCTCGGGGAGGCTCCCGCGGTGGCGTATCTCAACCATTACAACAATGTGCTGAACCTTAACGACTCGTTCGTCGCGACCATCAACGAGCGCGCCGAGGCCTGCGGCTATAACACCTTCATGGATCTAGCACTCACCTTCCCGCCCACCGGCGCGTTCCCCGCGCCCACCTCCTTCGCCACGGGCAACCTGTCGCGCGCTGACTGCGACATTATCGACGACATCTACCTGGCCGCACTGTACATCAATCCGTGCTTCAACTTCTACCACATCACCGACTACTGCCCCTTCTTGTGGGACGAGCTTGGCTTCCCCAGCCTGGGTGACGGGCCCAACAACTACTTCAACCGCACCGACGTGCAAACGGCTCTCAACGTGAACCCGCATGTCGACTACCGCATCTGCGGTGACAATGGCCTCGGCCTGGAACACTCCCTGCCGTCTTCCTTCACCGTCCTCGCGGGCGTCGTCGAGCGTACAAACAACGTCCTCGTTGGCAACGGCAACCTGGACTACCTCATCTTGACTAACGGCACGCTGGCCACGCTCAACAACATGACCTGGAACGGCGCACAGGGCTTCTCGTCGAGCCCGTTCACGGATAAGTTCTTTGTGCCGTACAATCCTACTATCGGCGACGCCATCACCGAGACGTTATTCCAGGGCGAGATCCCTACCGTCAGCGTGGGTCTCGTCGCCGGCGGCGGGTACATGGGCACCACGCACACGGAGCGCGGGCTGACGTTCGTCACCGTCGATCATGCGGGTCATGAGATTCCGCAGTATGTTCCCGGCGCTGGGTACAGGCAGCTGGAGTTCTTGTTGGGCCGGATCGACAGTCTGACCGAGCAGGGAGATTTTACCACCCAAAGTGGCAATTTCATGGGCACTACGCCGCTGTGAGGGCAAAAAGAATGGTGCAGTGGAGATTGTACATACATAGATAAAAGACAATTGAAACTGGCTTCCGCGATTGAAGGCACCTGGAAACTGTTCTCAAATATTCCCCTTGTGTGAAAGTTGAATATGGCGAGGATTTTATCGACAGAAGGGTTGACAGTCTCACTGATCGCGGTTCCTTTTCTCTGTACTGAAATTGGTCCGCGTAAAGTCCTACTAAGAGTTAAATCGAGGTGTCCAGAAATAAATGCGAGGAAACTAGCCTTGAGGCGATGGAAGGAGGCCGTGAGGACCGACGGGAATAAAGAAGTGAATTAGGAAGCCAGAAGACAGGTGCATACGACTCGGAAATCAGACAGCGGCTTAAGATACGAGTAATAATAGTAGGTATTTCACAAGGATTTCAAGTCAGCTGTAGGGTGCAAAGTCGGTCCCTCCGGTCAAATTAACTTGGACTGCCATGATCGCTGTACAGGCTATTTGAAGGCCACAGATAGCGATTGGATAACGAATTCCCCGTTGGGGAGGCCCGGGGGCGAGCACCGCGGTGTACCAATGCAAGCTGATCCGACGTTGACGATACGACAACGAATATTTTCCTGGTTGGGACCTCCCGAAATTTGGTTTAATGTAGACTTGTGGTTAAAATAACAATCTGGCGGAGTTTGAGAGGTTTGGAAACACAGACGTGATATAAAAAGAGAGGTCTTATCTCCTCAGGCGACATGGCTTTCCCCAAGAGCTTTCTGGCCTTTCTTGCCTTCGGAATCTCAGTCTTTGCTCAAAATGAATTCCAAACCGTACTAGACACGAGGCCTGAACACCTCGGGGAAACCTTCCACCACCCTATTCGACGTGTCGCCGTTGTTGGCGCAGGACCTGCCGGACTTCAAGCTGCTGCGAATCTTATCGAACACAACTTCGCGGTTCGCCTGTTTGAACGCGCTCCGCATCCAGGAGGGAACTGGCTTTACAGCGAAGAAACTCCTATCAGGGAACCATATCCGTAATTCCGCCGGTTCTTTTATACCACTGTAACTAAAATCGTGCAGCGATATGCCCGTAGGCCAGAACCCCGACTTGGATATCCCGTACCAGCTGCCCATAAAACGATATTACAACGATGGAGATGACGACCTGACCTTGAATCATCGGTGGACGGAACACTGGCGACCCCGTCCAGTCTGGTACAACCTATTTACCAATTCGCCCAAGGTCACAGTTACCCTCATCTTGGGCTGCATCGATCGATGAATTCTCGGCAGGTAAGCACGGAGCTCCCGGATGTTACATACCATCCCGGAACTCCATGGGTGCTCTCCCACCAGGCAATTCAGCGGCATGTCCGCTCGTACGCGTCCCACCACTGCATAAACTCAAATGATTACTGTCCCGCGACTCCGTCTGCACCGCGAGTAGCCTCATATTCAACTAGAGTGGAGAAGGTTGAAAAGGACGCAGAGGTACTCACGCTTCGCCGCCTCGAGCGGCTGCAGTACTCAAACCAAATCCTGGAAGAATGGTGGACGGAGACGTTCGATGCGGTTGTCCTTGCCACCGGTCCCTACACCTCGGCTCACGTCCCCGAAATCGACGGCATCGTGGATTGGAGCAAGGCAAAAGAGGGGGAACATTACAGTATTTACCACTCGCAGTCATACCGGCACCCGGAGCGGTACGCTCGCAAGGTGCGAATTCTACGAAATTATTAAGCTGCGCAATGCTGAGGGGTCGGAAGACTGTACTCATTGTCGGCGCCTCTGTCTCTGCCTCTGAAATTGCGCGCGATATTAGTCCGTTCGTACATCGGATCATCGCCAGCGTTCGAGTAAGTTTTTCTTCTCAGTCACAAGGTAGAAAAGCCTCTGATCACATTCTCAGCCCCCTACAAAACCCATCGGGACAAGGTTACGCAGTCTCTCTAGATTCCCCAATACCACGGAATTGGTTCCCGAAATTGCCTCCTTCGAACCGTTGAAAACACATACCGATGGCATTCGGGAGGGGAAAATTCATCTCATAAATGGCTCCACCCTGCAGGGTATCGACGAAGTACACCACTTACTTTTATTCCGAAATCATTGATTCCAAGATGGAAATTGCCAGATTATACTCGCAACAGGATACCAAAGCACTGCTTTGTATCCTCCCGGCTCGTGAGCAACCGCACCTTATTCTTCGCATATATATTTGCGCTCAAAAGAATCAACAGCCCGGCACGTCCCCATGCTAATACTTCGTGGATGGGTCACTACATTCCAGACCCCACTCTCGCGTATTCTTCTAGTCCATATTTCAACCCCTCTACTCCCCTCCCAATCTCGCTAATTTGCATTCCAGGCCGCGCGTGGACCATGGGGCGGTATCAATATTACGGGCTTGCAAAGTTGTGGGAGGGAACCGCCCGTCTTCCGCCGCCGGAGGAGATTGAAGAACCCGATACGCGTCCCGAAGTGTGGCTCGGTGAAGGTACACCACACTGGCTTCACCGTGAAACCCGTTCTCACCTTACCGTCCAGAGTTATTCCGACGTTATATTACCTGGCTTAACGACGCATCCCTGGAATATGGCGGACGCTTCGTACAGCCTCCTCCAATTGAGTACGTCTAAGAATCGCCGTTACGCTCCTTTCCCGCTTACATTCTGCAGGAAGATCGAGCTACTGAAATATTTCTCAGTGGTTCATTTCCTGAATGTGGGGATAATGAAATATAGAGGGTTGTAAAGGGATTTACTTACACTTTTTCAGGCCACCGTAGGACTTGGAGACATAGGTCTCATCGCCGCTTCAATGCTCTCGGGGCAATTGAACGTTGAAGATCCGTGGGACGTATTGGTGGATGAGGATACCGACTGGTGATTCTTTTGTCCTTCTTCAATATAATCCATAGGTGAATGAGTTTGTAAATATGGCGAAGCGGAAATTGGACCCTCCTTTTTGATCCGCTAAGTTAGCCAAAACGGAAATCAACTCCACGTGAATATGACTGACCCGCCATTTTCCTGAGAGAGTGAGTAGTTCCAATGAAATGTCCTTGAGCTGCAACCTAGATTTCTGTGCTGGATTTCAAAGATTTGCCCTGTCGTCGGCCTCCGCGATACCAGGGATGTCCGGAGGGCCTTACGAATTACTTTGACACAAACAGCCGCTAAACCCACACCAAGCCACATCGGGCCGAATGAGCCAAATCGAGCCGCATGCGGCCAAGTCAAACCAATGAACAATCACTCACTCGACAGCCGTAAAATTATGGCGCAAAAAAATGCGGCAACCCCGCCGTTCCCAGGGCAATGGCCAATTGGTCGCAAGACCGCTTGAAACTGAGCACGTTGGACGGCAAGGCCGTAACCTGAGGCTGTTTTTCGGCGAAATAAAGCCTTGGAAAGGACCAAATTTTCCATCTCGGGAGCTAGCTCTTGGCGCGCGATGGTCCTCGGTCTTCGCCCAAGGGCGTATGCGGGTCGCGTTGAGCAAAAGCAGGGCGGGTAGTGCGACAGGACATCCCAAAATGTTCGGACCGCTACAGTGTGCACCACACCGCTGAAATGCTCGCCATGCCGATACTGAGGAGAGATATGGCAGCGGGTGGACGAGGGTTGAAACTCTGTGCAAGACCTAAGCATCGAGGTCTGAGATGATGGCACCACCAATAGATTTGCTCCACTCAAGTATGATTGCAAAACACCGCGGGTGAGCACAGGTGCGGTATGACTCCCTCAGGTGGATTCCAAGAGGGTAGAAAGTAGCTCTAGGTGAAGCGAGGAAAGTACATCTTAGAACGCAATTCCAAGGCTCTTGGACGTTAGACTCACTGGAAGAGGACAGAAGGGCAAGCACTGTTGGGCGAGCAACAGCCATTTCTGAAGGCGATTTTGGCAGTCAAAGGTGGCATAGAAGTGCCGAGGTACTACTAATAGCAAGGGTTTTTCTTCGAGTTCCTATCAGAGACATGGCGCTTGAAGCGATCCCAGAATTCTGAGGATGATGATCGGAAGAGGAAGGGTTTGTTTGCAACTGCGTGGCTACGGCCTTGTTCCGGCCCGACCGCCGCTTGCTCTTGACGTTCATCCACGAAACTCAAGTTTGATACTCTGGCTTGCAAACACGTCTGTGGGAACCTCTACCCCTCGGATTTCTCTTGCCGCAAGGAGAATCTGGCCTCCCGCAAATTCTCGTGGCTCGAATTCGCTCACTGCTTAATGCCAGGCAGCCCAGGGCCCAGGCAGCAGGCTTCACCAAAAGTCCCAAAAAGATCAAGAGGATGTCTTTCGCCTTCACTCTTCACCGGATTTCAATTTATCGATGGCCTACGACTCTGGTCTTGCCTCAGATTGCCGCGGTATCTCAAGAATATTCCCTGATATACCAGTCTCTGGAAGTGAACACTGGTCCTTCAGATTCGACTTCGTATGTTCGGTTTATCCTCTCGGCGTCCGAGTCCGCAATATCTCATTCCACAGAACCTAGACGACATGGTATATTGCAAGTAAGTAACAGCAATACGTAGACTGGTCGGCCCGTACATCCACCCCGGCCCAAACGAGTTTCGTCTCAGGTATTCATTACCAGGAGATGGAAACTGCGCGCGCTCCGATTCCTTGACTGCCTGCAACCTTGTCAGTTATTCATGCCCGAATTCAAACAGACCGTCAGGTCGATGGCCTCACCGAGTCAAATGTTTGCGGGGGGCGGCCACACGAAGCCATCGGGGATGTGTGGCTGAGGAAGAATTCTAAAGACCTGCGACGTCACTGCAGCAGTTTCGACCAACCGTGGCTGTCGTCCCTTCGGGTTGGGCTCACCTCGCACCATCATAGGGATCTGGCTCGCAAAGGAATAGATTGACACTAAGCGGAACGTCACGGTGAGCAACGTACAACGAGAACTACGAACTTGAACTAACTTATGATGAGTGTCATCATCGTGATCCCAAACGCGACCAATAGCATAAATGACAACGCGTCCGTCAAATCGTGGCTCAGGAACCACTGCTTCCCGGCGGTCGAGGTATTGTACTTCTCCAGTACATCGATCCAGAATGATCTTTTGCACAGGTGAGTTACAAGAACCAAAGATGGACGGCAGAAGCACACATAAGGGTCCAGACTATGCCCGTTATCCAGTCCAGGGTATTCGGCGCGGTAGTTTGTCCGCAAAATGCCGCCGAGGCCTTATAGGTGCCCAATGCCAACACGACAGCGGTGTTCAGCATCCTCCAGGGTGTGATATCGACGTGAAATTTACCAGCGACCAGTAGGTCAAGATACCGTGTTTTTGTTCCGAGAAAGTCGTAGCCGAAGAACCAGGACGTGACTGCAAGGGAGGGTTCATCGTCTTGCAGAATTTCGATCCAGTAGGAGCTTTCGATTTCCTGAGAATAGGAGAACCTGCTGATCTCATGAACGCACATTAGGGTCCAGCCGACACCAACAGTCCATTCCAGCGCCGTTGGCACACTCGTCTGTCCGCGGTACGAAGTCACGGCCTTGTAAATACCCAACGTCGCGAATACCGTGGTGTTCATGCATCTCCAGGGTGTGATCATGACACGCAGTTCATGAGATCTTCTGGACACCACTGGGGCATTGTCGGCCTCAAATACGCCGACCCAATACGAGCTTTCGCGGGTCTTAATCGTCGCGGCGCGAGAATGTGCTGGAGATGGTGCGCACATGAGAGCCCAAACGACGCCGATAATCCAGTCCAGCGTTGTCGGCGCCGTTGGCTGCCCGCCGGCGCGGTACGTCACGATAGCTTTGGCGACTCCAAATCCCAGGAAGACAACTGTATTTAGGAACCTCCAACGCTTGATTCCGGTGTGGAATCTGGGGTGCACTTGATCCACGACGTGAGTGTTGGGCCCGGGGGGCGTGCCGGGAGTGCTCGTGGTCGCCCTTCGGTTGAGATTTGGTGAAGGGAGGGCCGTGCTCACCGACATTGCGCTGTTAGACATGCAGTTCAAGACGAAGGAAGAACGAGTTAAATTAAATAACTTGAAGGCCCATCATGATCGATGATCCCTTGCCAAAAATATACTAGCAGCGCGATTTGTATCAAGCGTAAAGTGCTATATCCCTTTTGCAGTGGGAGTGAGTCCAGCGCAACCAGGAACAGGCTCGCGACGAGGTCTTGTTGAGACACTTCGGCCTGGTAGTATGCGCGACACCGAAGAACGAACGTCCAGAAATGTCGGCAGCTTTGAACCATATAAAGAACGCCGGGAGGCACACGATGTGCGAGCCGTTCCACTTTCAAGCGCACTCCCGAACGTACCTCGTTCGACTCGGAGTAAGAGGGTGGGTCTTGGCGTCATTAAACATCGCCCTCGGACTTTTGTCTTTTGGTTTTTGCCTAGCTCGGCTCGTCGAAGGCAATGCAACAGTGGCACGAAGACCGAAGACCGTGAGGTGAGTAGGCGTAGAAGTGAGAGGAGGAGGGGCTTACATCGTTAGCACAGAACGTTCGTTGTCAAGATTTGTTAACTGGTGCCCAGAAGTTTGAGTGTGTATCCGAGCGTTAGACGGCGGATTCTTATCCAGAGTTTTGATCAAATTGTCCAATCCGAGATCTCTCGTTCAACCCGAGGCCCCGTCGTAAGGGCGTCCTGCCGTTCTTTTTGTCATGTCCCCTGGAAAGCACCCGATATTGCGGTAAGCCCATACCGTACCACGAATGCAGGAGCCGCGTTGATGAGTGATCCCATTTCATAACCGTGAGAGTACATCCATCGAGGTACGCCAACAAGTCAACGAGGGGGGGTAATTTTTAAAGGTATTGGGTATATATAACGAGTTCATCTGGACGGTGAGAAAGAGGAGTTATACCGCCAAACCAGCCAGTTAAACCTGCCCTAGAACTCCATGAAGGTGTTTAAGGAGAGTCAAACAATGCCCTCAGACAGGAACCTCGGTGGTAAGAGTTCAATTTAATCTTGAGGATACGTTTAATGAGAGTCAAGACGTCAGTCGCACACGGGAGAATTATAATCATACTTCAGGCAAGGATAGTATGGAGGATACAGTAAAGTAGACAAAGAACCCTTCATTCACTTGCTCCCTTCAGCGGTCGACGGTTTCGCCGCCAAATAAGTATGTCATTGCCGTTGGCAACTTTACTGTAGGAGTTGAAACATAGATGAAAACCCACGGGCACAGTTTGGGGATCTATAAGGAGGGTTCTCGAACCTGGTGAGGGTCTCAGTGGGCGTCATAACGATTTAATAACCAGGACTGATCTTGAAATCGGGATAAAAGAAATTGCCGCCCCTCCGCTTGAAGTATTAGACATGCTGTGTCCTGTGTAGGAAAAGTGGGTCATGCGGCTGCAATGGTGGTGCCCCGTTATCATTGCGTAAATATTTGACAACCTCCTCGTAGTTGGCATGTATTCCCTCAAACTTCAAGTCTTACGAATCAAAGGCAACTAATTGTTGTTTGTTCTGAAAACAAGCTCCGCTTTTGAAGGAAGGCCTCGGGGGGATCACCATGTCCTCCGCACCTCCAACGCACATGAAACATCGTGGAATGCGATCCTGCACTAGGCTGCTCCGGCTGTAACCGGCTAGGCGATGCGAAGTTGAACCGTGAGAATTGTTTGATCAAAGTTTGATTTCGACGTTGGCTGGGTCACTTATTCCAAAAAATTTACGCCGATCGTCACGATCACCGCCTGGGCCGAGATGCCGTCGATCATTGATGAGGTCGTTGATCGGTCCATATCGGGTAGGCTTTCCCGGCCATCAAACGCGTCGCGGCGCGCTTCCTTGGTTCCCTGCCTTTTCTCCCTCGGACTAAGATTTAAAGACTCAAGGTAAGCTCTGCTCTGTCAATAGCTATTTCATGTACTCTTAGCCCTCAATGAATTCAGTGCTCATTTATTTGACTATGGGAGCGGAGGAGGCGGACATGCGAGAGTTGTTTTCTGCTCATGCATTCATCAAGACAAGCAGGGAGTTAGTTTTAATATACAATCTATTTCTATGTGTCACCAAACCCAAGGTATTAGCATCTCCGGTGGGAAATATGCAATTGGACAGAATGGATATCATGATCTTCCAACCGGACAGAACGAAGATGTCCGACTGGACAAAAGTGACAACCTCCGATCGCACAAAACGGAGATGCCCAGTCGTACAGACTGGGACTGTCCGACTGGGCAAACCTGAAATACGCAGTTGGACATGACAAAATGTCCGATTGAACATAACGATGGTTTAACGCTGCGTTCAAACTCACTGTAATTTTCCAACGAATTTTCGGATGTTTGTGAACTACATAGGCCGTCTAGGGGTCTCTTAGGATGCGCAGTGGGGCGCTTGATTAAAGGCTTGAGGGGGGGAACTTGTGGAGAAATGGACATACAATTAGTCTTAGACTTGAAAGAAATTGATATATTCCCACACTCACCGCAGCACGGCATCGGTGTCGACGCGTTTCGCACGCGTTCGCTCACTGAGATGCATGAGGTGTCTGTACGAGGTCCCAAGGGTGCGGTGCATTGGGGTACATGGCATACAATCGAGGGCAATTTAATCAGTCTTCGAGAAATGTTTACATTCATAGACACTCACCAGAATGTGGGTGCCGGCGTTGGCGCATTTCGCGTGAATTCACCTCGGGCTATTGAGGTCATTTGATGCGAAATTCCAAAGGCCAGGTGAACTATTTGGACGAAGGCCTGTGATGGGGAACTGGCAGAAATTCAACCGGTCTTACCGCAATGTAACAATAAGCTTAAGTAACACTCGACTCAGGACTGTGGTCCCGGCCCTCTGCAGCTGGGCAGAGTGCCAGCTCCTAAGAATTAGATGGGTGAGGTGCACATCCTCCTTCTATTCCTAGCCGTTTCCGCGGTCTTTGTGCCTCGTTTGATTCAACTCGACAAGATACGGAGGTCGATCATTTTAACTATGATTGGCGGATTGATCTCCGATGTTTCTGCCATTCCCAAAGTACTGTGGTCCTTGGGAGTTAATCGGCGGCTGCCATACTATTCGATGCATCTATGCCCAAGCTCCCAAATTTTCTTGGGATGTAAGGAGCCAAGGGGAGAGTGGAATGAATATAATTCAACGAGAAAGTGATTTGGCAGGTGGAAAGTCGCGTAAGTACTTATGTGCAGGAAATTTACGATATTTACAGTAAAGATCGTAAATCGGCCCCACGTGCAAAGGCCTAGGGCGTCCCTTACGCGGTAAATCCGTCGATAAGCGCTACGCGGCTGATCGTGATTTACCTGCCGTATTCGGTTGACCTTCCACTACTTACCACAGTTATTAAGCGTCTGTTGACGGAACGACGCGTTTTGAACATCCCTTACGCACGGAGGATGTTGAGTGTTGAGATGCGCTCAAAACGACACGTCCAAACCACGTGTTTTCAGCGAAACACAACGTTTCTCGCGCCTCCCATGCAAAAGTTCATTCCTCAAGACTTAAATGCACCATGTTGAGTGCCCTCGACTCGTTGTCGTCACAGGGTCAATAAATTTCCCCCTTGGCTAGATGTGGTGAGAAGGGTTCGACTCACCTTCAATCCACAATGGATTAATGAAAAAACCCGTGACTCTCAGAACCTTATCTTCCGCTACTCAGATAAATTCTCCTGATCTCGTACGGACAACTCGTCACACAGCAGGGATGTCCCCAGGATACTGGGCCTGCAGCAACGTCCCCCCTATCCTCGGCATGGCTTTTGAGCGAACACACGCGTTGACGGCGAGGGTCACATTCAGGTGAGTGTGGGAATCTATCCCTCTTCCAATACTGGTTGTGCTTTGGTTAGTTCCACGCCACAGGTCTTCTTTCAAGCAATGTATCACGCCGCCAGAAGGTCCTCCATGTCTTTGGATGAATTCACGCGACACACCGCGACGGCTCTTGTGGTTGGGTGGATAACTTTATGTATTTCTTAATACTCTATATTTCCGTGAGTTCTTCGCCACAGGGCTTTTTTTTGCAACTTGTCCTACTGTTCAGCCCTCCCCTGGACACAGTGTGTGCTTTTACGATGAACGCTCCAGCAATGCGGCGAGGCAGGACCCGCAGTCCCGATGAGTTTAATAATTTTGCAAACACCAATACCGACACTGACTCGATCTGAAGAAGATTAATGCTAGGACGATCGATTGAAGCGGTGTGCCACGCCGTGGGAATGCCCCCCTCAGAGGCTTCGTAAACTTGGGGACGAATACAAAGGAAACCCGCCCGCGCGGCGGTGCACATTTAAGCGAGTGTTGCTCCACGGTCCTCACTGCATTCAATACCAACCCTTCCTCGGTGAGCTTTTTACAGCTCTCTTGACATATTGTAATGTTCTTCAACGTGCTCTCTTCTGGATTCAGCTCACTGCAGAATCCTGTGATAACCGGAGCACTAGGTTTGAACTCTGTGTTTAATGCGCGGTAGAGCAAGATTCTTCAAGAATTGTTTGCCATAGATTCAATGTGTCTCATGAGACACATAATGTGCATGCAAACACTCATGCTTAGTCTCCTGGCTTCAGAACGGCATGAGTTCAATGTAAACAAGGCTCTGAATTGCACTCAAGACTGTGAATTGAGGTGAAGATGGGCGGGAGTTCCACACAGATTGTGGGGTGTATAAGCATAGTTGTTGCTAAGTAAATTTTGAGCACCTCCCGGCGCAGGAACAAGGAAGGCGTCGAGTTCAACATGCCGAGACGTCAATCAACCGCAAAATGATGCTGATGATGGAAATGATGGCCGCCCGGCGATTTACCTGTGATGTGACCATCAATTTACATCACAGACGTAAATAAAAGCAGATAAAGAAACTTATTCCATTATCCTTACTAAGTTTGTAGCCAATGATATAGTCCGTGAGCGCGAAGTAAACTAAATTCACATTCAGATAAAAAAACACCTTGAACAGCAAGTAAGTAAGCGCAGGGCTGAAAGTAAGTAAGTCAGTAAGCACAGCCGTGAGCAAGGTCAGTCACAGAAACCTTGTATCTCTGCATTACATGCGACATAATGTGTTTTTTCTGTCATTTTTGGGTGTGTTGTAAGCCACTGTGAACCCAAAAAAGTTGACAAAATCTCATAGAAAGCAGGCCAGTTTCATAGAAAACAGGGATTTATGGGTGTCTATGGGTGTCTATGGAGTTGACCCCCCCCCCTCCCACCTTGCTATCATAGACACCCATTGTCTATGATGTCTATGGCGTCTATGTGGGTCTCTGTGGGTCTATAGGGCAGTTTTGGTTTTTCCTGATGCGTTGGGCTCTATCGCGCGGACCGACGTGAACGGCAATCAGTGGCTCTACCCCGGGTGCCTATACACTCAGCGTCGACGTCCCGCAGCAGCTCACGCATGCGTTCACGTTGACGGGGACCGCCACTCAAATCACTTTTTTCCCGCAGCCTTAGCCTTCCGAAATAGTTGTTGTACGATGTCTTTAGGATACCAGTCTCGATAGGAAATAGCAAAAATTGTGAGGACCGGCTGCGAAAACACCAAACCTGGCCCGAACCGTCCCTAGGCATTGTCCTTGGCTGCGGCCTGGCGTCCTTCAAGGATGGAAAAGGAAAAATCTCGCAAGGTCTTGCACGACTGTACCGTATCCTTGTTTCGGAGTCCATTTTCGTCATATGGAAAATCCGTAACGACTTCGTAATAAACCACGACGGTGAATCACCTTCTGAGAACTTGATCCACAACAAATGGCTCCAGGCTATTAATCTACGGTTGACGTTCGACCGTGTTCTCACGAATTACGCTAAATACGGCAAGCAAAACGTCAATAAAGTCCTCCCTTGTCCTGCAGACCTGGTCATCAACACTGTTGAATGAGGAACTACTCCCAGGAGATTGGCTCAGACATCCCGGGGTCTAGTCTCTTCTAAACTGACGCTACAACTGCTAACTCGTACCTTGTCACGTTGTACCCGGGGTCTTAGTGGGTATAGAACCAAAGTCGTCACACCCGTCCTCGCAGCCATCAGGCCGGCGGGGTAGGGGAAGATAACGCTCTGAAGCCCCACACTGTTGCAAGCCGCTTCATGCCTAACAGCATTCCCCGGGCGGTGGGTCCAACTTTCCTCCCATACTCTTTCAGTGGAAGGCCCCTTTTGGGACTTCTGTTCTTTGCGCAGTACAGAGATTAACCAATCGTTAGTTGTCTGTGTCTGATATCGTACCACCAAATAAAAATAAAAATAAAATAAATTGTGAGGACCATCAGAACGGTCAATTCACCAAAGAAACTATATGAGTTTGTTTAAGCCATATAGTTTCTTTAAGCAATGGCTGTCTCAACATACAATCACACTTGAGCAATGCTCTGATTAATCAGGGGAGCTCCCTTTGCTGAGGTGGAGGTGTCCCGGAACACTCCAGTACGAGCTTCGTGATTGTTGATCATACGCGGCGTGAAAATGTGCTGCAGATGGTGCGCGCATGAGAGCCCAAACGACGCCGATAATCCAGTCTGGCGTTGTCGGCGCCGTTGGCTGCCCGCCGGCGCGGACGACAATTTAGGAGCCTCCAGCGCTTGATTCCGGCCTGGAATCTGGGGTGCAAGAAAGTTTGGTCGACGACGTGAGTGTTGGGCCCGGGGAGCGTGGCGGGAGTGCTCGTGGTCGGCCTTCGGTTGGAAGTTGGTGAAGGGAGGGCCGTGCTCACCGACGTTGTGCTGTTAGACATGCAGGTCAAGACGAAGGAGGAACGAGCTAAGTTAAATTAAATAAGGCCCATCATGATCGATGATCCCTTGCCAAAAAATGCACCAGCAGCGCGATTCGTATCAAGCGTAAAGTGCTATATCCCTTTTGCAGTGGGGCTTGTTGAGACACTTCGGCCTCGTAATATGCGCGACACCGAAGAACCAACGTTCAGAAATGTTGGCAGCTTTGAACCATATAAAGAAATTAAAAGAACGCCGGGAGGCACATGATGTGCGACGAGTTCCACTTTCAAGCGCACTCCCAAACGTACCTCGTTCGACTCGGAGTAGGAGGGTGGGTCCTGGCATCATTAAACATCTCCCTCGGATTTTTGTCTTTTTTTTTTTCATAGACGCGAGCGCCTGACCTACTATATCGCGCTGGGAACCTGGCCACACTAGGAACCTGGCCATAGGCCAACTGTCAGGACTTTAGAGTGCATAATATCTTCCCTTTGTAATTCCACAATGGAATATGAACCATTACGCACCTTGAGACCAAATTTCAACCCAAAGTGATAAGTTGATGCAAAGCTGTGCCTGGATTGATCGCGGTCCGGAGGGTGAGAACATCAATTTGATAATCCCGAGCGACCGTTTCGCCTGTTTCTCAACCAATACGCCGGGGATCTGGGACTTTAAGGGCTCATTCTTCTGCTAGAACCTGGTGCTTTCTTCTCAGTATATTTTTCCCAGCCAAGGACCCGCCCTCTGTGGCCAAATTCATCAACACAATTAGAACAGAAACTCGATGATCGCACTCTGAAATTCGATATACCGATGGCCTCTTCAAGACTAGAATTCCAACGCCTTGCAGTATCTATTATGATAGGTAAGACATATATATCATTCATTATATGAAACTCGAATACCTCCCCCTCCCTCCTAATATGAATACCGATAGAAAATCACCCATTGGACGTGAGAAAAAAGATTAAACGTCGGGTTCTCAACAGTACACCTTGCAAGTAGAGATATGCATTCAGATTGGTCCATTACATTCCAATGAACCTCCCTATCACTTATTTTGGCCTACAATCCGTTACCACTGGCGCACCAACCCGATTTAGATGAAAGTACGCTTTCGCTGCAGAGGACCTTGTAAAATGTCTCTGCTACACTACTTTTGTAAGATCCAATGTATTATATAGGTGCCCAGAATGCATCATGCAGGTCACACATACACTATAGCCAACGGTGCGGACCTTCATTCGCCGCCAACAATATGCTTTCGAGGGTGGCCAGGTACCCTGTCAATTACCATTTTGGGAAGTTTTTGAAACTCTAAATTCGTTGGGCACTCAAAACGGCACTAGAATTATCGTAAATATGCTCAATCTCTTCGGAAGATGCGCGCCTATCGTCTGAGGCCCATAGAGCTGGGGAAAACCTCCGTGGAACATCAAGATCGGGCTCAAACCCCTTAGGTGGCCAGGTTCCCGGCGCGATATAGTAGCTCGGCTCGTCGAAGGCAATGCCCCAGTGACACGAAGACCGAGGAAGACCGTGAGGTGAGTAGGCATAGCAGTGAGCGGAGGAGGGCTTCTTACATCGTTGCCACAGAATGTTGTCAAGATTTGTGAACCGGTGCATCCGAGCGTTGAACGAACTAAGAACGGCGGGAAGGCGCACGGTATGCGCCGGATTCGGCTCAGAGTTTTGATCAAATTGTCCAATCCGAGATCTCTCGTTCAACCCGAGGCTCCGCCGTAAGGGCGTCCGGCCGTTCTTTTTGTGTCGTGGCCCGTAGAAAGCACCCTATATTGCGGTAAGTATCGTACTTCACGAATGCAGGAGCCGCGTTGATGTCATTTCATCATCGTGAGCCCATCCTCCGAGGTACGCCAACAGGTCAACGAGGGAGGTTAAAGAGAGCGTGCTGGCGTTGAAACGTTGAAAGTGCAGCCGATGCTTCCATGCAAACGCCGAGTAAATGTCGAGCTTCCGGAGAAGGACGCGGTAGTTGTATTTACAGACGATCGAGCTGTATGAGGAAGAGGAAAGAAGACGTGTATGAAACGCACGATTTTCAGGTGCGCACCTATCCCGTCTACTATCTTGCCCACTCCGCTGGGAATCTACCTTCGAATGTGCGAACCTGCCTCATGCGGGTCAGCGTCTCGAGAACAAGACACAAACAGAGCAACTTACCTCGGCTTGTGCGAAGGACACGGGAGGAGTTGAAGGAGTCTAACGCTTGTGGGCGAATCTCTGCAGTGCGCCGCAGGCACGGAGAGCATGTCTGGGGTGGGTTGAAAACGTACTCCGTCAAGGAAACAGGGCGAACTGAAATAGTCATTTAAAAGAAGCACGGAGGTGTTATCTCAAAATTTTAACCTGAGTACCACGCCAGCCAACATCAGTGCGACAGTAACAAAAATGAAGCTTAAAATACAAATTCGTCGCCGGACTCCAATTGCCGGTTTGAATCCATACCTACTTCGATCTTCTTTGAATGACGCTTCCTGGAAACGGGTTCATCGCGTGTGCCCGAATGATACGCTGACGGTGGCGTCTGGATCAGCAAGATATGGAGCTTGCACAGCGTCCAATAGGATGACGAACTGGCACACCTACCCGCCTACGGGAGGAGAACGCACAAGAAGCCGCAACCAAAGTCCAAGAGCCTGTGGACTCGATGTTGTTAAGCACAGCGGGCTGAGTTTATCTGAGCGGCCCTGTAAGTACCAACAATGTCAACGTTATAAGTGCGGTCGGGAGGAACGAGGATAGCGCTAAAGTGATATTGAGCGCGCGGTCTGCGCCTCCAGGATGCGGTGGGAAGTGGTTCTGATTCCGAGCGACGCCCCAGGGATGTTGAATTCAATAGCTTTGTCGTCCTGCAGGCAGAAATATGGGTCGAAGAGGAAGAGGGCATGAGACAAACGAGGATGCAACAGACACGAATGAGATTATCTCTTGCGCTCTCCGTCTAAGCAGAGTTCCCATCTGCCCTATAAATCGATTAATATCCTCGTTCATCTGGCTGAAGGAAAATCGAAATGAACATACGGCCTCCGCCAGCTTCACGAGGAGATATCTAAGAGAGAGGTTATTTAGTAAACGATACGGGCTCAGAGTAGGTTGGCGCATGAACATCCAATCTGTGGAGCATCCGTACGCCGTAAACGCCGTAAACGCCGTAAGGGCCCCCTGAAGGTTATATCTGCATCCTTCACGAGTTTTGTCCGCGTCCTTCACGTTATGTTTAGTTCCTTCGCGAGTCAGTGATCACCCTTCACGATACATCTGGTGACCTTCAGGCTTAAAATTTACCTTCAAGTGCCCTGCCTTCATGCACTAACTAACCCTTAAGGTGAGCTTTATCCGTGAACGGTTGTGTCCTACTTCCACGATAGATCTACTCCTTGAAGGCCGGCCGAAAACCTTCAGGACTAGTTGAAACGTGAACGGTCCGCAATCGCCTTCACGATGGTGTTGCTCCTGAAAGCAAGTGGCGGACCTTCAAGACGTGTTGAAACGTGAACGGCATGTGATGTCCTTCATGATACCTTTGTTCCTCAAGGCAAGTGGCCCACCTTGAAGACCTGTTGAAACGTGAATGGTCTGCAATGTCCTTCACGCTGAATCTGTTCCTTAAGGCAAGTGGCCAACCATTCAGGACGGAGTCATATGTGAAGGCAATCTCCAGTCGTGAACGATGTTCAACGAACCCGTGAACGATTCAATTTACCCTTCGTAAATTCGCAGCCAATGCTATATCTCTTGACGCAAGTTGACCAACACGGACCTCGTCAACAGCGAGGAAAGATCTCTTCCTCTACGCCCTGGGGTGCCCAAACTGTCGTTGTACTTACACCGCCCAGGCCTTGCTTATGTGTCAGCCGGTCGCCCTGTCCCGCAACTATTCGGCCTCGGACACCCTTCAACTTCACCCGGTTTTTTCGAGGTACTGTACATGTTATGTTACCACCCATTGGTCACCAGATCCCACGAAGCTTGACTTTCGTGGCAAACAGGAATACACTGTAATGTGCATATTGCCTTGACTCCCTCACATTTAAATTAATATTACATGCAAATCTCCTTCAACTAACAACCCTTATGTCCATTCAACTTGAAAAACTCGTCTGAGATCTATGAGCGTGCCTGCTGTTCGGGCCGAGGTCATTTAGTATGCGGTTCCTCGTTATAGTCCATGTGCTCGGATTCCCAGCCAGGACTCTACCTCCCTGGAAGGCTTCTTGAACAGCGGTTGAACTTATCTTGCCTGTTTGCTGCACCGCCAGAAACAGTTGCTTACTTTACTTTAGATATGTCCCTCTGAGGGTAGTACTCGGCCATTGGCCCACGTTGAATTTTCCAATGGTCAGTGTCCAAATTCAAAATTGGGTTGGAGTCTAACTGATTCCTTGCTTCGACGTGATTGTCATAATCTGCCCTCCTCAAGTGAACACGTCTTCCTCTGAAAACCATGCCCAGGTTCATCCTGAGGTAGTATATGGAATTGAGTGCAATCTTGTTTGATTCGCGTTGTGTATTTCACGGTCTTCGGCTATCATCCAAGATTCGAAGTCAACGACTCCACGCTCACGCACGATAATTTTGATCACTCGCTCACAACAATCTTGCAAATTCGAAGCTTTATAGTGAATTTGACCCTGGTTACAATTCGGAAGTCGGAATAATGAGAATAGGGCAATGGTTGAGTTTCCAGTGGATCTTTCCCACGGTTCGATTTCAAGTTACTTCGGACTGGGGCTGCCTTCCATCTAGATTTACTGTGAGTTCAACAAGATGAAATGCTACTCCCGCCACCAAACAACTGCATGCATTGCCACAGAGTGTGTGAGATCCTCTCCGCGTCATTTCATTCAACCTTGCTCAGACAGACTTTTGATTTCGATACCTGCGTGCTTGCTTCTTCAAGTTCAGGAATCGTGGATAAATTACTTTGCCTCCTTTACAGGGGTCAATTAAATTCAAGGCAAATTTGCTGGGACGGGGGCGACGCAAGATAATGCGAGAATCTGCGCTCGGCAATGTGATGTGGCATCCGTACAAAATTCTACGACGCCGACTGCGCTGCGCGCCGCTCCTTCTTGGATCATCAGATATATTTATACCAGAGTACTAGTTCGAGTTTTTCATGGGTCGAACATCTAGTTAGCTGCCGCTCTACCCAATGAGTTGGGCTTTAAGACACACCTCCGCCCAGTTAAACGAGATTGCGGACTCCAGCCTGTGGAGAGTATCGCGCGCGGGATACGAATAAGTAGCAGCAATGTGAGCGGGGAATAGGAGGGGGTGAAACGGGTCGTGGGGGGAGCAGGGTGTAACTGGGAGGTCTCCGTGCTCCGAATAAGGAGGTTTGGGGGCTGAAAAGGGAGAGGGAATATGGATGAAAGAGGAAAACGATGTTGGGAACATGAGAGGGGAGAGGAAGTGGAGGGGGGAAATCTGTTTCATGAAAGAACGGGCACGTATGCGGGGAAACGACCCGTTGGGACAGTAACCGGCCTGCTCTTGGACTTGCCTGATAGAGCCTTCTTACTCAGAGGTTGTCGTCAGTTGTCGTACAGGGCGCGAGTGTTAGGGTGCAGGGAAGCAGAGGCATGTGATGAAGAGCTGATTTGCGGACGCACGTGTACGGAAACCGCGCTTGCGCACTGCGCGTTAGATAGTGCGCGTTAGATAGTGCGCGCCGCGCCGGAAGTAAACGCAGACAACAACTCGCGGAGGGCAGAATACAGGCCCGGAAGTGGAAGGAGGGCCGGGACAAGAATTGACAGGAAGTGTAGGCGTACATACCTTGATACTCAGTATGTTCCTCTCGTTGACGCCGACGACTTGACCATGTGCGTTTGTGGCGCGCAGCCTGCTCTTGTGGAGGTGTCGGCGGCGCCCTGGGTGATAGATGAGTAGTGGAGCAAGACTCAACGATGCATGTGTGCGCAGGAATATCCCTGACAGCATCTAAAGCCAACTTGCCGGCTGTTCATGTGTAGTCCACCCCTCAAATCATCGAGGACTCGGAGCGCCAGTGGTCGTTTTGGCGCGAGTGGAAAGACCCTTGCCGCCTTGATAGTATGAGCGGAGAGAACAGCTGCCTCCTTGTAATGAAGGTACTTAAGCTCGGCCGATGCCGACAGTGGGGCGGGGTTTCTTGTCGGTTTGGTCGTGGTGGTGGGAGAAGAAACACACACGCGTGACAACCGTGGTTCGTGAACGGTGGGAACCTCGTGAAGGCTGTTTGGCGGCGTGACAGTTCCGAGTCAAGAGGCGTAGTTGGTAGTGCAGCGGCCACAAACTCGTGAACGACGTAGTCGGCCGATCGTGAACTTGAAGTAACCACAACATCCTGAACGATATTCGCCATCGTGAACGGAGTTGGTGAAGGGGAAGGTCAATATTGGACCTGAAGGATGGTGCTAGCAGTGAACGACATGTCAGTCATCGTGAACGAATCCTCATGTCCTTCACGAGGAGGTGTATCGTGAAGGTATACCTAGTTCGTGAAGGATGGGGAGGCTCGTGAAGGATATTTACGGCGTAAACGGCGTTTACGCCGTCATAATCCTCCACACATTCATCGTTCTCGTTGGCGCGGACATCAGTGAATTTCGTTACGGACAGATCTTGTCAGCCAGACTGAGAGAAGGTTTTTGTCAACCCCCAAAATCGGAATGTCGTGCATAACACGACTTTGAATAGAGGAGGGAGTAGGGAGGCGGGGAGGCGTACCGTGCAGAACAAATCCAAGACTTTGCACCGTAGTTCATCCAGCGTTACCTCGTTCGACTCGAGACCCCTCCATGCATAAGCTAGTACGGCGTTTTTTCGTCTTTGTTTCGTGTCGTGCCTCTGGCGTCAATGCTGTGATTGCGGTAGGGCAGGGAAGAACAAGCACGAGCGCTGCACCGGTGAAATGCAACGCGCGCTTTGGCCCTACAAATGCGGTGGAAGTTGATTCTGGTTAAATACACCCAGTCGCGATAGGATTTAACTGGCATCGAAACAAAGAGGGAAAGATTGGGGAGGAGTTATAGCTGACATAGGTGATGGACTGGCGCGGGAGGAGCACTGCAGGCAGCAGAACTAAGGCGGGAACGAGGCCTTGGGGAACCAACGCGGGAACGGGGCCATGGGGATTGATTTGGGGACGCGTTGGAGATTATACGCTCAACGATCCGGCGGATTTTCCTTCCCTAGTCGAATCCTCTGCAAATTTTGAGGTGGCCAGATTGTCGTGGTCAAGTCGTGGTGTGGGAAGAAAGGAAAAATCGTGGCGGTGTTTGAGGCGGTGTTCGGATCAAACGGTCCGTGCTCCTTCCTTCCCACCACCGTCGTGTCGATTCGCGTCGCGCGGAATCTCCTCCACCAGAACTTGGCCGACACCACCAGTCGGATTAATACATTCCTTGGTGATCGGCGCTTTCTGTCCACCAGAATCCCCTTTCCTTCGCCGAGCCCTTGCTGAGCCCCGAGACTGCTGAAATCGACTAATGTGTGCAAACTACCAGTATCTCGGTATCTTGTCTTCTGAGCCCGCTTTCTCCTCTGGTGGAGGCGTGAAGACTTTCTGGATCGACCTTCCTCGTGACATTCCCGGGTCGACACTGCACAATATTAATTCGGCCATTATATTGAGAATCTCTCCCAATTTTCGGTCCCGATAAAGGTTCTGCCGTCTGCGCTGAATGGCTATTCTCCGTTTTCCTGCCAACGATGATCCTTGGAGCGTGCTCCTCTGCACCCGACGCGCGCTGCGTTTTATCTACACGGTTCTCCCCGGTGAGGGCAGTTCCTCGCTGGCGTCATGATCAAGGTTCCCTTGTTGTCTCTAATGCCACCGTCAGCGCCATCGGCGCCATGCGCGGCGTAAAAGCCATGGTCGAAGCCCCAGGACACACCCAGCCTGCGCGGCACCTACGGGCAGGGCCAACACTCGTTCGTTCGCCCCCGCGAAACTTTCTAGCGGCATGGTGTAGACTACGATGAATTTTCAATGTAAAAACGCAAGCCGGGGAACCTGAGTCAACCTCTCATCTTCCCGTGCGCGTATGAGCTCACGAGTACCCTTGGCGTCGCAGGTTACGTGTCCTCGACTCGTAATCGCGGCGAAGATTGCTGGAATGAGAGGGAGTAGAGGATCAGCGCAAAGTAAGACCAGTCAAAGGCGAGCTGTTATTTTCTGAAACTGCAGACCAATCTTCCTGTCTCGCGGTGTTTTGCGTGTACGTCAAGCCCTGCCTAGTCTTCTCGTCTTGTTTCTGGAAAGATCGCGGCTCTGTGCATATCGTGATCGTCTCACTTCAGTGCGTCCAAAGGTATATTTTGTGCAAAATGAAACCTGATTTCAAATACCACACGGATCACTGCAAAATGGCAGGATTTCATCTCCCTCTGGAACCAACCTTGTACGTCCCCGATTGAAGCTGCTTTAAGAAGCCCAGGTACATTGCGTTTGATAATGCCCGGAAGGCCAGGAGACCGAACGCCGAAACGAGCGATACTCAGAGTTAGTTCGACAGCAGAAATGGAGCCCTAGCTGGACTATGCTAGAATGGGCTCGACGGCGGCTATTGAAACGGGTTTGTGGCGAGCATACAAAGTTCGCCGTCTTGCGCCCCTTTCTCGACCAAAGGTGATTCAACGACTACATTCGGAGAAGGAAATCTCCTGTAATGCCTGTCCCAAAAATTCCCAGGTGATGCAGCTTGGTAGAAGCCTACTTGGACCGCTGAATCCCCAGGCTTCAAAGAATTCGGACAGCCTTTTTATCTAGATTCTTCAGTAGGTACTGAGGTAGGCATTACGGAAACATTCTGAGCGGCGGGCCAACACACCTGACAATCGCTGTCAAGGACCTCGTAATACTAACCACTGACATCTGGCCTGCTCCGGTACCTGGACAGGGACTCGCAATGTACCTTTCAGCATAGTCCCCGCCGGTCATGAACAGATATTCCGCGCAATACGCATGATGGGGAAACTCAAGGTGCATAAATAGGCTGGCCGCTGGTACCCACCATACCACGCAAACTCTAACCCTCACCTCACTTATTCTGCGCCTTTTATGTCTGCCACCATAACCACACTCCCCTCTGTGACCGCGTTGCCGGATGATCAGTCCAAGCCAAAAGCTGGCGATGGCCTGGTCAGTAACCTCAACAGCCCGGAGGCCAAGAAACAAGCATATGAGACGGCCAGATCTGTTGGGCCGGCTATTCGCGACATCAGGAAGGGACTCATCAGTGTCGCTGACGCCCTGATTACCTTTGATTCCAAGAATTTCAAGAACCAGGAAGGCAACACTCTTTCGCTCGGGAAGGAGTGGAAACCGTTGATTCAGGTGTGCAGGCCCCGGCCGTTGCACCATTGATGAGAGGGCTGATTTTCTGTCTCAGGAGTTCGAGACGACCTTGCAGTTCAGTCTTGCACAGGCGATAGACACTACCGTCGTGATGAAAAGTTTGTTTCTCCACCCTCGCTCAATAAATGCCACTAACTGTCGCGCGCCCTCTCACAGCCATCACGGCCGTGCTTGGAGACGTGGCCGGAATTGACGCAAAGGACTTGGCAGACGAGCTCGCACAGTTCTTAGAGCAGCTCCGGTCGAAGGAAGCTAGCGCGCTCGAGAGCGAGCAGCGTATTACCTTGGTAAACCAAGGACTGAACGATATTTTGACTCGTGAGGACTTGGTCACGGTCGGGACCTGGTTGGATGAATCAAAGAAAATCGTCGCATCTGTGTCGTCCCAGATTCTCATCATTGCAAACTTTTGGAAGATGGTTAGTGGGTTCCCTTTTCCGAGCAGAGCTTCACAGAGCTGATATGGAACCAGATCCACTTGGACATGCTTTACTTGAGGGCGGCCCTCTCGAGCCAAGTTGAAGGCACCCCGGTGATCACCAAGGTGCGTTCTCCGTGTTGCCGCTGAGCCTGGCTCACAACAGCACTAGTACTTCTTCAAGAAGCTGGATGTGGTCAAGGAGATTTGCCATCATATCACTCTCTTGCTTGACACCTACGTTGAACAGACCAACATCGCGAATTAACGAATTTTGTTTGCCACATGCCACCAATTTCTTCTAATGATGAGATTGCGTGGCCGCGACTTGTTTCGTACAATATTGAGGATGTCCAATGTACGTTCCCGCCAAGTCCGAACTAAGGGGACAAAAAAGAACAATTACTCTCCTAAACGCTGGTAAGCCAGAGCGGACGTTTGCTGCAAATCGGGAAACATGCAGCGGCAAGCTTCAATCTTGGCCATACGCCCTCCTGAGTTTAACTCAGGATTTCAGTTTCATTCCGGACTCGCTTTTGAACTTGAGTTCTAGCGCCGTCTACCATTCTTCGGTTTGAACGCAATTCCGTCTCACCGGAGAGTCAACATTAGATGGAAATGGGCCTGCGCGGAGGGATCATTCAGTCTGGGTGAATTGACACGTTGGAGGGACTAAATGGCGAGAGGGGAACGTTAAACTCCCATGCCAACTGTCCATCCACATTGCTGCATAAGTTGCTTCAAATGCGCGGTACATTAAGCTAGAGCCGCGGCAAGCAGTTTCGGGAAGAGCGGCGTGCCAGAACCCGCTGAATATATATGTCAGGAATATCGTATCGCGAGATATTCAAATCAGCTCACTCAAAGGATCCCAGCCAGCAGTCGCATTGAATGCCGGTGCTGTGACGGGACAAAACCCGCCCTGGTTATAACCGATCGTGATGTCGGTGAAGGCCGTAGGGTTCGAATACAGGAATGGATTGAGGAACCCGAGCACAGGCTTCCCCGCGGCGATGAGCTGGTCGTTGATCAGCGCGATTATCCCCGCGAAAGTCGGAGTGGACAGGCTAGTCCCCGACTCTTGGAAAAGAATGTCATCATTCACAACCGAAAATTGCCACCCCTGGACGGCCACGTCGGGGTAGCCGCGCCCAGTGCTGTTGAAAATGCCTTCGAACCCCGTCGGCAATGTCCCGAGGAATGCGGCGATTTGTGTAGTCTGGTAGGAAGGTGCGGGGAAGAGGTTTGAAAACCCGCCACCCGTAAAGTTTACGGCGATCTCTGGCCCGAAGCCGATGGTGGATCCTACGGCGGTCGCCCAGGGACAAGATGCAGGAAACAGGGGAGTGAATGTGTTGTCGGTGCAAATGCCATCGTCTCCGCGAACTCCGGCCTGAAGCAAAATCAGCACAAAATCAAGAGACGTGGGGAATTTCAGTACATCCCCCGAAGAGAACATGATAGACATTCCCCGCGACCCAAGCGACATGTAGTTGTTGCAAATTTTCCTGTGGGTTTAGGTGATCGGCGGAAATTTTGGAATGATGGTAAATACTGACGTTGCGAGGCTAAGCCCAAACGCTGTCTCCGTTTCCTCTAATCTCGCATCGTGAGACTCTGGAGGAGGAGTCGATCTGGAGGACCTACCATACGACGTAGTCATAACAGTGGGCAAGTCTGCATCTGCGAGGCCGTCGAGATACGTCGTTGTGTCCAAAATGTCCGTCATGAAGCCAAAGCCAAACTTATTGCCCCCGACGGAGAGGAACTGTACGGGTACGCCGGTCGCGATGCCTAGCGTGAATTAAGAACCCTGAGGATTTGGACAGAGGGCGACTTGACTTGCCGATCGTGTACTCAACATCAAGATCCGCCTCAATTCCACCCGCGGTGGGGGTTTGCGGGTCGGTTCCGTTGTCAAGAGTGACCAAGCTGAAGGTGGTATTCGCAGGAATGTCTGGGCGAAAGGTTTCAAGGAATTCCTGGGCTGCCGCATCAACTTTGTAGCTCCACGGCGAAGTTCAGGAGCCTACGTACAGCTAGATCAATCGTCTCCGGCCATTGACTCACATACCCCGTCACGAGAATTGTATTATTTGGCTGGGTGGCGGGTGTTGTGGGGATACCATAGAGCAATTGCAGGCAGGCGGGGGTCATAAAATTGCCTGGGATACTCGTGTTGCAAGAGACGGGGGCTGATCCGACACGCTTCTCGAGTTGACGGTCAGACTTCACCGGCGGCACCCTGCGAGTCTTCGGAGAATGGAACGCGGTAGTGGGGTGAATGACGTCCACGTGGCCGACAAGCTCCGACGGGAGAGAGACAGAGAGCGTGCGTGTGAGATTATTTGCCAATGACGGATGCGAGAAAAGCTCGAACTGAGCACCAAACAGCTCGCTCGCTCTGGAGACCGGGAGCGAAATCGAAACCCAATCTTCGTTGGGTGAGATGACTGTAGACGTAAGGTTGTTCCGCGATGTGAAGGCATGAAAAGCCGAAACAGTTTCCGGGGAAGGCTTCACAAAGGCTTTGACCTTGGGATCCATGATGAGATGAAATTGTCTGGTGAAAATAACAGACGCACATCGGCCATCGAAAGCCACTGGCGAAATTCCGAGCTCCCCGGGGTGGCCAGCGACATTAATTTTTCTTCGAGCCCAGCGACATTATTGGAAGTCAGGGCCACGCGGAGCGTGAGCAGGTCGCCCGGAGGTGCGGGGCCATGGCTGATGAATCCGCTGGGCGCGGTCGGGCGGGTCTCGTGCAATACAAGGTTTCCGGCAGACGTGCTCGTGGCTAGCAAAACACTAGTGAGGAACCTGCGGAGGACCATGGTCGCGGCGCAGAGAGGTGGGACGAAGCAAAGAACTATGCCGTCAAATTTATGTGAGTCGGTTCTGATGAAATCCCGCTGCCGCTGTCTTGTGGCCGAGGGGATATGGGGCCGTGTTTCACCATAACGACCTTCGAATTCGAGCGATTTGGACTTGCATCGAGGGATAGTTACCCTCGGATATGAAAGCTTGGAGTGTTGTTTAATTATACCGCGTATACCAACAGTCGTTTGCTGACCGGAGCGCCGCGAGGCCGCATACGTGTCTGCGACATGGCCGTGGCGAAAATGTCGTTGAGTTGTTTTCAATCCTGCCCACGCCGGTGGAAGAACTCCGTGGGTCTAATTTTGTATTTGACACGACTCGGGAGGAACGCGCGAGCCGGATCCAGGGGTTGGCTTTGTGGGATCAAATCCATTTTTAAGTCCAAGCTGCCCAGCGAGTTTGCGGCGGGGAGAAGGCCATGATAGTCGTTGCGGGAAAAAATGATTGGCATGATCGGGAGCGACCATCCGCATTCCGCAGTCTTCGATTTATTGGATTGCGTCTCCACCCAATTGAACGTACACGGGAGAATGTGTCGCGACCGCGGGCGCGGGATAGAATAGGGACGCAAAAGCCGCAGGTGACACCCGATCAAGGAAATGTCTGTACAAGACTCCCCAGAACGCAAGACGAGGGGACAGGGCGGCGAGGCGGGATCCCCAAGGGCCAGGAGTATTAAGAATAAGCTGACGGGCGGTGCGCCAACGACGGTGCGGTGCTGCGACCATGCGCGAATTTGGTCAATCGGATTACGCTGTTGGCTGAAGGGGCTAAGTAACTGCCAGGTACTAGCCAGTACGATTCAAGTTGAAGCTGCCGAGAGAGTGATGCCGTCGACAGAAGTATAGAGCGGGTGGCAATTGAGGTGGGCGGGCGATAGTCATATTACCGAGAACGCAGGGCGGTCTGAGAGCGACATCCACGAAGAGGCAGTAAGATTCAAGGGGAACTCGGGATTTAAATATCGGACGTGGGGAGCGGGGGGGGGGGGGGGGTTAGATGATCCGAAAGCCTCACTCCAGGGGTTGATGGCTGTTTAGGACCAAAACATCGGCTCCAAACATGTTTTCTTTTTGGTTCACTGTTTGTGTCCAAGTCAAATGCAAACCAGAAATAAACTATGTTTGGGCACCCAATTGAACAGCAAACAAATACAGTTTTTCGAACCCAAAGGCTCACAGAAAATCTAATATGTTCCCCAAATCTTCTGCCACCAAAAATCAACCTGTTTGAGCTCGAAACAGCAGAAGAACAATGGGATTTTGCATGTTTGTGTCCCAAACCAGAGAGTTTTTACGGCCCAGACTGACAGAACATCTTACATATTTTGGCAAGTTTAGAGGCTTGAACATTCTTGGAATTTGAGAGCCAAAGAGGATCCAAAAATCAGCTATGTTCGGTTTATTTTTGAGCAGGCTCTGAAAGTTGGGCTGAACAGAACACATGTTTGGAAGCCATGTTTCGGGCCCAAAAATCCATCAACCCCAGGAGTGCACCACGACAACGCGCTCAAAAACTGCCCATCGTAACTCGTGCGATTCGAAGCAATTAAGCCTCCAAAGTCGTCCAGCTCATACTTCCAAGGCTTTGCACTCGCGAATCCATTCCCAGTCGACCAGGGCGAGGGTTGGGATCCTACGAAAAATCTCGGTGCGCTCCACGGGGGAATCGGCATTAAAATTTCGGATGGGGGGGGGTCTGGGGAAGGCCGAAAAAAACTTCTCCCTATAAGGTATGGGAGGGAGGGAAAAGGCTGGAAGAGGTATGGGAGAGCCCTTAGTAAGTGGTAAACACACAAATCCGACTGCCATTTTTAAAGATCCCTGTGAGTGGCGCAGCTGTCACTTTGTGCACGATTCGTCACCAGGCTTCCGCGGTGACTGTCCCACGGTTCCCTTATTCTCCCGGATGCATGCGAACGAGACTCACATGCGCTGCTACCCGGGTGGGATACTTGCGCCTTTATTTTTTGGGCACTCGGAATCGACGGACGCAGAGGTAAACACAGACGCAATGCTGGCGTCTCCTCGGATCCTGATCGTGGCGAGCAGGACACGCATGTGCACGACCATAGTATCCTCATCGACGATAACTTACCGCGCCGGCGCTCTACGTGCGTACAGAATATCGACTTCCATCCACCCTTCCCAAACCTCTGCCGCGTCTGCGGCAGCGCATCTCCCCGTGTTGCTCGCTACGTCAACCAAGACTCGCGCCGGTATGACGCCGCCCACTGGGATAGAGGGGTCGTACACCTGAAGCTCGTTCAATTCGATAGGTCCATTGCGCTGCATAGGGATCTGTACAAGAAGATTATTCATATGAATGCTGTGCGGTGCGTGCCTGCTTAACTTTTTGCCTTTTGATTTGATGTTACGCTACAATTTTGTAGTGTCTTCCTCAAAGCGATGCCCCAACTCGACGTCTGCCTGGCGACATCTGCATATGCCGTTCCAACGCAATTCGCGTCCACAAACAATCTTCTCCCAACGTGCAACACTCTTTCCACGATGTCCTCTACCATCGACACCGTCGTAAACTATATTACCACTCATATCTAATGCTCCTACTGACCCCCTCTTTAGTCTTCAATCCCAGTGAAAACCCGTTACTTATGCCGGTATATGCAACTTAAACAGGTAATGCAGACCGGGTGCGTGATGTGAGGTGTGATACGAAAAACGTATGTAGAGTATGTCATTCTGTATGAAATACTCCATTCCTAAGACTTTCGTGAACGACGAATCCAACCGGTGTTCAAATTACTACAGCGTGGCAAGAAAGACATGGGAAGCATTTTCTATCCTAAGACAGTATGACCTTTGAATCCAACTAAAGATGGTGCACTCTCGCAGCCTTGCCTACGGAGGAGCGGGAGGAGGAGTTGTAGGAATTGTGGGAATAAACTCGACAAGCAATCCAGGGTTCGTCACGGCGAGGGACGGGTTGAGTCCACCCACAGTCTGCTGCAAGGACACATACGCGCCCACGCCAGTCCCCACGAGCGTCGGGACGTAGTTTGTCGACACGTTGGCGGCGAGCGCTGTGATCGACTGCGTTCCTATGAACACGAGCGAGTACAACTCATTCGGCAGGACCGTGCCCTGATCTTCGACCAACGTCCATTGCCACGCCTGTGTCGGGTGGGGCACAATATCGAGGGTCTGGATGCACCCCGCGCGCGTGACGGTCATGTTGTTCAGGTCGTCAAAGCTCACGGTGAGGCAGAGGTTCGTGCCGGGGTCCGCGACCGGGCTGCCGTGGGTTGTAAGTGCTACGTCAACTGACTAAAGTGAAACACACCCAAAGAAAGTGATGGGGCCGCTGGTGACATTGGCGTTGTTGCCGCCGCCGCCGCCTCCGCCGGCGTTTCCCCCTCCGCCGGCGGGTCCCCCACCGCCGCCGCCGCCGGTCGGCCCGCTCGTCGTGCCGCCATTGCCGCGCTTGGCGCGCTTGCCGGGAGGCCCACCGCCGGCGGCCGGCTCGGTACATGCAAACGCGGGCCAGAGCGTCGGCGAGACCGTGGAGCGCACCGCGAGGATGCCGTGCCCGGTCGCGTCGGTCGGCGCGCTGGCCGACGTGCTCCATCCCATCGGCTTCGCGGTCGTGGTGGTTTGTACAGTGGTGCCCCAGAAGAGCGACTTGGGAAGGGATTCGGTTAACAAGAGAACGAAAGGAAAGAAGGGAAAAAGGAAGAAAGACGCAAAGTAACTTACGAAGTTGCCCATCTGCAAGCAGGTCTCGAATGCCTGCGCCGCTGGCACGGTGAGGAGAACAGCGAAGATTGCGACGGAGGCGAACATTTTGTCTCAAGGAAGAGAACAAGTTGGAGGAAGTACGCTCTGCGTGAGTGCTTTAATACCGGAACCCATGAGAGGGGGAAGACTGGAAGCCCAGGAACCAGAGGCAGCTCAGGAACCCCTCAGGAACAGAACCGACTCTGCATCACTTCTGTTGCCTACCATCCGCTGACGTATGATTCAAGACCTGCAAGCACTTAAAAGTTCAAGACTCCAGTTGTACATTGCGCAAACCTGTTGTTCCCCGGAACCGTGTTGTCAAAAACCCCTCTCTATGGCGTCCGGGCCGTGTCAGAAGAGATTGTTGGAATCGACGATTGAAGCCCGACCGGGACCGAAGGATGTTTTCCGATGCGGATGGCTACGTGCAGCTTGCGGTTGGTGGAACAAATAACTTGTCGGGAGCGGCTCGCGTGGGCCCCTATCCGTTAAAACGCGAAGAGCCTATTGGGTCGATAGTCTTTGCTCTCGCTTTCCCACGGACACGGTTTGGCCCCCGCTCACACGGTTGCCATGGTCCGAAATCACGGTACCTGAGTTCGCTGACCCTGAGCCCTCGAAGACACCAGGTTCACATGGCACTGCTCTGAAGCTTAAATGTACGCTACCTACTTTCGACGCTGTCGAAGTACGACTTTCCGAGCGGCTCGACGGTGCCTGCGGATACGGTCAGCTTAACGAAAGGGAAGACAACTGGAGGGGAGGGGAGGGAAGATACAAGACCACAGAGCCGGCCCCCGCCGCACGCGGACACGGAATGACACATTGATACCGGGAAGAACCACAGGGCCCAGCCGTAGCTTCCCACCTCCCTCAGACTTGCATCCGGCGACCAACACGGCCGTTGCCGACTATAAGCCCCATCTACAGCGCACGACCTGCGAGAAGCCTCCCGCAGAGCAAACGCCTCAGCGCGTATCGCTACTCTTCCCCGTCCCCCCCCCCCTCCCGAGCTAGCTCACGGGCAAAAAGGAAACATAAACGCACGCCCAGAATATAGTGCTGAAGTTCCTCCCACCTTGGGGCAGATTTTTGGCTTCGGGCCCCCCGATGCTGTGCGGGAAAAAAAAACGAAACGGAAACGCACGTCCAGGAACTTTTCTCCCAACTTGGCGCGGATTATTGACGCCGGGCAGCGCAGGGCACATCGATGCCGTGTGGACTCTGGAGAGAAAAAAACAAACAGAAACCAGGATAATAGTGGACTTTCCCACCTTGGCAGGGATGGCCGTTTTAGCGCCGGGCCCCTGAATCGATTGAGACTGCTATCTGAGGGAGAGGATTAGTTTTTGGGACGGGGAAGGTCAGAAATAGAGGGGATAAAGCGGGGAGCACGAGGGACGGATGTGGGTAAGAGAAGGAGACAGAGAAAAGGAGGGGGAGGGAGCAAGGAAGTGCGGTGGCACGAGCCGCAACAAACGCAGGGCGCTGACATACCTCGGGTGTACGAGGCGAAAAAAACCACTCCCGAGTGCACGAGTAAACCGCGCACTCGAGGACGCCGCGAGTATGAAGAGCACCGGCGCCCCAACCGTCACCTCTGCGAGCTCGTCCCGGATTACGCATTACGCATTGCGGACGTCCTGTGTGCGTAACTGCGTTGTTCCTCGTTGTGTTCCAGAGAAGCTGTATGGCGACGATGTGCCAAAGGCGCAAGAAAGCGCATCTCGGACGCGCGCGGAAACGGTGTTCAGGCAAAAACGAGCCAGGGCAACGCGAGAGCGCGGTGGGCCGGCGGCCAGACCAGATTACCCGGATTCAGGCAAGAGAAGAGGTTTAGAGTGGCGGCATTGGAAATAAACCCTTGAAGCTGGACCGAAGCAGTGAAACAACTTGGATACGTGGAAGTTCAGTGCAAGTGATTCAAGTGAAAGGCAAGAGGCGACCGTCACCGTGTCACGCACCAGGTGGCCGCTTGATCGGCCGACGGAACAATGATCCGAAAACCTCTCTTCCTTCCCACCACAACAACCGTGATCATGACGGGTCTCAAAAAGCTGGCCATGATCCATCTAACTCGCGCAATCTGACCTCCGAAGTTGTCCAGCTCATACTCCCAAGGCTCTGCATTCGCGAATCCACTTCCAGTCGACTAGGGCGCGGGATGGGATCCTACGAAAAATCTCGGTGCGCTTGGGGACGCAGGAATCCAGATATGCGGCTCAACTCTAAGCCAGCGGATAATCGATCCTTCGAATCAACACTTTACCAGTTACCCTTTTCCGGTCCCTCGCACTGTGCATTGAATTATCGCCCTCTCTTTCCACGCGCACCTCCCGTTCTGATCCACGTATAGAACGAGAACGCAGTACTCAACTAGGCTTCTCAAAGAACTGCGGTACCTCTCCTTCTTTCTCAAGCGCATCATCACACTGTCAAGACTTGCGAGTGGCGTGGGCGTGCATAACTGTGAGCCACTGTACTCAGTACCTTAGAATTAGACTCACTCACTGGCTGCTCCACAGTTCCTTTCTTTCGCCGAATGCTACCGTGCGTCCACGAGAGCGCGCTCAAAATCTACTGATGCACTTGATTCTGGGAACGGGGATGCAAGATAGGAAAAGATCCCGGCGGGCGTACCTTGATGCGTAAAACCGCGCTGTCGCGGGCCACACCTTGTACTGATAATTGGTATTGGTGAGTGGCCACCGCGACATATCTGCCGATGCGATCTCTGCGCTTTGCCTGAGGGCACGCGAGGTGAAGGTTGGGTTTTGGAAGAACGACGGAAGCGCGTCGGTCAGTCGTATATGCCATTTCTCGCCATTTTCTCCTTCGCACTCCCCCTCTGCACCCCCCGCCCCGATTCTATCCGGTCTTCGTTCCCTGTATTACCTGACGAAGAGTCTAGATATTATGCTTGCCTACTGACCCACCCAACGAATCTGAATGCCACACGTTGTACATACTGGTGTTCAGCGCCTCACGCTCGGCGCGCCTTTCCCGAGGCCCATCAAAATCGAACTCAGGCTGACAGGGTGCGTCATGTTTTTCCCCTGATTTTGTTCCACGAGACCCGGCGGACGTGGATGGTGGTGGTCACAACATCGTTCTCCCTTATGAGGCCAACGAGGCTCACGCGGTGCGGGTGGGCGGTGGCTTTGACTTTTGCTCTTTGCTGCGAAGATGCGCTGAGCAGAATTTAGAAAGCTCGTGTGGTAAAACTAAATATTCCCCTAGACCATGTGCTCACCTTTATTTTTTTCCCGCAGGTCCCAATGCCTCACCGGCGTCACCGCGTTCCAGAACCTACCTGGCGCCTCCGGTCAGACTGAAAATTCTCCACCCTCGAATCACATTCGTCTACTCCGTTCATTGAGAGGGCCGTGTGCACTTTTGGCGTATCTTTGGGCTGTACGATCAAAACCATTGCCGAGCTATAGCCGCACAGATACCCATGGCTTATTTTATTCTCCTCGTAGCAAGGGATGTCTCTCTCGGCAATTTCGTGTACGCTGTAGACGCTGACCATGCGATAGAAACTTGGCAACCAAAAGGCGCTCCGGCATCGCCATGTAACTCGCTACGTTAGCCAAGAAGACTCGCGCCGGTATGAAATTCAATTAGTCTCTCGTTGGCCAAAGCCTCAATACTCCACGGTCCCAGTCTTTCAGTTCGCTTCACCTGATCGTGGACGGTGTACTTCCCGGAAGACAACAAAAATGCGAAAAGTTGAGCTGCATGCTGCGAGCGAGTCTCTCGAGTCTTCCTCTCAACAACTTTACGAAAAATCGCTACCCACGGTATGCACTGGTTGTGGTTTTATTCAACGTCGTCCTTACGTGCGTGACCTACTGAAGCTATTCTGGAAAGGCGAGGCGAGTCTGAAGGCTCAGGCCTCAGGACCCATGGCTCATCCGTTATTGTAAGGCCTCTATCCGACTTTTCCAATTCCTTTCCTTCTCCATTTTCATTCAGTATATTTCGGTTTTGGCCACCACTGCCCAGAGAAATCATCCGATTCATGGCTGGTTCCTTGTTATCGATGGTGTGTATGAAGTATACTTCTGATAACTCGTGCGTGCCAGCCTGAGGTGTTGCGACGAAAGGGGGCTGAGCCGCTCGGGGTATGCGCGCGAAGCTGTTGACGTCCTCGACGCTGCTACCAAGACCCACGCGTACCTGATCACTCTCACCCGGCGCTCTTTCATCGCCTGTGCAATCCCGCACCGTAGCCAGTCTCCCAGTGTCCCACGGCAGCGGTAAGCCAACCGAACGAACTACTTGCTACTGACGTTCCAGTGACAAATGTTTATCTCATAAGTTATAACGAGGTTATGGGAACACATAGTTGCCGACTCAAAACGGAGCGTTCCAGTGACAAATATGTCTCTCATAACGAGGTTATTGGAACACGACGTTTATCCATTTAACCGGGGCTGCCGACCCAAGGCGTGGCCCTGGCACGCCAAAAAAATCTCTGCATTTGATATCTCTGAAGCAATTCTTGCTCTAACTAAAGGTCAAAGATATACGAAGGTCAAAGGTCATAATATGATATACTGTCCCCGTCTTCGATGGGTCAACGGTCAGGCCACTCTCAACACTTATTTCCAACCTATTCTAGTCAAATAGTATCTCCCCGCTCTGTGAGAGAAACATTTGTCAGACATCCCCTTTTGGGTCGGCGAGCATCGGAACACCGTCTTGTCAATGGGCTCACGTCAAGGACGTTCAAGATAAAAAGACGGATTCCTTGGATGAATGTCAGTCAAGTTGTTCTTGCTAAAATGTCCTCCACCGCAGTTACCCGCCCCGTTAACCCTCCTGGCGCCGAACCCGCCCTCACCGAGAAACAACTGTGGAAAGGCCTCGAATATCGAGCGCGCAACCCCGCCGTACGTCCCCCAGCATCTAAGGTCGTCTATTTACTTATCCTTGCGCTGCAGTTGTTCCTACCGAATATTGCCGCGAGTAAGATGATCACCGACGGCGGCAACAAGGTGTGTCCAGTCGTTCAACTGCGGCCTTCATGTGATTCACCCATAATTTTCAGATCGTCCAAGAGCTCACGGTGGAAAACGAGGACCGTACGGCGACCGAGGTTCTGATGGAGACCATTCATGCGCACCCTTCGACTATCGTACGTCCTGCGGTCCACGATTACCGCTTGCGTCGTTGATTTTGAGGGGCGGCAGATGTACAACGAAGTGAACAATGGGCTGCGCGTTGTGACAATCGTGTCCCGCGGAGCTGCCGGTGAGCTGCTGTTGACGTTCTCTGTTGCCATCCGCGGTACGTCCCGTGGCTTTCCCGGTTTTGATTCGCGTTAGGTCCTGATCTTTTTATCTGTCTGGTCACAGAGCTTCCCGCGGGCAAGCCTAAGGCAACCCCGGAGGAGGAGTATGCCAGGCTTGGGAAAGTAATGGAGAAGACGATTGCGATGTTTAGGGAGATGGCAACCGCAGGGAAGTTGTAGGATCATTCGCTCGCAGATAATTAGTGGAGATCAAATGAATGGGTGGAATTGAAGGCGACGTATCAACGAGCGCATTGGCACAATATTCGTATTCCTGGTGATTTCCTAAGACATATCGAAGTCGTCCAAGGTTGCGCAAGCGGGGTCGACTTTCAAGCTATTTTCCTGCACGTCAGTATAATATTGGCAGGCTCACCCACACCCACATACCAAAACACCTATGACCGCGAACACGCCGTATTTCTTGGAAGGATGGACCTGGAGGCGAGATCTAGTCCTCCCGACCTAAAGCTGCATGGCTGAGACGCATCAGCAACCCCCCAAATTTGTCCCAGCGTACGCCCCCAGACAAAAAATCCTCGCCCGTAGGACTGAGGCCACGACGGAGGCACGTCACAGGCACATCACGGGCTGACGGAAAAAGAAGACTGAAACTGCGGGAGAAAACGGTCTTAAGACACACAGTTCTCGCTCGCCCCACTGCATACTGTATGCCGACGAGTAGCGCATGAATACGAATACGCAGCGGGACGTGCTTGAATTCTCGGTTCTGAGCATTTTGAGATGGCTCGTGCTCCGAGACGATGGTTATTATGGCCAGGCATGTGTATTAGCGAAGGAATAAGGAACAAAACCATGCAAGTACGCACGAGAACACACGAGAAGACCCACCGGCGCCACGCCGAGATGTAACACTAGACACGCGGCGGAAGCGTACGCAACTCACCTACCTCATCCAGGGAAACACCACCACCATTTCCGCCTGGGTGTGGGTGTGAGCCCTATAGTTCGAAATGCCGAGAAAAATCCAAACAAAGGGAGAAGCATAACGCGAGGCACCCGGTCAAAGCGATTCCGACGCTCCCAAGTTGCGCTCAGGTTGAGGCGGTGAGAGCGATCCACCGAAGTACAGCGTGCGGCGGCATTCCTTGGAACAGAACAGAATTTGGGGAGAGAACGTGAGATCAGGTACGACGAGTAAGTAGGCATGTGGCTGCGGAGAGGACTGACTTTTGGTGAGCTCACTTCAGTGAGTGGCAGATCGAAAGAAAGGCTGATGAAAAGAACAACGGACGGATGGAAAGATGGCACCGGAGGGCGAAGCGATGAGCAGGAGAAAACGGCAATAAATGTCACGGCTCACTGCCACCGCCCTTCCGGTCTTCAATCTCGCATTGTTCCCTCTAAGGGTGCGTAGTCATCGATTATCCATCAAGTCGGTCGGTGGGATGTAGCGTTGAGCATCTAGGGCACGGTTGGCAAGTACTAATAAAATTTCAGATAAGCAGACAGAACGGGAACGGGAACAGTTAAAGAAGTGCTACTTACCAATTATCAGCAGTACTCGCGCTAAGATCCCATCCCCGTCCTCGTTATCGGCATCACGCGCACAAAATAACGAAGTTTGGGCGTAGATTTGCGATTTTAAGAGCGGCGTCGCGTAGTCCAGGTACCGCATATCTTCGACGCAAGGAGGATATGTTTGGCAACAAATTGTCAGCGCGGAGGTTTGTATCCGAAGCCCGGTAAACGCGAGTCAGCGAGTGCTGGTTCGTATCACAGACGGATCCCCACAGGCCCCGGGAAGCTTCCGCCAAAGCTTGTCCGCAATTTTGGCTTTTTGAGGGTGAAATTTGGTGTTTTCCTTGTCCGAAATTTGGCTTTTTAAGGCCCAAAACTTACAACCCTTGTCCGCGATGTGGCTTCTTCAGGCGGGGTTTCAACCTTTTGCGGCCAGGTGTTGAACATCCCTGACCAAGGCTGGGCTTGTGTCAACAGAAATTATTGCCAACCTGAGAGTGAACGTGCCCATGCCGTCCAAACGTCAGCTACACCTGTTCTTTCGCCGCGTCATAGGCGCGGCCGAAATTTTTTCTAATCCCCTGTGACGACCCTTGTCCGAACGTGGCTTTTTGAGACTCAGGAGGCAAAAAAAAAAGTGGCGTTTTGAGGCCGATTTCAGGGATTTTTCCGGACAAGCTTTGGCGGAAGCTTCCCAGGGCCTATCCCCACCAACGGTAACTAGTCACCATACCCCCGCCTAAGCCATAACGCGAATTAAGAAAGGGAGGGCGTGTCCGATAGCGATCGCTGGCCTTGGCCAACCGGGAAACTGGGAGTGGATTAGGGAGCGTGGAGCTTTAGAAGTTCACGCTGGAAGGTACAAGCAAGGGGGTGCCGGGCCGTGAATGCCGGACCGGACCCTGGGTGGTTGGTTGGGTGCCGAGGTCGATTTTTTTTTTTGGTAGGGAAAATTTTTCAGTCCAGAAACAGTGTATAACTCACATTGGAGCCTTTTTTTACCCCCCACAATGAATGTACATACTACCCCGAACGTTCTGCGACCGTCACGACCCCAAATCCACACTGTTTTCCGCACTGGCATTCGGTGAATGGTCCGGCATACCAAGACCAAACAAATAGAATATCACGCGCAATCAGAGCAATTTTTGCACCCTTAACGATGGCGACAGAAGAACAGACAATCGAAGGGCCTCCGGGCCCGGTACGCTCTTTTTTTTGGCCGTGAGGCAATGCCGATTGTGATTTAATCTTGGATTTAATTCGCCAGGCGTTGGATGCTCTCTGGCAAAAAGACGTACACAAGCCAGGAAAGGCCACTTGCCCTAGATGTGGCGCGCTCCGTGGCTATGGAACCTCAGGGGTCATGAATCTTGTGGGGACACATTTGAACAAAGAGGGATGCCGAGAGGCGGCGGAAAAAAAGGACAAGCAGCTCAAAAATGGCTCACTTAAATAGCAAGATGAGGATAAATCTGACGATGACTCTTTCATAAACGACTCACCGATCCAAACACCAGAAGCCTCCGACAACGAGGAAAACATACCAGACTTACCAGGACCGTCAGGTGATGATGCCGTTGGATATGCGCCGCCTGCCGCTGAACGCGCGCGATCTCTATCGCCGTTGGAATACTTCCCCGAATCTCTTCTATCGCTCAATCCAGGGGTCGAATTGGATTCTTCATTGCATTCTATTCCAGAAAAAGGTCATCTACCCGTCGATACCAACACTGTAAGTGCAGGAGAGCAGGTGAGTATACCGACGTTCTAAATAATCTTCCCGTGCTTACCAGAATAATTTCGCACCACAGCCCAGTATTGTAGGCAATGAAAACAACACCCCCTCATCATCTTCGCCGTCGCTCGTGCCTGCACCGCCCGGGAATTCTAACCAACCCCCTGCGACTGACTTTGGCACCAGGCGTTCCACTCGCAAACGGAAAGAGCGGGATGACGCGAAGGAAGTACAAGCAGCTCTTGAGGCTTGTCTATGCCTTGCTCGTCGTGGGGAGAGAGAGAGAGAGGTTTGGGGACAAAACGAGATCGATTTGGTCGCCAGAGCTCTCTCGCTCGGCCCGTGAGGGACCGCGCTCGAGCCGGCCTCGGCGAATACATGAGCTACAGGAAAGAATCTACAGAGGGAAGGCGGCAAGGGTGGGAGAAAAGAAAAAGGAATCTAGTCTATTGAGCTGTGTGAGTGTAGGTAGAAGATGAGGACGAAGAGGCTACAAAGATGAAAGGATCTATATATATATGTCGGGACAAAGAAAACTGAAAGGGGAAGACGCGACGCGACGCGTCGCGCCGTGCTCGCCTGCATAGACCGTGTTTGGCGCGTCAAACACCTCTTCTATGCCTTGCTCGTCGTGGGGAGAGAGAGAGAGAGGTTTGGGGACAAAACGAGATCGATTTGGTCGCCAGAGCTCTCTCGCTCGGCCCGTGAGGGACCGCGCTCGAGCCAAGAGGATGCAGCGGAGAGCCAGCGGCTCAAGAGACTGCAGGAAGAGCAGCGGCCACATGAAGACGAGCAGAAAAGGAATCTAGTCTATCGAGCTGTGTGAGTGTAGGTAGAAGATGAGGACGAAGAGGCTACAAAGATGAAAGGATCTATATATATATGTCGGGACAAAGAAAACTGAAAGGGGAAGACGCGACGCGACGCGTCGCGCCGTGCTCGCCTGCATAGACCGTGTTTGGCGCGTCAAACACCTCTCATATGCGGCACCTCTGCGGCTCCTGAAAACGACGTTGACCTTCCCAACCTGGCTCGGTGCAAAAATGAAAGTTGCGAAACACAATGGGTGAGTTTGCGCATCGATTCAAATATCTTGCGCTAATCTTGCATAGTATCACCTCCGCTGTCTTGAGCAGGGAAACGTTGGGGGGTATTGGGTTTGTGATGCATGTATCTCCACTGGTGTTCGTTTTGCGGCGAAGCGTCGTCGGGCGTGAAAAGTAGTTTACATTTGGCGGTATGATTGGCGGATTGCTTCTGGTTCGGTGTTTCCAATTGAATTGTTTTGGTTTTGAGGGCATGCAGCATCGTCGCCGGATCGTTCAGCGTCCATCTTGCATTACTAGAGGATCCTACGGGCAAGTTGAGGAGAAGCTAGAGCAAAGTGTACTGTACTATTTCGACCAAGTGTTCATCAATTTGGAAAATTTTGATCTCCGGGATGGCTGATAAATTTTCTTTTGGTTTAAGGCGATTTTAGCACACATCAAAAAAACTCGGGTGTCACCGTCCCCTGAACACTTGGTCGAAATAGTACAGTACGCGCAAGGGTGCCGTAATTGCCTTATTTGGACATCACGTGGTATGACGTGGTTGGTTGGTTCACCAAAATCTGGAAAAAAACAAAAACCGGCGTATGTTCCGTCGTTCACAAATTTTTACCCCCTTGGGTACAAGAGGCACAATGTGTGAACAGAGGATCATGGTCGAGTGCAAGAGACTAGATTGGCAATACAACAGGAGCCGAGTACATAAGTAACGATGACATATAGCACCCTGCTGACACAATGGGCCGCTTTTGGGACACGTTGTGGTGGTGGGAAGCAAGAAGGTTTTCGGATCATTATTCCGGCGGATCACGCGGACCGTTTTCTTTCTTTCATAGCCAAACCATCTTGAACCATCGCGGTGCCCCGGACCCGTTGTGCGCGGCGTGACCTTTTGAGGAATCTAAGTATTATAATTAGGCCAAGGTGCATACATCGCTTGACGTTTGGACTGTTGCTCATCAATGTGTCCCAGGACCCTATGTTGATTGAGCTTTCGCCAAAACCGCGCAATGTAGGATGAGTCGTGGATCACGATGTGCGGGAATTAACTCAAAGGGCATGAGACAGCGTGGAAATCCATTAGAATGTTTTGGTGCGCGCGGGAATAAAACTGTATTGGGACAAGGAGGAAGGTCAGCAACATTACGATGCGGGAAATGCGGCTCATGGATGTGTGATCAAGTTCACCATATAACGCATGTGCGGTGGGTCGAGATCCAGTGGTTCGATTATATTTGTCCGGAGCCAGTTCCGAGTTGGTCGAGAAGCCCGAAGTTCAATATAAATTGGACTATGTTAATTCCCCAACAAATTGTGTTAAACGGCCAAGACCCCAGGCTAAATGCTCCTCACAATTCAGTGGGAGCTCATTGCGAGGGTACAGTAAAGCATCAATGGCCTCCAAATGCTACCTAAAATAAAATTGCTGAAAATTGAACCGTGAGAGCGAAAATATGATGCAATCATTTTCATGCGGCTGTATGCTTCGCTATAAACAGTCAGTAAGGATCTTAGTTATTACGCAGCATAAGTATGACTAATAATCCATTGAGTTCCCACCGCAAGCGCTCAAGGCGCTGGAGCTGTGCTCTCACAACTGATGATATTTCAACTGAAGTGGTGCACCCCGGCACTCTTGTAATTGGACCAACCGAACGGTTCCTCACACCACGACCATCTCAACAGTGACTTCTGATGGATTTCGATCAACGTGGCGATTGCCCGCGGAACGGAAACCTATCCGACATTGCTGTCAAGTACCGGAAGAAGTACCGAGACAAGCGGCTGTCGCAAGCCAGGGGGCTGCCATACACCGGAGACAGTACCGAGGTATGTCAACCACCCGAAGAAGGTAGCGTGGCAAGCCATCAACATCCGTTGAATGCGCTGAGCGCTGATCCCTCGAAAAGTTGCTGACGCTGGTCAGGGTCTTGAGAGACGGCACCCGCGTGAGACTGGTAACACATACGCACTTTTGAAGTCTGGGGAGTCCCCCTGTTCCGGGAATGAAGGTAAAGGTCATGCCCGTGAGGGTTGCCTCTCCGACCTGGATTTACGGTGCAAGAAACATCAAGCAAAATGTGGAATTTGTGGATCGCAAACCTTCTCTCGGGTAGATGGCGACAGAACAGAAAATCTCGCACGCAATTTTAGCTCGGCAGCAGAGGTCAATAATGTGTAGTCATCCTAGATCTCATTCGATTGAGTATAAAAGCCATTGCGGACATCTGGTTAGTTACCTACCCCAAGACCTCTTTCCAAATGATTTTTACTGCTTTACTTCCTCTCTGCCTGGTTGTCTGTACCGGGGCGGTCATGATTGGCCCCGCTGCCGACATTGTGCGTTTGTTCACAATTGACATTTCGTGCTCTTAACGCATTCTTTAGCACCTTGTGAATGCAGAAGTGTCACCTGACGGTTTCCCCCGCTCGTATGGTGTCCTCAAGGGCCTCGTTCTAAGCAACTGATCATGGTTAGGGCCGTCTTCACCAACGGCATTCATCTTGGACCCACCGTTGTGGCAAACAAGGTTTGCACATGCAATCAAGCTCACCGTGAAACTCATGTGTTTTCTAGGGGGATACCTTCAACCTAAATGTCATCGACCGCCTTACCGACAACACCATGTTGCGCAGCAGTAGCATAGTGAGCATTTAATGTCGTGGCATGGTTCTCAGCGCTTGACCCAAAAAAACATAAAGCACTGGCACGGCTTCTTCCAGAAAAATAACAGGTACAATGTCGGGTATATTCCTCGATGAGACTGCACCGTAATAGTTCGTGTTCCCCTCCTCTAGCTGGGCCGATGGGTGCGCACTCGCTCAAATTTACGCCGTCTCACTCATTCCTTCACGCGATCCTAGTCCTTCATTCGTCAACCAATGCCCCATTGCTGCTAACAATTCTTTTCTGTACACTTTCCCGACTGGGGACCAAGCCGGGACCTTCTGGCACCACAGCCACCTTTGTCCATTCTATTACTGCCCCACGTCTGCCGGTAGATTGACACTTTTGCAGCGACTCAATACTGTAATTCGTCTGTTCCTCATTTTGGCAAAGATTGACCATGTTTGTTCAGGTGACGAGCTCCGTAGTGCGGTGCGTAGCCCCTTGTGCTGATACGTTTTGGCCGGTTTAACCGATCCCTCGAAGTTGGTAGTCTATGACACCGAAAATCCGCACCGCTCCCTGTATGGTGAGAATATAGTCCCTCTTCTATGTCCGGTCATCTCAGGTAAATTCACTTACTCTAGATATTGATGATGGTATGTCGTGGATTGCGAGCTCTGTTTTGGCGTGCTTTATTCATTATATAGACTCGACGACCATCACTTTGTCTGATTGGTGAGTCCACCCGGAATACTGGGCGTCTCTTCCTTGGAACTGACTACCACCATCAGGTTCCACGCCCCCATTGCAGTGAGTATTTCGGAGGACTCACAACTAGTTTAGGCTACTCACCATTCTGCATTCAGACTTTGGGCCCTATCCCGGTGAGCAGTCAGTGCCAGTCGATTATGAAGGATATTAAATCGGAACGTTCCCTCTCAGGAGCCTGACTCGATCCTGATCAATGGACTTGGTTAGTCAAATTTTCCATATTCCCCAAACCGTACTCAGATTGACAATCAGGCTGTTATGCTGGAGGAGTAAGCAATGCCTTACAGATGATAATATAATTACCCATTCGCTTTTCAGCCGGCCTCCCCACTCGCCGTGGTCAGTGTACGCGTCGGCAAGCGCTATAGGTAGTCATGCTACCCAGGTCTACAATGGGATCTGACTGACTGCAATTTTCACGTAGATTCCGACTGGTCTCGATTTCTTGCAAAGACAACTTCATTTTCAGCATTGACGGACACAAAATGACCATTATTGAAGTCGATAGTGTCAACCATCGGCCGCTCACAGTTGATTCAATCCAAATATGCAAGTTCTCAAACCTACTCTTCAGCTGAACAACTGACACATACACAGCCACTGGGCAGCACTACTCGTTCGTTCTAACTGCGAACCAGCCAGTGGATAATTACTGGATCCGCACCATCGCCAACCTCGGTCCCACTGGCTTTGATAATGGCACGAACTCGGCGATTCTTCGGTATATCGGTGCACCCGTCCAGGAGCCGTCATCCACCGAGGTTCCCACCTCCGTCCTTCCGCTCGTCGAGACAAATCTCCACCCCCTCAACCCATCAGCGGTCCCTGGTCTCCCTGTTCCTGGGGGGGCAAACGTTACCTTAAGTATGTTTAGTGGTCCCTCGTCATTGCCCGTGTTCATTCTGTCCTTGATTCTTAGACTTGATAATCGGGTTCGATATTACTGGTCCCTTTAAATTTGCTATCAATGGCGCGGTATGCTTAACTCTCCCTCGCCATCCTCGGATTACAATTCAAAATGTTTTAATCGTTAGGAATTCGACCCTCCTACTGTCCCTGTGCTCCTGCGAATTTTGAGCGGCGCCCAAACTGCAGCAGACCTCCTTCCCGCGGGAAGCATATACTCCCTTCCGCCCAATAAAGTTATCGAGGTACTTTCGCATGTTGATCGCTTCCATCCTTCGCACATCTGCATATCCAGATCTCGATTCCTGGGGGCACTATCGGTGCCCCCCACCCCTTCCACTTGCATGGTGTATGTTCTTCTCTTGAATCTGGAATCGTAAAATCGTATCTGGACTTATACCGATGTCTCCAGCACAACTTCCACGTCATTCGGAGTGCGGGGAACTCGAGCTATAATTTTATCAACCCGGTGCGGTTCTTCCCATAGAAACACCGTCTATTTCTCAGCTTTCGCCTTTTTCCTTCTGTCCCAGGTGATCAGAGATGTCGTATCTACCGGACCTCGGTTGAATTTCCCATCTGCTGCTCATTGCAATTCTACTTCAAGTGATAACACGACTTTCCGTTTTGTGTCCGACAATGCTGGCCCGTAAGCTCACCGAACTCGAACTTCCTTCATTGACTCTGGCTGACGACTTCTTACAGGTGGTTCCTTCACTGGTAGTTTCCGTTCTACAAGCCTTTATGGTGACTCTCACTCACCGTCTTGAAAGCCACATCGATTTGCATCTCGAAGCGTACGTTCATTTCAATGTCTACCATCATTTTTGTTTGTAACACGCCCCTTTGACAGTGGCCTCGCCATTGTACTTGTAGAAGACACCAACACAATCACCAAGTCGACACACCCACGTGAGTCACCCACCTCTCTACCTGGGGTTCGGGCTCGTTCATATGTCTTGTCCAGCTGCATGGAACCAACTGTGCCCGATCTACGACGCGTTGACTCCAGACCAGTTGTAAAACCTGTCGCTTTCCATCTTCCTTCCCTTTGGACACTTCCTTTCCCTTTCTTTACCGGCTCGAAAGTTCCACACCTTGATTTCATAGTTATGTCAGCCTGAATGCCCTCGGCGCTGGCTAGTGATGTTCTGGCTTTGGCTTTGGCTTTGGCTAGCTTCGGCTCGGGGGGGGGGGGGGGGGGGGGATATATTATACTCGCGAGGTCCACAACATGAACGACGAGTTTACCGAAGACAGACATGTAGTAGTGTACGGGTGGTTAGCCATACATTTAAACTACAAGATGTCAACGAAGCACACCATCATTCCAGGGGGGCGAGCATACTGGGAACCAACAGACTGTGAACTGGCCGGCCGCATTAATGGCAGGATCATCGGCTAAGACCCAGTGGGACCTGAGGCCTGAGGCCTGACCAGCAGCTGATAGCTGCTGTACGGGAGAAGTTCTCTTCTCCCAGGTAAAAATCCCCGATGACCACCAGAACAGAGCCCGCTGTCGTATGCCTTCCCTTTGCAAATAGCATGCATTGAAGTACTGGTGACTGGCAAGTCGCCCTATCAAATGTCTGTTTGGTCGTGTTTGCACCGCCTGCCAAGCGGATGATTTTGATGGCAAATCTACTTGACTTGTCCTCCACTCCTTCCACAGCCCTCAGAAAATTCAACCAAGTCACAGGAACTTCAATATACATGCATAGTAAGATATATACGATAGCTACAGTTCTTTCAATGATTATACAGCGAGGGAAGCGAAGAAACGCGACGTGTCGACGCGTTTGATCCCTGTACGTATAGTCAGGGACTTCTTCGGCCATCCATTGCGACTAGTGCTGGCAAGGTCCGGTTCAACAAACGGTCCGAACCTGAACCGAACCGAACTGAACGCGGCGTTCAGGTTCAAGGTTCGGCCTGTGCTCGAACCGAACACCAGGTTCAGGTTCGGCGTTCGCGTCTTCGAGGGCCTGAACCGAACCCCGAACCGAAAGAGCTGATTCAAACCTGATTTTCAGTGGTAATTTGAGCTCAAGTGTGTAGAATCTCTGTCGCACCGCAGGCATGATAGCCTGGGACCCTAATAGCGTATAGTATATGTGCATGCACCACCATTTCGCGTGTGTCAAATGTTCTTACTATGCAATTGTTTTGAGTTGAAGGTCACTGAGGTCTTAAAAATTGAGTTGGAACTGTACAGACTCAGCACGGTGCCAGAAGGAAGCATATACAAGTGTCGCTGAGGCAAATTCGAGTCCCCGAGATGCCCGAATTTTACCGCGGTTCGAACGTGTTCGAACGTCGAACCGAACCTGAACGCGGTTCCCGGTTCAGGTTCAGTGAATGCTTGAACCGAACGCCGCGTTCGAGTTCGGCGTTCGGAGGAAAGGGCCCTGAACCTGAACCGAACCGGACCTTGCCAGCACGAATTGCGAGGTCACCACTTGGGTGTTTGGCATAAACTAAATTCTAAACACTTCCTATTACCTGTCTCCAAATAATGTCCCGGCCACATTTTCCATTGGCGGTCTCGAAGATAGAGTAACGACGAGATTTATGGGAATAGGATTCGGCTAAGTAACCGAATCCCACTATTGATCTCGCGTACCGTTGGCTAACGTCGGCTACGTGTCGTCAGTGGGATTGATTGCCTGGCCAGCGCGAAGAATGGGACTCGCCTCATCGCGGCCATCACTGAATCAAATGTGCCGTCAGGACTCTCAATAGGCGGAAAAACGTGAAATAAAGCACTCTAAAATCAAGAGAGAGCCCCACGCAGTGGGCCCCCGCGGCGAGCGGAAGCTCCACGCAGTGGGCCCAGCTGGCGAGCGTCAGGGGGGTCCACGGGGGTCTCCCCCGTGCCTCAATCATTAAAAAAACTCGAATTAAGGTGAAAAAACCAGCCAAAAGGCCGAAATTAAATCTTTCGCACATGCCGTCAGGCAGAAGGAGGGGGGTTTGGGGGGAACCACGTTCCCCCCAGGCTGATATGGCCAACATACCACCTAGAATTTACTTTTACACCAAAATCTTGTGAACCGGCGGTCAGATGCCGAGAATTGATGCATTGATCAAAAGTGATCGGGCTCAGATCAATAGTGGGATTCGCGTATTCAGCCGAATCCCACTCCCATAACTCTTGTATATACTCTCGAAGATATTCGATAAATTCACCTAAAAATCATCCTATTAATTGAGGGGAAAGGGGAGAAATCTGTCCGGGACAATCGTCGGAGCCGTCAAATTGCAATCGATTTTTTATACAAAGTTTTACGACGCGATGCCCGCCTGAGCCTCCACGGATGGCCGAAGAAATTTGCCATCATTTCAGCTGATGGCAGGCTTATATCATCGCCATCAAATGCTGTCCGATTGCCAGTCACCAGAAGTACCACAGCTATTGAACAGAGCACATGATTTGCGCGAAGAAAAAGATTGAATTGAGGTAATTCTACTTGGATGCCGTTGGCGAGCAGTTCTACTCGTGATTAACTTCTAGTAGCGACGACTTGGTTCCGAGTAAAGCTGCGGCGCGCGCCCCTGAGGGGTGCGCGATGAAGACTGTCCGCCGTGATCATTTCGTACTCCGGCGCTTTGGGCAACCTGGGCCAGCTGACCTCCCTTGTCGGCCAACATCTCGGTCATTTTAATGGTCTCGTAGCCACGGACAGAGTGCCTGCCCCATTGGTTAATCAAGTCCTGTGCCACTTCCCTCGAGACGACAGTGATAGGAAGATGAGCGGTGTACGCCGGATCCCGGTGGACCTCATACAGTGCCTGCAATATGAAGCGCGGGATTGCGGTGCGGAGATGGAGTTCAAAGTGTTTTATATCCGTTTCGGCTGATTCAGGGAGCGGACCGAAGGAAATGAACGCCTTTTCCTCGGTAGTTCGTGCCCGCTTCGCGCGATGCTCCTCCTGGGGCGACGGCGCGCGACCCCGAAGCATGGTTGTCGACGGGTAGCTTAAGGGGTAGGTCGTCGCAGGAGAGTTCGAGCGTCGAGTAAACGGTACTCCTTTTGGGGAACGAGGCCGCAACATCAGCGGCGGGGCCACGGCGACTTCGAGACGGGCAATGGTCGCGTGTAACGCATCGAGAGTCTGGCGCTGAGCGCCGTTCCGGACGTGAAGTAAAGCATTGGCTTCTTCAAGGGCATCGAGCCTCTTGGCAAGCGCTGCACCGACCTTGGCCGCTTTTGTGCCCTGAGTGTAGAGCTCCTCGTTCAGGAGATGGAGGTCCTTGGTGATTGCCGTGAAGCGTTGAACGGTGGCCTGCTGTAACTCTGCCGCAGTGATGCCCGGTGGGAGAGAGGTCGACGTGCGTTTGAGCGCCAGGATTCGTGCGTTGAGATCATTGCGCGTCGTTTCGGCCTGGAACTCGATCTCTTCTATTCGACCCATCACCTCAGAGTTCGCTCCGTCGCTCGCGGCAGGGCTGCGAGGCTCTTGCGCGTCGGGGTTCCCACGCTTCTGCTCCTCAGGACTCAGGGAGCGAGACCCAGTGAGCTGCACACCGTATAGGTTGCCCTAGGTGACGGCGGGCGAACTTAATTCGTTCCCGGGGGCTGGAATGTACCGGACGTAGGCGGACTTCCGTTGTGAGATTTGCAACGTCCCCCGTATTTTTAGCCACTTGGGTTTCGATCACGCGCACGGCATCGGCGAGTATCGCCGAGTTGAAGACTGCTCGCTCCGCGAGCGGTTTGGCGGTGGTTACTTTTGGAAGATTCACCATTTTGAAATGAGCGAAAGTTGAAATTTTTCCATCGTCATCCTCGTCCTCGTCGGTTGCCGGGTAGTCCTGTTTTTATCCGGGGGCTCCGATCTGCTCCGATCGGGTCAGAATATTATGACCAATCTTTGGTGGCGGTGCCCCGCGTCATCACGCTTACACTAGCCCGCGACGCATCTTCTGCTCTTCCCAAGCTCTCCCGCCTTTCCTCTTGCCCCAAGACGGCCCATTTGTGCATATGGACGCCCTCGGATACCCCAGACGCTTCAGATCCTTCACAATCGGCCCCACCACGTCGATACAATAAGCAAAAGCACAAACAGCTGGCGCTCACCGTGCCCGTTCTCCCCCCTCCGCCTCCAAATGCTGATCAGTATCGTGTTGCTGGTTTCCTTCCGACGGTTCCCTTGCTTTCTGCCCCCCCCCTTGACCCCGTTGAACCTCGTATTTATGCACCGAAGCGCACACTGGAAGAGCGTGCAACCGCAGATGTCGCGGCAAAATTTGACGCGATGGAGCGTATTCTCGGCGATCTACACCCATTCTCTTCGCTAGGCGAATTCTTATCATTCCTATTCTACCATCGTCCGCATGGTGAGAGCGACCCACGGGGTTTAACTCATGCGAAAGTTGTTTCTCGGTTTCTTTCCGGCCGATCGTCCATTTGCATGGCGGATATTCTCCCGCTCATCTATCAGCACAGAAGCTCCTTCCCCTCCGTTAACTCCACACGATCGCACGAACGGAATGCCATGTTCTGCACCTCTGGCCGACCCGAGGACCTTCAGCATGCTCGTCCATACCTATCGACATGGGCAGCACACCTCACGGCGGAGGAAGCACGCAGACAGGTTGAGGCTGGGACACATGATGACCCCGATGACCCCGACAGTCGGGTACAGCTCCGCACAAAAAGTAAACACTCAAACAATGCTCGCGTTATTACCCCGCAAGATCTCGGACATTTCAGTATCCGACGCATTGAAGAACAATATCTCAAGATTCTTCCCCTTCCCATGATGCTGACCGAGTTTATGGCGGCGCCGCGGGTCAAGGGAGTTTTTACGGTGTGCGAACGGCGTCCACATCCCATGGTACGCAGCTTTTATTGTCCACCAGAGCCATTATTGACGTTGGTGTAGATCCAGGTCTCCGCAATCGCCTCCTTCATCGTTTCGCGAAACCGCTACGCCAACGGTGATTTAGCCATGATCCTTGGCATCTGGCACTTTGCGTGCAAGCCACACGTCGATCTCAAACGTGTATATTGCCGCCTCGCGAGTACCGTAAGCGACACCACTTCCAGGGACGCGTTGGTCTCGGTTACTCCCGCCAACTTCACTGCGCTGCAGCTGAAAACCAGAGCGGTGACTGCGCACGGAGAGCGAATCACTGCTACAATCTTCGACAACGTGCAGGAGTATTGCCCGGTTTATGAGCAGGGTATTTTGCGGCAAAGCGAGATGAAGGTCGGGTGTGCAGCTACGTGCGTGGGGTTGGAAGACTGCGCCCCTGGTGCGTTCACGGCCAAACCGTACTACGACCGCGTCGCTCTGAATCTACGGACGAAGCTCACCACGGATATCCTTTACGATGACATCGATTGGGACCATGTCGGAGGAGTGATTCAACTCCACTGGCTCTCCGCGCTCGCAGAATTCGCCCCAGAACTAGAACACCTCCTCCCGCTCATTTCTAATTTATTCCGCACCACGTTCGCTAAACATCCCATGCGCGATGGTCGAAAAACACCCGTTCAGCCGCTGTCCACAAACTCGGAGCATGAGTTGACCTCGCAGGGTTTGGAGCGTGCAATCTACGACTTCGATGGCCAGATTGGTATCGAGAGAGAGATCGATGATGGTCTTCTCGAGATCTTGCAGGGGGATGGCGCGTCCTATGCGATGCTCCTGCGTAGTGAAAGGCACGGGTTTGGGGAAACCCGCGGTATTACGGGTAAGGGTGCCGCGGGTACAGGTACGGTAGGTGGTTTTTTCAACACCGTGAATACCGCCACCCGCGGCGTTACCGTACCCTTTATACCGCCGCCCTCAAAAAAGTGTACTGTGCAGGATTTGAACCCAAGACCTACAGGAAACAGGCCAAATGAAAAGAAAGACAACATTACCACAAGACTAAAGAGCTGCATACAATTCATTTTCATGATCTGTAGAGGATATAGCTACCCACACAATTATTTCTCCACCCGGAAATCAGTTTTTGGTCCCATGCAGAAATGTTCCTGTTGGTTAAAGCACTGTAACTCACCTTATTGTGCATGTCTGAGTAGTTATCAATCATGAATATCACTCATTGAATGTTACTTTGGTATGAATTCAACAAAAGAGCTGAAATACCACAGTTAAATACCATGGTAATTGAACCGTGGGTGTTTATGTAAATACCACGGTCGTATCCTACGGTTATTGTGCGGGTACGGGTACGGGTCACGGTGTCACGGGTCACGGGTGCGGTGTGACGTCGAGACACCCGCGGTATCACCCGTGCCTTTCCCTACTGCGCCTCAGTAAATTTTGTGCTCCCTTAGGTAAATTCAGGAACAAAATTCCGTTGCTCGAAATTTGGCACAACGGATCTACCACTCAGAACTCCATCGCCGCAAACCACTACGGGCCCGCCACCTCCAGCGATCCTTCCTCTCTCTCCAAGTGTTCGAGCACCGCGGGCTTCAAACGTCCGGCAAATGTCAAATGCTGCGACTACTATCCCACCGTGCGGAACTGTACGGCGATTTGGAAGGCTCATGTTCTCGATTGTTAGAGGTGAGTTTCGAGGCGTCGATTTTTCAACAACTTATTGAAACTGATTTCGTGTTCAAGATTATTTTTTGGGGCAGAAGATCTGGAGGCTCACATTTGTACCCTTGCCAAACGAACCAACTTCCGACCCTGGATACCCTGCTGGCCAACGCCGCAACACTTGTTGATCGCTACGCCTCGCTGGCAGCGCCTCAGCATGCATTGGATGCGGCCGAATCGACGAACCCCGACCACATCAATCCTGTTCCCGTTGGTAGTCCGTGGGTTCCTCTTAGGACGCCGGCAACACAGTCTCCACCAGTACAGAACGCACCACCCCCCGTGCAGATGGACGCGGCGGACACAATGCCAGATTTAGTCGACATTCAAGAACCCAGCGATGTTCCGCACACCGCAGCTCCAGAGACAGAGGCGGCACCGAAATGCCATGAAGAGCTGCCCGGGTTCACGGGTGATCGTGTACTGCGCAACAGCGAGCTTTTTATGATGGATTTCGGGTGGTTTCTTGAACTAATAACGGCGGTACCAGAGGGGGACATTAGGCGAGTCTGGGAGATCATGAAGGTCAGTCAGTTTTTTTCCAAATTAACGTGCATCGGCTCAATGAACTCAGATATGGATTTTTACTTACGCCGGGTCGTCTCATGAACAGTACATGGCCTATCTACTCGAACTCTACTGCTTCCTCAAGTACGACGCATCAGTTGATCTCCGAGACGCCGTCCTCAATAACTGGCTCGTGAACATTACGGGCGAGCTGGGAAAGTGGATACCGGGAGATCTCCTCCAGGAACACTATAACCGCTGGCTCGAGGACATGGTGCAGAAGCACGGCGCCGAATTTGACGACGAATTCTACCGCAAGATGATATCTCTAAATGTGCATTACTTTCTGCGCATCAAGGAGGAAATCACCGAGGGATTCAACCTCAAGTCCCGCGGCAAGACCCACACCTCCCGCGACGTTCGTGACGAGGTCAAACTCTTGATGGCTCTCTTCAAAGAGGAGGAAGTCCATCTCTTCCGCGAGGGGAGGAGTATGGGACATGCGGCCGTCAATCAATTTGCCCGCGGCTGTTGATGCCTTGATGAGGGGAAGTTGAATGACTTTTTGGAGAAGTCAACAGTATTTGGAGATTTCCTGAGATTCACCGAGTTGATAATGCTGTGCAGCCACCATCCACGCCCACGGCAAGCGCGGACGAGGATGAGCAGATGCGCCCTCACAGCTCTCCAAGCCCGCCTTGTTCTCCCTCCCCAGCCCCGAGCGTTTCGAGTGCCCGCGAAGACGAACCCATGCAGACTGGAAGCGCATCCCCCCGTTCTCTGTCCCCGGCCTCCAGCACACTCACCAGTGACTGCGGTTCGGAACGCAGTACACGGAGCATCGCCTCAGTTGCCAGCACGGTGGACCCGAACGAGCCGGAGGACGACGGCGATGACCGGACACACTGTAAGTTGGCGAGCAGAAGCTTTGGATCTTTTTATATCAACGCTCGAACCGGACTGATGGAGTATGCGGAGAATGGTGAGGGTGAAGTAGAAGAGGAGGGCGAGGACGACGGGCGCAATGAGGATGAACAAGAAGATGATAAAAGTGAAGTTGAAAATATTTATTCTCAGTCCGATGGCGAGGCGTCGGGTTCTGAGTCCAATTAGAATTACATTCATTAGTTTCTAGAATGATACAGTTTTGATGATCTAAACGTCCTGTGGTTCTAAATTTTGCGTTCCACGCCGGACACGGGGCCTATAAACGGGTCCGAAGTCCTTCGCGATGTCGGCGGCGCTCGTGGGTTGACGGCGAGACTGTGACTTGACAGGATTAGCTTTGTAAGTGCTTTCCGATGTTCTGGTCGTTTAATTTTCAGGTAGTGGCGAAAAACTAGGGTCTTCTTGACCAGCCGGCCCGAGTCCTTGTCCATTTCTAGTCAGCCAACCAGCAGATCCTTGACTCTGGACGAAGATTCAATGTCACTGTCAATCCATGCCTCCATTGAGTTGATGACCGCTTTCATTGTGGCTTCTACGGTTTCGGGTGTTATATTTACAGAGATATCCAGTCGGACGGGGATATGCAGTCGTGAAAGGACGAGTCGAAGGTCATTGATCCAAGATATCTGACTGGATCGTGCAAGGGTGAGTGAGGCTTGGAGTGCGTTCCAAGCAGGCCTCTTGTGATCAAGCTCAAGCAGGTATCGGAGGTTCTTGAGCGCGAGATAAACCCTGCGGTACTTGATGGGCCATATTCCGGTCTCGGAAAAAAGCACTGCTCGTAGGCTACGGGAGCCAACACCGAGCATGCGGCGCAGAAAACGAAGTTAAACCCGTTCGAGTAGTTTCAAGCTCTTAAGTTCCACGTCCAGACAGACGTCACAGCCGGAAGTGAGATAGGGGTCCACACGCGCCATATATAACGTTCTGGCGTCCCAAGCAGGAAGATGTCCTACAAAGCGGTCGAGCCCGAGAATGACATTAGCCACCGTGCTTGCTTTTTTTGCCTTGACTTTATACTGTTCTCGCCAGATGAATTTGGTGCCGGTTTCGAACCAGATTCCGAGATAGCAAGCCTTTTGCACCTGCTTGATCACCTTTGTACCCAGATGGAAGGTCGGATACAATTTCTGGCGTGGGCCGTATACTGTATTTTTTCGTTCAAATCGACAGTTACGTGTCACGCGCCCCCCTGTCGATGTCGAATATTCGTCGAGGTAACGCGTCACGAGGGCCCCGCCGAATTGGTCCAGCGGTTGGTCACGCAGGCCCAAAATCCCATAAAATAGCAGAAAAAAAGTTCTTGCCCTTGGGCTATCATTTTATAGCAAGGTTTCAACTATTCCTCAACCTTCTCCTGGGATTTTGCCTCTGCAAGCCTAGAATTTCAACATCTGGCTGGGTTTATGCCCTAAATCAGCCTGGACCGAAAAATTACCAGAAAGTACTAGTCAAGGTTTGAAATGAAACCGAATATCCTCCTGCTATCCAGGAAGTTCTTTCACTTGTCTTCTCCAAAATTTCTGGGTCATGTTGAATTTTTTGCCTTGTCACGCAGCTCAAAAACCGGTGTCGAACTGTCGAATTGGTTGAACATGTCACGCGTCACCCCCTCTGTCGATCTGAACGAAAAAATACAGTATTTGATACACACGCTTGGCGATTGAGGTTTCGCACCCGTTATTATCCGACCAGCCCTGGGATCCGTTGAGATGGCTTTGAAAACCGGGAGGAGCACCGGAGGCAGTCAAGATATCGTCAGCGTGGTCGATGTGTGTCAGTGGAACACCATTCAGTTCAATATCGTCCGGGTGATGTGCCAGTATGAAGTCGGACATGAACAAGTTCCACAAATGGGGTGATCCGGGGTCCCCAGTAAGGATCCCAAGCAGTGACCTGAAAGCTGGTGCGAACTGGCCATCGAGTCGCACTAGGTACCGAATTCGGTCAGATAGAATTTTCAACCATTCAATCATGGGGCCTGAGATGCCCATAGTTGCGAGTTTGACCCATAGAGTTGATCTATCGGTTCCCGGAACGGCATTTTTCAGGTCGAGGTACGCCACATATAAGGGTTTGTTGAGGGGTTGCGCCTTGTCAATGTGGCAGAGGAGTACAAACACGTTGTCATTCGTGCGCAAGCCATCCTGGAAACCATTTTGAGTGACCGGAACTGCCCCGATATCTTCTGCGCATCCTCCTATCGATGATGAGGGTCAACATCTTCAGCATGCAACATTCCAAGGCTATTAGACGATAGCTTGATGGGTCCGTTGCATCTTTGTCCTTCTTGAGGATCCCAATCAACAACGACGTCAGCCAAAAGCGACGCATATCTTGATTCTTCAGGCAATACAGGAAAAAAGGTGGGGAGTTTTTGGTTTGGAATGGCTAAACAATCTTCGTATGAGAAACCGTCGACATCAGCCTTTTCACAGATTTCTTGGCACTGGAATGCCCTTGAATGTGCTTTTCCACCTGAACCCAATATTTTTGGCAAAAAAAGTTGCTCCAATTTGCATGAAAACAACGGTGCACTTCACAGAAAAAAACTTTTTTTTACTTGTGCGGGATTCGAACCTGGCTTGATTGCTTGTAGCTTGCGCACTTGATTACCCAGTTCAAGCAAGATCAAGGACATTCAAGTGAGTTCAAGAAATCTGTAGAAAGTCTGATGGACGCCCATGGAGGTATCGAGTCCATGAGCTTTGATATGCCGCTTCATCTGTTCAATCTCTTCGATGGTGATATCCCGAGTATATGAATGGCGGGGAGACAAATCGGATGGAGGTCGCAACTCTCTTGCCATCCGTGCATTAAATAATAAAGGCCAGCTGGTCAGTGTTGAACGACACCGGTGCAACATCAGGGTAGTTCAGCCGTGCCTCAAAGTTGGCTGACAGTTCGGTTACAGTCACCTTGGCCTGTTTTGCGCGTGGGTCGGTACGTTTTTGAACGAAGTTCCAAAATTTCTTCGGGGTGTCGCAGGCCAGGAGTTCCGTTCGTAGTTTAAACTGGAGAACGTGGACTTTCGCGCGTCATCGGTGGCTACGTGCCGTGTCCTTATCCGGAGTATCTTCACCGGTGGTCCATGGCTTTGGTTTAACGGGTGAAACCTCCTCCACCAGAGACGTTGACACTTTCCGCCGTTTTGTGCTTTTCACATCGGATTGCGTCAATGGAGCCCTCGTCAACCTGGAAGGCAGAGTGGGGGCCAGGAATTCCTCTAGCGGCCTTGGCCAGTGCGTATGCCTCGCGTTTGGACTGGTTATCTTCCTTAGTTCCAACATGCACGAACCGTATACCGCCATGCCGTGCCGCCAGAAGTTGGAATACAGCCTTGAAAAGATCGCCGTTTGACCTGCCCAGCCCAGCGTATTGTTCCAAGCAGCAGCATAACAGAGTTGTCGGATAATCAATCATCTTTGACGTGCAGAAAATAAGCAGACTTTTATCCGATGGGGCACGGAGCAGGGTTTGGTAGATTGCGAACAATCGCGCCCGGTCCGCCGACATATGCCCAGGCCCCGGAACGCGCAAGGCCTGGTTATACTTTGAACCCGGGCCGTAGAAAATTCCGGCAGAAGTTTTGCTTCCTTTTGCCGCAACACCTTCAACATACACCGCAATTGGCGCTGAATCACACAGAAGTGGACCCCAAAGTTATTCAAGTGCCTCATCCTTCGTTTCTTTTGCCTCCATTGTTTCCTGGTAGAGTCGGTCTATATATTGGGAGCCTCCAAAGTTCGGGACTGCCCCACGTTCGCTTCGGATCACATCGGTGGCTTCGAATGCCGCAGCGTCGAATGTTATACAGATTCGGACATGATCTGCCCAGTCATCATCTTCGTCTTCCGTTGGTAACTCAACGTGGAATTTCTTGACCAAAGGAAGTAAACTTTGAGAGACGATGGCGTAGTCGATTACCGAGTGTCCCGCGGTTTGCCAAGAAGTGCAACGGCCAGGAGAACATGTTTCTCGTGAGGTTCCATTTAGTATACACATCTTGTATGTATCATACTCTTCAATCAGAGCTCGACCGCGTGTATTGATCTTGTCATCTGGGTCAGACGAGTTGCGTTTCCAAAACTCTGACAGCCTCTGGGCCGAAGTTTGTAGCGAGCCAGTGCGGGCATTTATGTCGGAGAGTAGGGCGACGTGCTTGTCCTCACTTCGTGTGCATAGGGCACATCAGCCTTTTCACAGATCTCTTGGCACTGGAATGCCCTTGAATGTGCTTTTCCGCCTGAACCCAATATTTTTGGCAAAAAAAGTTGCTCCAATTTGCGTGAAAACAACGGTACACTTTACAGAAAAAAACTTTTTTTTACTTGAGCGGGATTCGAACCTGGCTTGATTGCTTGTAGCTTGCGCACTTGATTACCCAATTCAATCCACCCTTCCCACCGAGAGGTTTCCGGCGGAATATACGCCCCCATCAACCACATTGTCCCCATATCGAGAACCAGAATGTCGGGGGAGGTCAGTTTTGACTTGGAGAACTTAAAAGTCTCGCGGATTATCAAAGCGATACCGCCTCCGCGGCGTGAGCCACACGTTAAAGGTTTTCGGGGGGAGCGAGATGAGGGTATAGACGGTAGGAACATCTGCGACCTTTTCTTCTCCTAGGAGCATGTCCGTTTCAGCAAAGAACATAATGTCGTACACGGTCAGTATTGATTGGAATTTAGGGTCTGTGAGTTTCAGAGTAAAGTCGTGGAATATATTCCAGTACATCACGGTAACAGAAGACTCCAGAGTAGCAGCGCTGTTTAGCGAATTGTCAACCCCGTTCGCTGTTACAGTGTCGCCTTGACGGCGCGGATTGTGTTGGGCGTTGCGGCTAGTATTATGATTAGACCGCCTAGGTCCAGATCCGCGGTCGTTGTTACGCGAGGGCGTCCCGGTTAGTATTATTACGGCCTGATACACTGCGTGCATAGTCTAAGGCCAGAGTCTCGAGTAGCGAGGGGCTTTGGGAGGCATATATAAAGGATACATTTTGCGCCCAGTAGCTAGACCGGGTACGACGAGGCTGGCAAGGTCCGGTTCGGTTCAGGTTCAGGGCCCTTTCCTCCGAACGCCGAACTCGAACGCGGCGTTCGGTTCAAGCATTCACTGAACCTGAACCGGGAACCGCGTTCAGGTTCGGTTTGACGTTCGAACACGTTCGAACCGCGGCAAAATTCGGGCATCTCGGGGACTCGAATTTGCCTCAGCGACACTTGTATATGCTTCCTTCTGGCACCGTGCTGAGTCTGTACAGTTCCAACTCAATTTTTAAGACCTCAGTGACCTTCAACTCAAAACAATTGCATAGTAAGAACATTTGACACACGCGAAATGGTGGTGCATGCACATATACTATACGCTATTAGGGTCCCAGGCTATCATGCCTGCGGTGCGACAGAGATTCTACACACTTGAGCTCAAATTACCACTGAAAATCAGGTTTGAATCAGCTCTTTCGGTTCGGGGTTCGGTTCAGGCCCTCGAAGACGCGAACGCCGAACCTGAACCTGGCGTTCGGTTCGAGCACAGGCCGAACTTTGAACCTGAACACCGCGTTCAGTTCGGTTCGGTTCAGGTTCGGACCGTTTGTTGAACCGGACCTTGCCAGCACTAGACGAGGCTTCGGCTAGGACCCGGAGATCGGTGGAGCATCGCAGAGGGCGGGCGAGTATGTTGTAACCAGGAAGCCTGAGATGCGCCCCAGAGTCGTGAGCTACCATACACCAGTAAGCCGGTAAGTGCCAGCAAGAGAAGAGCGACGAGCTCGGAGCTACCCCCCGATCGGGAAGTGCAGAGGCATTCGGATGGATACCCGGGAGATTCAAGATTTGTGGATGGTCCGTGCGCGAGTGAAAAAACGGGGTTAACGACGACATCCAGGCACCCCAGCCAAAAACACCCAGAAAAGAGATTCTCGAGAGAGGTACGGTTTGTGACCTTTGAGCGGGGCCATTGGGGCGTCCCGTAAAACCTGACACAGAGTGATGCCAAAACCCAGATGCCGACCCCGGCCAAGAGTGCCATTGAGAGTCGTATAGGTGTTTCTGGGATCCGATTGCGGTAGAGGCCGTTTGTTACAGTCCTTTCAGCAAGTTCTGGGGCTCCCATGGAGCAGGCGCGCAAGGACGGCACCGTTTCTATCCAATCACGATTGAGGCCATTTTTCAAGTATGGGGCTCGACCGCGGAGAGCACGCGTCGCGCGGACCATTGGGTCCACACTCTCGGTGAGTATTGCGTCTCTACAAGCAGGAGCGGGTTCGGTTGGGAGAGTTTTCAAAATCGACATGGTGGCTCTCCGTGCCTGTGTAGTTGGCTTTGGCATGGCCTGGGATTTTTCAATTTGAGTATATAGCAAACCCGACACCGCGACACGGCGTGTCAAACATCAGAAAGTCCGACACATCTGGGAAACCCTACACGTAGATAGGCAAATCCGACACATCCGCCCAAACGGGACTCGCATCTCAGCAAACCCGACACAACTTCAGAAAACCCGACATGCACAGTCGGCTAATCTCCCGTGCATTTGCGAGGATCAATGGCCTGGCCCCGCGCCCCAAATATTTACCTCTTTCTTCCGTCCCACCACCATCACCCCGACCGCTCGCGCTTCCCCGCCTCTTTCCCGCACCAGAATGCGCCGCAATGCCCGCAGATTGCTCCCCCGACGAGCAGCAACATACTACAACGACCAAAACACACGTTGGCGAAGTCGGTGTGTGCATTATTTCCCGCCGGCGACAGTGTAGAGAGGGGTCTAATACCCTACAGGGGAGAAAACGGTCGGTTCAGGCGGTGGTGCCCCCGAGTTACGTTACTTCCCTCTGAATTGAACAGCGAGCTCATCTTTTGACAGAGCAGGAGGGCTTGAGAAGATGAGATACAAGTTTCAAGCATTCAGGGGTTGCAGAACACGCCGTCTGAGTATGACGGCGAGCCGCAGTTTTTCGTGGTGCGTCTGTCTGGTTCCCTGTGTGCGACGTCCCTCTAACAGCTTCAAGTTGCGACCGTGTCGCGCCGCCATGCGGCCGACCCGGAATCCCGCCGTTCCCGCTAATCCCCTTCTCCCCTTCTCCCGTTCTCCCTCGTTTTCGGTGGCCGTCCAGCCTGGCCTGTTCCGCGCTCATTAACTTGCTGCATCCCCCCAGTCACATTCCCCGCACTCCCTCGAGTTATACCTTTGCACAAATTCCTCATGTCCATGCCACACCGAAAGTAATCCCATTGTGTGAGAGTAATTACTCCCATTGTGTTGTTGTTGTGTAGAAAAATATTTTGGAGCTTCCCGCCAGATGTGAATGAAAGTTTATAACCATCGTTGTGCGCTGACAATTGAATTGAGATGGAATGAGAGACTTCGAGGTCTTACCTGTTTGCCGATCAGCGCTAGCGGAGGTACTTCCTAATTGAGAGCAAGCAGGAACCCAGTTCGATCGGTTGAAGGTTAATAAGTACATCATCATGCTTGGCGATGTGTCGGAGTTCAAAGACATTCAGACCAGTGTGTCGGGTTTTCTGGAATGTGTCGACATCATGAACGCTAGCCGCCGTGTCGCGGTGTCGGTTTTTAGGGAGCCTCAATTTTTCACGGCCAAAGCCAAAGCCAAACTGATTTCCCTGCCAAAAGCCATGGCCCCAAAGCGGGCCAAGCCAAAGCCTACAATTTGGCCCTGGCCTGGCTTGAGATTTTCCGAGGCCAAAGGCCAAGCCAAAAAAGCCAAAGCCAAAGCCAGAACATCACTAGCGCTGGCTGTCCCGATAATTGTGGGAATGGAGCACATTGACTTGGGCATCATTCCGCGCTGTTCCAGTTCGTACCCCGTGATGAGCAGTGTCAAGCGCTGAGCACGGAAATCACCGTATCTCGGCAATACATGGATCCAATCCAATTCGACAGGTGGCTGTTCACCCCACTACTTTATGCTATCACCGCCCATGTCGCCCATTTGACACACGTCGCCGTCAAATTTCCAAGCAATAATTCCGCCGCAAATATAACTAATCCACAATTCCGAATCTCTCCCTGAATTCAAGTCAACCCTCCGTCCCTGGCCCTTGCCTTTTTCTTCCATATTCTGCATGTCGCTGGGACATTAACAGTGCATCTCCGACCTCATTAATCCTTTGTGCCTGGCTACCAATGCGTCCACTCGGCTCTACTTTCCTTATTTTTCCTTATTCCCCAATCTCAGCCCTCATCCCTCGTAAATTCAATTTATTCTCTCTGCGCCACATCACTAATACCCGCCTTCTCGGCGCCTCTCGCCGCTTTCCAACACAATTCCAACTCTGGGATTCAACTTGCTTAGTATTTCCTTCTTACTCTACCACTTACTATAAAATGTATCTAATTCCTCACAATAAAAACAGAGTTCTTCTCCCCCCACTTGTGCTCTCAAAACTCAGTTCTCATATCGCTCTTGCTCTCGCCCACGTGTCCTACGTCGTTCTCACCGTCCTCTGTCGCTTCGAACTCCATTTGTGGCAGTCCTCGTCATTGCTGCCTCCAATACTCGTATTTTTATCAGTCTTCAGCCGAGTTGATCCTGAACCTTTGCTGAACACCTCGCACCTTTAGACCAGTTCTACGGCCCTCAGAGCGGTCTCTCCCATCCCCACTGTCCCATCCCCATCGTTTTGCTTTTGGTTTTTAGCTCCGCTCCCAGCCGCGCCGTAGGCATATCACCCGCATGAAAAAAAAAATCTCCGCTATCCGCCCACAAACACATCACAGAGCGCGACGGAGTAAACAGGTCCAATGCGCGGCGTGCACGCTAGGGATCCCCACCGTATCCGTAAAGTACCGTATATGGTTACGGTTTTACGGGTGACGGAACCGTACCGTAAGGGCCTCCAGTTGCTTTTTTACGGTTACGGTTCTGCGCCGACCGTACACCGTAAAGACCCGTAAAAGTACGGCCGTATACGGTCTTGTACGGACCGTAATTCTTAGTAAATTCAAATGAGACTTTCTGCATTCTTCGAGCATCCAGAGCTAATGAGCCGGCATTTCATTAGGATTCCATTTGAATTCAAAATAATTCATAACCAAGGGCTTGGGTTGCACACGTTAACAAGGCCAACTGCCATGATTGCCGGCCAACTGTTTCAGATCGACTTCGCCCTCGACTCGGAGATTCGACTGTTCAGTCCACTCTAGCACTTATAACCGATTTACGACCGTAATGCCCGTAAAACACCGTAAGATATACGGGACCGTACCGTAAGGGCCTCTGAGAATCTCCTTACGGTTACGGTTACGGGCCGGTTGCTGCCCGTAAGGGACCGTAATCCTTACGGTCGTAACCGTATACGGTACGGTGGGGATCCCTAGCACTGCACGCTGATGACGAATGGTAGCGCATTCCGCCTGAACGAATCCGATCGGGTCATGAAAGTGCTGAGCACAGACGCACCCGAACTCGAACACTACGCCGACCTACGAAAGATCCAGATACGGCGTCACTCGACACACTGCACACACACAGGTTGCTCCCGCGGTATCGTCGCTGGACGGGGCAGAAGGGGGAATTGGGAATTGGGAATGAAGTGGAAATGAGAAAGGCGGGTGCAGTTGCAGGACACTGATGGACAGACGAAAGGGGAGTCGCGCGTCAGGACGCTGGGGGATCCACGAAGAACGCAACGCGTGCCAGATGACCCGCGCGACCGCGATTCCTTGGACGAAGAAATAAAGGAAGAATAACAGCGGACTCGCCACCCCCAAACAGCCACCACCGCAAAATACACAACGGGATACCACTGCTTCCCGAACCTTGCCACCTTGCCCTCCCGCTTGATCCCCCACCACCGTCCCACGTGCGAGAACACCTCCAGCGTGAATACGAGCCACAGATATGGTGCGATGCGTCGCTGTCAAGGTAATATCAGCCGTAGATTAACTTACAACGCACTCGTATGACTGCCTTTATCGGACTAAAATACGATGCACACTAAATGCCATCGAATTGCATCGAGTCGGGCCGGTGCAACTCAATGCAACCCCATGCACTCTGGTGCAACTGGATGTGAATCGATGCAATTCGATTTTAAATGATGCACTTGATAGTGAAATTCAATGCAAAGAATTCGGCGGGACATTTGCATCGAGATCACATCAATGCAGAACAATGCCGATCAAGTCAACTGCATCAATCTGCATTAAGGTGCACCAGCCCATACTGCTACAAACCTACGGACTTGCATCGAATTGCATCGCGAGGAATTTCGGCACTGAATTTCGACATATGTGGACGAGAGTTGGTTTGTTTGCTCGGAACTCGCTGTTTCAATGGCCAGTCCGAAGCGGATGGAAGCCCAACAGTAACCACAAGATTTATAACAATAATTCCCCCCGAAGCTTGCCTGCAAGTGACCCTGGCAATACGGAATTGAGAGAAATTCTCAAAATCAACCGTGGGAATTCGTTGGGTGATGGCTTTAGAGAGGATGTATGAAGTCATTTGCAGCTACAGTTATAAATTTCGAGCCACGAGCTGTTGTCATCGTGCATAAGCTCATCGCAAATCCCCCAAAATAAAAACTAAAGTGCCACGCTAGTGTGATCCAAAACTATCGTGGTTCGCGGAAGTGGAGACACCTCCTAAGTTTCTAGTATCTGAGTTCCCTGTGCCTTTATTCCATGCCGACTTTCAGAAGCACTCCGATGTGCCCTGTGGCATGGGGTGTGTAGTATATAGGAGGTGGGGAAAGGAATATAACAAGTCCATTCCTGAACCTGTTGGATTTGGTCCGAAATTGGCTGAAACAGGTCATTGGCATCACTGCAAATTAATGCAGTCTCGCTGCAGTTGGCAGGTTTGCTTTTATTGAGCGGGACAATGCAATTCAATGCGGAGTTCGATGAAGTTCAATGCAACGGATCAAAACTTCGGCCAAAGGTAAAGTGCATTGCAGTGCATTGGGTTGCATCGGGAATTGCATTGACTTGCATTGCATTGCATTGCACGGCATCGATGTGCATCGAGTTGCACTGAGAAAAACGAATTGCACTCAATGTCATTCCATGACATCGTATTTTAGTCCGATAAACACCGTCATACACTCGACATCAGCCACTGGCCTTACTCTGTGGATATCATCCTGGGTGGCCGAGGCCGGTGGCAGATGGAGAGAACTTAAGGAGGAGGTTGTTCGCCGATCAGCACGTGTATATCCCTTGGCGAGTCTCGGCCCGAGCTGATGCGTGCGAATGAGGTCTGGTTTCGAACATAGCAGGCTGGAGTGTAGCATTGTAGCATTTAAACTGGGTGCTTCCGAGATGTTAGCCGTTTGGCCCAATTTTTAAAGGAACGTAGTAATCAGTATAATCAATGTTCGACTTCGGGCTTCTCGGCCAACACGGAACTCGTTCCAAGTTCCAACAACGTTCCAAGATATTGAACGCGTTGACTCTGAATCTTGACCAAAGGACGGCCTAAGTTCAATACAGAAAGAAGACCGAACAAGAGATGATGTAAACCATGAGCACTGAGAGGGAGTAGTACTTCATTTTCCAGGGGATTGTGAGCCTCAAAACCACGGCTGGGGAGGAGCTTGAAGTCACACCTCTTTTTCACCGTCAAGCTTTCTGCCGATGATCCTCGCCCGTACAACCTCTGTTCCCCCTTTTTTTTTTGCCCATTAGAGGTATTCAACTTGCGCACAAGGTGAATATTTGAGAGAGCCCGAAACCACAGCTGGGGCCAAAACACTTCGCCGCGTCAGGATGGACGCGGCGGTGACGCGGCGGTACAATTTTTTGAACAGCGCCGTTCACCTCTTGTAGTGGACATATCATCACCATAATGCCGAGGATCTGGGCACAATATAGGGGCAAGGGATGGCAGTGGAATGGCCGTGAAGAGCGACACCCACGTTGAGATTATTTGCAAGAAAGAAAAGTTGGACGTGGCGGTGGTGCGGCAGTGACGCGGCGATACGCGGTGGGACGCGGCGAAGTGCATGATAACTTCGCCGCGTCCCCTCTTTTGGACGCGGCGATACCGCCGCGTCACGCGGCGGTATGCGGCGGTAGCATGGGTGGGACGCGGCGTGGTTGAAAAGTGACGCGGCGATTCCACACCTGACGCGGCGGTCACCCAACTTCGACGCGGCGATCATCAAACTCGACGCGGCGCTGGAGATATGGGATGCGGCGGCACCACGGCGCCATTACCAGCCCGTAATCGAGTTCAATACCAGTGCGTTATTCACCGAACTAGTAAGGTGGTCAATGGTATGCCGCCAAGTGCACCTCGCTTCTTATGCCCAGGTCATGCACAGTACGTCGGCGCCGTCCTCGCCCCTTTAACAGTCCAGAGGCCCAGAACTCTCTATAAATATGGATTTGACGCACCTGACACTCCTGACCCACATTTTAAGTGCAAATGGTTTCTTTAAAGGGTTGGTTCTCAGGCCGCGCGGGGCGACGCGGCGAAGTGCACAGCAGCGCCGCGTCAGTGCTTCACCGCCGTTCTCGCTCGTTGAACAACCCGGAGATCCTAAAGTCTCCTAGAATATGAATTCAACTCACATGATGCTTTCCACTAGTTGTTTGAATGCAAATGTTGGGTTTTGAAGCCGCGCGGCGTGACGCGGCGAAGTACACAGCAGGGTCGCATCAATTGCTACTTCCGCGCCGTTCTCGCTTTTGACACCATCCAGAGACGCGCAAGCCTGGGTAAGGGTGTGTTTAGCTCACCTGATCCTACACCCCAACATTTTAAATGTCAATGTTGCGTTTTGAAGCCGTGCGGCGCGACGCGGCGAAGTGCACTGTGGTGGCACCGCGTCAGAAATTTCGCGCTGTTCTCGCTTTTGACACTGCCCAGAGACACAAAGAAAACGCCGGTGGGCGTACCTGAGTCTTTACACCCACAATTCAAATGGTAATGTTGCGTTTTGAAACCGTGTGGCGTCCCGCGGCGAAGTGTACGATGTGGCAGTGCCAGCGGCGCGTCAGTACTTCAGCGCCGTTCTCGCTCCTTATTCAACCCAGAGACCCAGAGCCCTCCTCAAATATGTATTTGACTTTCTAAATGCTGTTCATCGACATTTTAAATGTTCATGTTACGTTTTGAAGTCGCGCGGCGTGACGCGGCGAAGTGCACGGCAGCGCCGCGTCAGCCGTTCTCGCTGGTTGTACAACCCAGGGGCTCAGGAATCTCCTAGAATGTGTATATGGATCATTTCGGGCGCGACGCGGCGAAATGCACGGCGGCGCCGCGTCAGTTTCAGTACCTCAGCGCCGTTCTCGCGCCCCGTACGGCCCCGAGCCCCGAAAGTCACGTAGAGCATGTATTTCACTCGCCTCATGCCGCATACCCACATCAGAAGAAAAATATCAAGGTTTGAAGCTGCGCGGCGCGACGCGGCGAAGTGCATGGTGGCGCCGCGTCAGTAATTTCGCACCGTTCTCGCTTTCGAGACTTCCCAGACACACAGAACCCTCCTACAGTATGTGTTTTTGTACTCCAACGCACTTGACCTACCAACATACCTGCGGTCTCCCTCTGTATCTCTTCAACGATGTTTGACCGTTTGAAGGCCAATTGCACAGCCACTGGTTGGAGTATGATATACAGTAAAGTGGCTGCGGAGAATGAGTTTTTGAAAAACATGTAATTCAAGACGACATACCATACACCTGACTGAATTTTTCATTCAAAAACCCTAGACTTGGCCGTGGGTCGAAATTTTCGATGTTAAATGCCGACGCACCGTTTATAAATTGGCTCGTGCCCCGCTGGTGCCGGCCTCCTCTGCCCCAAATCGTCCGGGATAGCCTTGCTATACATGCTAATGTTAGTCGGTGCTGCAAATGGACCAACGTTACCCTTTTACATCAAGGAAAAAGCGGAGTGTCCTGTATGGTTCAAATGCCAAATCGTTGCGACCAAAAACATGATCTAAGGGCTTGTTACTACCATCTCAACAGCAAGAAATCAATAGATGGTACTTCTACTTTCAATAATTGATCAAAATGAGTTGATCTGGACAGTAACACCCTGTGTGACTGGCTCGCGGCGCGACGCGGCCAGTATGAACTGCCACACAGTGCCTTCATCCTAAGAACTCGAACCAGGAATCTTCTTATGGAATTTGGGTTGTGCTAGATTTATGAGTCAAATCCCGAACCGCGAGTCGCACAGGCGACGTACTGGACTTGAACCGAGCAAAGTCAACCGTGGGAACCCTTTTTGACGCGGCGGCACGGGAAGGATTTCCCAAGGACACGGAAGGGGTGAGTTGCCGGGATATACCCAATCTCCTTGCTGAGGCTTAGGATATTACCACTGTCGATGGATATTGAAGAACAAAAGCCTGAAGAACCCAGGTGTAGCCCAAGGCATTGAAATTGCGATTAAGGCATTCAAATCGACCTCGGATGAGATTGAGAACATGAACACCGAGAAAAAACGAAAATGGAAGCACGGTGAGTAGCGAGAGTAACCAGCAGCGGCGATGTACCGCGGCAGCACACAATGTGTAGCGGCTCAAGCTCAATCACTTTTTGCATTGTGTATGCGGTTAGTGGGCGAGGCAAGTGAACTCAAAGGTGAGTGGTTGAATTACTGTGATTATGGGTAGATAAGCGCATCCGTTGTAGATAGATAAATTCGATGCACAGCACGTGTGAGGGGCGGTGCGCGGCGCTGAAGTGGTAGGACGCAGTGGTCGGAATTTCTTACTGGGGAGTGACCGGAGCGAGGAAGGAGAAGCAAAAACAAAACACCGCTATGAAGGAAAATTGAGGAGTAAGAGTAACAAAGGCCCGAAAAGATATCGGAGGAGATTACTTATGTGGACCTCGAAGGTGCGGTTGAGACGTTTGAATCAACCTTTAAACTAGTTGTGTGGAATTGCGAACGCGGGAGCCCGGGGTAACCAGAATTTGGAGTAGCCTCAGCGCTGAACGGAGGTGGAGCTGCATCAGAAGTTTGCTGAAGGATCAATCATTTGAGTTAAAAACGGAGATGCAGTTAGCTGACGGTTGCAGGTGAACGACAATACATGTAACCCTGAGGAATGAAATGAGTGTAGTGCAAAGAGCGGAGAGTACCAGAGAAAGCAGCGGAAGAGTCCAGCAGGGAGGCCGAGGTGTTGGAGGGCGAACAGATTCAACTTTGTTTAGCCGATGGAAGTGGTCGGTTGAGCGCCGCGCCCGACGCGGTGGCAATCATGTCGAACGCGGGGGGCACGAGGTAGTACACGGCGGTCATATCAGAGTGACGCGGCGATGATTTGAAGGACGCGGCGATCCTATGTTGAGACGCGGCGATACCATCAAGGGACGCGGCGCTGCCGCGGCGCGAATTTTTGGACGCGGCGAAATATCCTAGCCCTTTGGAAGGGAATTAATGGGTTTTGAAGGGGCACGGTGAAAGTGCCGCCAGTGCCGCCAAGGTGACGCCAACTGCCGCCAACTGCCGCCAGTTGCCGCCACCCTGGCGGCACTTTTGCCGGCAGTTCGGTCACACTGCCGCCGCGTCACGCCACCGCCGCTAGCTACCGCCAGACCGTTCATTTCAGTTAACGAGTAGTTATTAATGAGCTAGTGAATAAACATTTCAATATCCTTGGCCTTCATTTGAGTTCCCACGGTTGAATTCGGCTGCGACGCATACCGTCTTGGTTAAAGTACGGAACCAGATCATCTTCCCCAGATGAGTTGAAATAGTTGAATAACCAGCGAGACATCCTGAGGGTTCGGTTCAAGTTACTGGCCAGAAGACAAATCAACAGGGCGATGTAGACCGGGTCGATCATCGTAGGAGGCAAGAACGACGACCAAAATAGTGGCAAATCGTCTGGCGATCATTGATGTACATAGTGATTGAGGTGCGAGCCGAAAAAGAGAAACCCCGTGTTCTTACTTGCTTGAATCAAGCCAGACTTCAGTTGAGCCAAAGAAAATTAGACCAGATTTTGAGGAGACGCCGAGCTGGACTTCCGGAGATGTGTTTTAACGATTGACACAAAGGTCAACTGGCTGCCGCCAAACTGCCGCCAGCGCCGACGTTGAGCTGGAAGGTACGGACGGTGGTATGTGGCGATAGAGTAAAGAAGGGTGCCGGCATTTGGACCCATTGTGATTTACTCACGAATTTTGAGTGCCGCCACTGCCGCCAAACTGCCGCCAACATGCACCGCTCGGAGACTACCGGCGTTGCTAAGCGGGAAAAGTGCCGCCAGCATGTCACACTGTCACCATGCACTGCCGCCAACATTGCCGCCAGCGACGCCAACACTAAGGGGTTTCAATCAAGGGGGTACCGTGATAAGAAATTTCCTTATAAGGAAGGGGGGGGGGGGGGAGGGTCCCTCGGGCTCGAGAAAAAAGTTTCATAACAACTTTTGAAAAATCATTCGGGGGGCTAAATTTGTAGGTTGAGAGCTCTGAAACATAGTTTCCAACCTATGAGTCATATATAGACTGCCTTGGGCTGGATATGACCCAAGTTTTCATAAATTTTCGGTCCATATCCGTTTTGGTCAAACCATCAGCTTTGATCATGTTTTCATCAGACGATCTCTGATTTTTTTCCCTTCTTCTCTGTACGATGGCGCAGGTAAGTATCATTCTCCCGATGTTCTGGAAGTCCACTGATGTACCCCAGTGCACCTCCAATGTTCGCACCGACGATGCCCGCCACACGCTTCGATGTGTGCGTCAGCTAATCCTGAGCGATGCCGGAATAAATGTCGGCGGCGTACAAATCACGGCACCAATTATTCGCCTGCATCTCCAAGAAAGCGGCTTCAACAACAGTGCCATTAATAGCCTGCTGGATACCTCTGATAGGCAGGACACAATTGCAGCTTTATCCTTGCTCGCAACCCTGCAGGCTCTCGGCGACCCCGCCCCAGGTTCCACCCACATATTTTATGTGATACGCGAGGCTTTGAGGACCCTCGGAGGATTGGGAACCACAAATCCAGCATAGATACATTGTTTAGAGGCTCTTATTCGCAATTTACGAACAATTAGAGGCTCTTCTTCCGTTTGGAGGACTCCAAATAGCCCGAGTGTTGGACAGCGTGGGACATCAAAAGCGTCCTAAAAAAGGAAAATTACGGCAACGGGGGGGGAGGGGGTCTGTCCAGACCTCTGAAAAAAAAGTTTCGAGGTCGGGTCCGGATTTCGCAAATCCGAATCCCCTTGGTTTCAATTCTAGCTTGCTGGCAGCTTTTCGGCGGTAGTAAACGTTGAGCGATGTTACCGAACTAAGCGATCGTAAGCGAGCCCTAAGCGGAAAATTTTGCGAACCAGACTCAGCGAGTCCTCACACTTCCCTCCGTCCGTACTTGCATCCTCAGCCACCACAGCGCCATCGTCACTGCTCGTCTACGACTCAGAAATATGGTGCCGTGTTTCGGCAACATCTGATGGGCGTCATTAATGTGAACGTGACAGGAACACCTCGACCTCCTCGCGACGCTGGCCAGCGCTGCACCAGCCATCCCGGCCGCCCCCACACTGAAACCTCGACATGGCACCTTCGCCTTCCCCTCGGAGTCCATCTCCTACCCCAGCAATGACTTCAATACTCAAAACCGCACCTTTTTCATCAGTCTTCCGCCGACTTCGACATGGGCTACCAGCGCATCTACGACGTGAGCTTCGACTACCCTTCGAGCTCCCCGTCTGTCCCGACACGCCACAAACGACCTCCGTCGCCGATGCCGCTTCTCGGGACCTCCCCGAAGCGCGCCCAGCTCTACGTGGACAACGACAACACAAACTGGGGTCCCGACCCCGTTCCCACCCTGTCCACGGTGCTGTCGCCGGCCTCCATGCCTGCGGAGCCTGCGGAGCCTGTCACGAGGCTCGTTGGCCGCGCGCTGAACCCGGCGTTGATGGCCCCGGCCGCGCTCACCGCGCCGCTCCAGGGCGCGCCGCAATCCTCGATGGTGGTCAAAACCAAAGCGGACGTTGAAGCAAAGCAGGGGCGCTGGAGCATCCACGAGCGGACTTCGTTCCTCGTGTTCTGTCTCGGGGGGGGACGCGGACAACAACTTTGAGAAGATTAAGATGTCATCCAACAAGTGCTGGGCGAAGGCGCGTGTCTCTTCTCTCTGCCTCATAGATACTGATGATCATTATAGTTTGTAGGCAAGGCCGGAGTCGCACGGGATGCTCAGCAGATGAAGTCGCAGTACGAGACGTGTTTTGGTACCTATAAGAAGCTTGTACCTCTACTTAAAATTTACTGGAGGGGGTGCCGACGCGGATGTGGAGCCTAAATGGAACAACACGAGTGCTGTCGAGAAATTTCTCCAGTCCCGCGCTGCCGGCGGACACGACATTGACGGATTGCAGCCCCAGAAAGTCACACAATGGCTGACTCTCGGTTGGTATGACTTGTTTCATAATCGGTGAGTACCTTCTTTATCATTGTTCTTTTTAAGACGCGCCCTGACCGATACCAGTTATAAAGAGAATCCGAAAGCTTCCCGCGACGTAGACCGCTCATCTGCGGACACACTCTCCGACATGGAAGGGGGCTTGCGCGACGACAACGACGACAACGATTCCGACAATGATTCAGATATCAAAGTCATCGAGAAGCCCACCGTCCCTGCAACGCCCGCCTCCACCATCTCCAAGGCAAAGAAGGGGCTCGCGACTGACCCTCGCAAGGTCAAGGCATCGAGCTGGGATCGCTCGAAGCCTGCTTCGCGTACGCCTGTCGCCAGGGCGAAGAAAGAAGGCCCACTCCAGGGACTTAACAACTACCTTGAGGGCCGGGTGCGTGTGGATGAGCAGGCGATGAAGTTGGCAAAGGTGGACTCGGAATTCAAGCGATTGAAGGCAACTGAGGCAACGGCGAAGGAGATACTGGCAGACATCACGGGGTTGTATGGAGAAGAGGCAAAAGGAAAGGCTCGCCGTGTGCTGGAGAAGCTGATGGACATAGCGCCTGACTTTTAATTACACGGCGCTCAACTTTAATTCAATCCATTCATGTCTACAGTACTTAAATTTCTTTTAATAGTTTTCCTCTGGGCATACCAAATCCAATAACCGTTGGCGTAGCTCGAGCCCCTTCTCCTTCAGCTATGCCCCAGTTTCATCCACTGGAATTTCCGGAGGCTGGAACTCAAAGAAATCATTCGGGCCCGGCTCTGGTCGCTCCTCGCCGGCTCTATCATCACCCAAATCCTGCCGATAGTCCTCTAGGTGTTTGGGGTGATCGCCGTAGTAGATACACATATTATGCAGGATGAGGAGGGCATCAATCGTGCGCCATACATCCTGCACATCCATGTGGCTCCCCATCATCCGTGCAGATTGGAACCGTAGCTTGAAGCAGCCAAAAGCGTGCTCGACGCGGATGCGTTCTGATGAAAGGGTGAAATTGAAGTCCTTCATCTGTCTCTTTTCCGTGGCAGATGCGTTTGCGAGCTCAGGTTCACTGAATGGGCGAACTGTGTACGGTGTGGATGGATATCCTTTGTCGACCAGGATGTATCGGCCGTCCCGGAGATATTGGTGTCGGTGCTTCCAAAAATGCGAGTTCTTGAAAACTCGAGCATCAGTGACACTGCCGGGCCATCCAAGATCCCATGCACCGAATCGAATATTGCTGTCCACGATTGCAAATAATGAATACTACCTGAGGAATGAGTTCAGTGCGGCTGGAATCAGAAATCTGTGCCTACCGCAAAAAAGCCTTTACGACTGAGATATGCTGGTCCCATCCACGCCGGCTGCGCGTGTGACTGAATCAATGAGCCATCGCCGCTTCCAACACAGTCAGGGAAGCCAATCTTTTCTTCAATGTTTGCACTGGTTTCAAGCTGCTGCTCTTCGCTGAACCACGATCCATATTGTTTTTTCAACTCCCTAATTGCACGCGTAACCCGTCGACAGTAGAGTACGACGGTCCCCAACCCGATACCAAGCTTAAAGCTGGTGTCTTGACACAGGGGAGCCGAGCTGCCCATAGCGGATTAGGAAGGCGCCAAGCTGCCATGAGATATGGCGCTGTGGCTTGCGTCCTCGCGAGACAAAGATCTGGTTTCGACTCAGTATGTCGCAGAATATGTCAAAGGTTGCATGGTTGATCCTAGTAAAATATGTGAGTGATACTCTGAGAAATTGTGCTCCAGGCCCTACCGAAATATCGTCCGAAATTCGGGGTCGGGCATGCGTAATGTGCGAATAAACCAGTCTTGCGATTTAGCAACCTGAAAATATGGTCCCCGGGTCCCGTCGCCCTTCAAACCCTCAGCTTCTTCAACTGCCAGTGCCCCATATATTCGCAACACGGCTGCGACGCTAGAGTCGTCGCGAGTGAATGGTTGTTCTTCTGGCTCGGCGTCCGCATCGTCGGGTCATCTGGGTCCAAATCGATGGGATTGAAGGGATCTAAGATGTCTGCGACGGCGAACAGGACACTGGCTTGGTCATAGAGAGTTTCTTGAAGTCCCCCGAGGGTCTGCTTGGGCATCTGTGCAGAGGAAAGGTCGTTTCTTGAAAGCCCCTAACCCAGGCCGCTTAACCCTCGCTTACGATCGCTTAGTTCGGTAACATCGCTTAACGTTTACTACCGCCGAAAAGTTGCCAGCAAGCTAGAATTGAAACCCCTTACTGCCGCCAGCACTGCCGCCAACATTGCCGCCACCACAAAATTTGCCGCCACCTTGCCGCCAATTTTGCCGCCACTCAGTCCTTCAAGCCAACCGCAAGTAAAGTTGACATGGCGGGCAAGGACCCAGGCACATGATTATTGTGTGCCTTAAATGCACGTCCAGCGCACATGGCCCGGAATTAAGTAGTCTGTAGTTGATCACGCCCCGGTTGAAGGGTAGGTTGCTTATTACCAATCTTTTGGCGGGTGATTACAAATCATTTTCCCCCTCCCTTCACACCGCTCCATAGAACCTCCAGGGGTAAAAATTCAAACAAATCGGTGTACTTCACCACCTTATCAAGGTATCTGCATCCTCAGAATATTTTTTTCTCCGCCTTTGAGCTTGAACCAGCATCTCGGCTTTGGCCCATGCCGTCGGCATGCCGGGCATCAAAATCTCGGCATCTTCGTTCTTGAGACCTGGCAGCTAGAGTTTGCTGGAAGCAACACTTGGGTCAATGTCTTGAGTGTAGGGGAGGCCATGCATTAGCAAAAAACGCGTCGAAAAACTCACCTAAACATCGGAGAAAATCTGTGATTTGTAATAAGCGGGCTAGCGATCAACTGATCGCCCTATCTAACGGACTACAACATGCGAGGTACGAGCGTAATTATGTTGTAGCGTCTGTCTACGAGAGACTAGGAATTAAGTGTGACTTGTCACAAAGGGGTTTGTTGGTCAGTTTAAAGCTCTTTGTGAGCTTTGTGTTGCTAGTTGACCAAATAGTGGCTATGATGTACCTAGGAGGTGGCAGGGCCACGATGAGATCCACGGCCGAGTCACAGCTCAGCCAAAAAAAACCCTGAGCCTAATTTGCAAAGTTTACTTGTGCTCAAGGCTGAAAATGAATTTCAGATTCCTGCTAACTATGTACATTATAGCTACTACACAACACAAAGAGCTTTGAAACGACCAACAAAGCCCTTAGTGACATGTCACAGTTAAATCTGGGGCGTGTGCGTAATATGTGCATTTAAGGCACACAACAATCGTGTGCCTGGGTCTTTGCCCCCCGTGTGAATCTCACTCGGTAAACACATTTCCTTGCCGTTATTTATAACTATATGTGTTCCACAGACGAAATTCAGCACCTCAAGTGGTTGAATTTGACGCGGTGAGATCAATTACTTTTCGTTACTTATCACAAGTTATCACTCCACGCTTTTCACAAGGCCCAAGACAACAGGAGCCCTGCATTATTGACTTTTGAAAGTGCCGCCACCGAACCCATGGCGGCAGTGGCGGCACTTTGGCGGCACTTTCCCTTTGCCCGTTTTGAAGCCGCGCGGCGCGACGCGGCGAAATGCACGGCAGCGCCGCGTCAGCCGTTCTCGCTCGTTGTACCATCAAGAGGCCCATAAATCTCCTAGAATGTGTATTTAGCCCGTTGGTTGCTGCATGCCAAAATTTGAAGCAATATATTCAGCTTTGAAGGCGCCCGGCGCGATGCGGCGAAGTCCACGGTGGCGCCGTGTCACTTCCAGTACTTTGGTGCCGTTCTCGCTCCCCGTCCCTCCGCGAACCCCCAAATTCAGGTAGAGCATGTATTTAACTTACCTAATGCTACATGCCAACACTGGAAGAAAAACATTAAGGTTTGAAGGCGCGCGGCGTGACGCGGCGAAGTGCACGGTGGCGCCGCGTCAGTAATTTCGCGCCGTTCTCGCCTTTGAAAACCATGTAGAATATGTATCTCACTCACCTAATGCTGCATACTAACACTTGAAGAAAGATATTGAGGTTTGAAGCCGCGCGGCGCGACGCGGCGAAGTGCATGGTGGCGCCGCGTCAGTGATCCCGCGTCGTTCTCGCTTTTGAGACTTCCCAGAGACACAGAACCTTCCTGAGATGTGTGTTGAGCTGTAATTCACACACTGGACTTACAAACGGAACGAAGTTTCTCTCTAAATATCTTCAACGGTGTTGGACCGCTTGAAAGCTGATTGCACAGCCACTGGTTGGAATACGATACACAGTAAAGTGGCTGCGGAGAATGAGTTTTTGGGAAACATGTAATTCAGGACCACATACCATACACCTGCTTAAACTTCTCATTCAAAATGCTTAAACCTGGCCGGGTGTCGAGATTTTCAGTCTTAAATGCCGACGCATCGTGTATAAATTGGCTCGCGCCCCGGAGATCTCAGCCTCCCCTAGCTCAGAATCTTGCGGAATGGCATTCGTTCCACCTTAATGTCATTTGGTGCCATCAAAAGAATAATAGGACCCTTTTACACCGAGGAAAATGTGGACTGTCCTGCATGGTTCGAATGGAAAAACTCCGAGGTCAAAAACATCATCTGCGGGCTTGTTACAGTCATCTCGAGGGCCAGGAGCTGCTATAGGGTACCATTTCTCTCAGTAATCCTGCTTTCTGACTTGAACATATGGAGAGTAATGCCATGTGTGTGTTCGGCACCCGGCACGACACGGCGAAGTATGGGCTGCGACATAATCCCGTCCCACACTACAAACAACTCTACCTACCCGATACAGTGGGCCCCCTGGATACACTCCTTTGATCAACTTAATTGGCCTGTTATGGGATGGTTTTCTAGCGGAGGGCGACGAACGGAGTTGAAATTGAACCGTGGGAATGAACGATAAATCTCTGATTTGAAACTCTGACTTGGCCAAGATTTAAATGATGTGTTACATTGTGATGTGTAGGTCCAATCTACGTTACCAGATTCCAAACTTCTTGGCAATGGCCCCCAACTGTTCCAAATTGAGCGGGAGGAGTCCACATGATATAGAACAAACACGCATACCATGACACAATGAGGGTGAGATAGCAAATCTAACAGCAGGGATAATGCCTGCGAGACTTTCGAACAACCGATTAAGCCCTGAATGATTTGAACGAAAGAAGGGCTGCACATAGAATACACTGGAAGGGCTGAAGCACGATTTCCGGACCAAATTGATCTACTCGGCGTCAGAGTGCAGGAACTTGATAACGGAAGGAGTTAAACGAACTTCGGCTGGAAAAGTCGGAGTGTGTTCAAACAGAGGGATGAACATTCAAAACTGCATTCAGCGAATCACAATGTTTGTCGTTCGAGCGTCAGCGATGAGGTGTGATATTTTGGGTTCAATGTCTGGCAATAGATGCACCCACAATGCCTTTGGAGTCTCTGAGCCTTATCTGCGCCATACCCTGCCGTCTTCCAGAACAACTGAATGTTAACAGTTAGTCAAAGACTGGGATTGCCGCGGTAGTCGCGACATTTTTTCCTGGCCTAGTCATCCGAGATGGGACTGGATGTGGTTGCATGGTTGTGAGATGGAGTGGTGCGCGGCGCTAAAATGATCGGACGCGGCGGCCATGATTTGGGACGCGGCGGTCATGTGGTTGGGACGCGGCGGTCATATGGTGGACGCGGCGATCATGTAATGTGACGCGGCGGTGCTACTAGGTGACGCGGCGCTGCCGCGGCGCGTTTTTTTGGACGCGGCGAAATACCCTAGCCCCCACAGCTGTTTCAATTGTCTTTTATTTATATACATACAATCGACGACACCATCTCATCGCCCTCACAGCGGCGTAGTGCCCGTGTAATTGCCACTTTGGGTGGTGAAATCTCCCTGCTCGGTCAGACTGTCGATACGCCCCAGCAAGAACTCGAGCTGCCGGTACCCAGCGCCGGGAACATACTGCGGGATCTCATGACCCGCATGATCGACCGTGACGAACGTCAGCCCGCGCTCCGTGTGTGTGGTGCCATAGAACCCGCCACCGGCGACGAGGCCCACGCTGACGGTGGGGATCTCGCTCTGGAAGAACGTCTCGTTGATGGCGGCGCCGATAGTAGGATTGTACGGCACAAAGAACTTATCAGTGAACGGGCTCGACGAGAAGCCCTGCGCGCCGTTCCAGGTCATGTTGTTGAGCGTGGCCAGCGTGCCGTTGGTCAGGATGAGGAAGTCCAGGTTGCCGTTGCCAACGAGAACGTTGTTGGTACGCTCGACGACGCCCGCGAGGACGGTGAAGGAGGACGGCAGGGAGTGTTCCAGGCCGAGGGTGTCGTCGCCGCAGATGGCGTAGTCGACGTGGGGGTGAACGTTGAGGGCCTTTTGCACGTCGGTGCGGTTGAAGTAGTTGTTGGGTCCGTCGCCGAGGCTGGGGAAGCCGAGCTCGTCCCACAGGAAGGGGCAGTAGTCGGTGATGTGGTAGAAGTTGAAGCACGGGTTGATGTACAATGCAGCCAGGTAGATATCATCGAGAACGTCGCACTCATTTAGCGTGATGTTGTCCGTGGCGAAGGAGGTAGGGTCGGGGAACTTGCCGGTGGGCGGGAAGGTGAGCGCTAGGTCCATGAAGGTGTTGTACCCGCAGGCCTCGGCGCGCTCGTTGATGGCCGCGACGAACGAGTCGTTAAGGTTCAGCACGTTGTTGTAGTGGTTGAGATACGCCACCGCGGGAGCCTCCCCGCTAACGAGGAACGAGCCAATGGAGGGGTCGTTGATCTGGATGCCTTTGACATTGTAGTAGGTCGTGTCGTTCAGGTCGAGGAAGTGGCTGGAGATGTAAGGGATATCTGGTGTGTGAAGTTAGCTTCTGGAAATTGCAGTGCATCACTGGGTGTCTGAACTAAAACTTACATTGCCCGGCGTACGACTCTCCGGTGAAGTAGACATCAAACCCTTGCATCTCAAAGGTGTCGATGAAATTTTTCCAGAAACCGGCGAAGTCCCTCGCAACGTCTGTCTCGTCCTTGATCTGCGCCGGCGCCCCCGGGGCCGCGAGCGACAGGCCCGTGCCGATGGGCTGATCGATCCACACCATGTTGGTCAGGTTCGTCCAGGCAAAGGGGTTCGGCTGGGGCTCGAACGTGCCCGACTGCCACTGGAAGGGACCGTTCTCCTGGAACAGCCCGTCCATGGAGCTGCATCCCGGCCCGCCATTGAGCCAGATAACGATCTCGTTGCTGGCGAGCTCGTTGGCGGAGGGGAAAAACCAGAAGAAGAGTTCGTTGTCGGTCGCGTTTGTGACGTTCGGGCTGGCGATTGGCAGTCGGCCAGCATAGGACTCGCCCAAGTCGAAGTTGACCTCTGGCACGCCGGTCCCGTTGACGACGAACTCTGGAAGGGGGTCAGTGGGTCGTGCTCAAAGATGGGCATCAAGGAATAACAGATACTTACTCTGGCTGTTTGAGTTTAGGAACTGTGAGTCATCGCTTAGGGCACGCTTCACCGGGGCTGCCGGCTTCGAGGCCCTCTTAGGTGCTCTGCTCTTGAGGGTTGCGGCGCGCCTGTGAGGGTTTTCGGCGGCGAGGGCAACGGAAGAAGCCCCGAGCAGTGCCGGCAATAAAAATGCGGTAAGATGCATGAGGCTTCGGGTCCTGTTGGAGTGAAGCACGCAAATGGGAGACTCAGTGCGGAGAGGAGCACGAGAGAACGGTGTACGGTCTCCGTTCAGTGGGAAGTAGGCCATTTCTGCTGGTGCTTAAATAGACTACTTACGGTCAACTACGGAACAAGTCGAGTCAGAACTGAACTGCGGGACTACGGAATAAATAGACAGCAGCGGGGGGACTGCGGTGGCCCGAGTACCGTAACCTCACCAGCATTTAGTGATACAGATTGCCGCGGAACCGACGAAGGCAAGGGAGAGGAGGAAACGACAAGGACCCCGAGCTCCACAGAGGACAAGACAGGGTACAGCGGTAACTCAATACTATAGGTCACGTTAGTCCTTATGACGCCAGGGGACTTACCCGTGAAATTGCCGTATTAAAACGGCAGTTTGTGAACCTCACTGAGATCGGCCGCAGGTAGGTGTAATCGTTTTTACGGCCCGTCGTTGCGTGTTTTTAGGGGACGGTTAGATGCCCTACATGTTACACACCGGTGTTTGTAACCCGCTTTTCAATGGATCGGCCAAAAGTGAACCGACGGCTAAGTTCGCCAATCATCTGTCTGATTTTCCCCCTCTTCCGCCACTCCCACGTTCCCAAGCCTCATGTTGGCGGGACGGAACTCAAGCACCTCTTCCGCTTACCAGAAGCTTTTTGCGAGACTATACCGCCCGGCGATGCGCCCATTCGTTGGCTACTATTCCGATCCCAAGAATTGCCGTAACTGGCGCACTCAAAATGGCGTCACTGTTAGGCACGCCATGGAGATCTCATTCGGGGCATGACGTAGCCCAGTACTCACGCCCATTTCAATTCATCATTTTGGTTCCCGTCTTTCAATTCAAGTGACAAGTTCCGAGGCATACCTTGCGCAGCCGTCAGAACCGAGGACAGCGAGCGCTGTTGGGACAAAGGTAATCAATGCGACCGATCCGAAAACTGACACTCCAAAAACTCTGATGTTTCAAACTTCCTGATTTTGGTTCTGAAAATTTTTAGTATCAGCAGAAGTTTTTGAGCGCCTGATACTTGCCTGATACTTGTGGTATCAGGAGCGATATCGCGTGCGGTCCGCTCCGGGCCGCCCCGCCCCGCCCCGGACCGTCGGTCCGCGCCTTGATACCATGTACAATACTGCTCCTGATACTCAAGATATCGGGACTGTTGAAAAGAATGTTGATATTAAAGATTTTGGAAGCGTAATCAGGAGGTGTGAAACATCGGCTTTTTTGGAGTGTGAGTCACTCGGAACTCACTCCAAGTTTATGTAAAGAAGCCGGGACCCAAAACGAGAACGTCGCCAGGTATGCGTCGCGAAAACCAATTATGTCACCATCTCCTCTGCGACGGGGCTCTTGCACTAATAACGACCCGTTCCGGGTCCTGGTAAACTTGTGGTAAACGGTGAGCGCGCGAGCAGGGAGTATTTTTCGAAGAAAACTCGGAAAAGAAAGCAGAAGAGCGCCGAGACTGAAAATCGTAAGGCGTGGTGGGAAGAAAGAAGCATGGTGGCTATGTTGATGGAGAACGCGGATCAATGCCTCTTGCTTCCCGCCCTCACCCTGCGTTTTTCAACTCGCTGTCCTTCAGCCCGAGTCCATCGCAACTGTTATTGACTTGGCCAATTCGATGTGGACTGTCTTCTGTACGCCTTGCCGGCATTTCGAATGGAAAACGGTCACGAAATTGCTCGACACCCCTTTGGACGCCCTGGTCCCTGGAAATTTGATCTCAAATTCTCCCCTGGCTGAGTTCGGAGCGCAAAGCCTCATGAGATGAATCTTCTACTCTGTAAATGTTTTCTCTGCGTTGATTGATCGGGCCTCATCTGACCCGCTGCTTGAATTTGTCGCGATGCCGCTGGCCCACAGGCAAATCTTCTGTAAACACGTCAATTGATCAACGCCTTTCCGCGCCGAGTCCTCTGCGCTATTGCCCTACCTGTAGCATGCATCTAAAGGCGCCCCTGGGCTTGAAACTTTGTGCTTTCTCTCTGGCCGGTATTCAAAAGTCTATCTAGCTCTTATCGATCTTGATTCTCGTCTCGACACCCCAATATTTACAAATCATACGCAAGTTTGAATTCATCCTGTCAAGTATTTTAACTATTGCCAAACTCAATTGCGGCCAAGGCATGGTTCTTTTGCAAACTCCTCCTAGGATTGGTTGCTCCCTCCATCCCCCTCACTCTGAAGCACTCATTGGCATCCAAAACATATCCTGCAATTCCTTGGTCGCTCCATACGCCGGTGGCAATCTTGGCATCTCAGTCCTCCAAGGAAGCGAGCTTTCCAACAAGCGATAGAACGGAGCACTTCCGCAGATTTGCGACGGGTAAATGTAGGCCCCGACACCTATGTGATGTAACCGCTTGCGGCGACGCTCTGCCGTGTTTGCTGTATAGAGACTGTGGCCGCCAGTTCGACTGACGAGACGGAAGAATGGAACGGTAGAGCTCCTGGGTAACAAATACACGGGCAGCGTCGCCCTCGAGTCGTAGCCGTCGATCACGGTTGTGACATCGTTGAACGAGGTGGAGTAAAAGAAGTTGCTGTTCTGGAGTTCCGTGACCTAGAAAGGGACTGAATTGCCGGGGTCATCCCAAGTCTCGGGGGAGCGAGTCTATTCGTTGATTAGAACGCGAGTGAGACAGTTCCCTGGAAATTTCCCACCTCGATGTCCATAGTGTGGGGCAACGCTGAAGCGGATGGGAGTATATACAACGCTAATGAGAGCGCCGAGATTGTGAAAGCAAGGCTGAAGGGAGACTTTGTGATTCTCGCCCTATGTTCGAAGACGCACAAGATGACTCTGCTGAGACTCGCCTCCGAGTCCGTCCACTTTAAATACGATCTAACTGGCGCCAGCCTGCCTATTCACACAGGGCGCTCCGTGAGCGGCGGGAGGTAGCAAGTTCCGGACGTAAAGATAATTAATTCCAAATGAGGGGTAACATTGAATGGAAGCTCAACAGCTGAGCGCTGAGCACAGCCGGCTGAAGTATGGCGCGAACATTCTGCTCAAAAGAAGAATCTGATCATGAATGCCTCGAACGTCCACCGACATCGGAAGAGGTCTGACTTTTAACTCAACGAATTGGGTTGAATGCCGGGTAATGAAAATAGCTGGTTGGAAAACCCAGCCTGTCTACGGTAAATAAGCATTCAATTGAGGAGTAATAATCGCAAGAAATACCTAAACTGTTCTGCGCGTGGGCAGGTGCACTCTCGCAAACGGACAATGAAATAGGCGTGAGCGGGTTGCTCGATTTTTTGGACACCTTGTCGTCACAGCGAGATTCCGCTGCAGTCTTAGCGCCGCGGAATCGTACCAGCGCTTGCCTCGTTGAGACGCGTCTATTATGACAGCACAATCCCAGCGCTTTAGAGGGGTTTCACGTTGCGGGCCCAAACATGTAGCGACTGTATGATCTCTTTGTGCTTCTAGGTCGCTGGGTACAGTGTGGAATATTCGGAAGGACCTCGTTCGAATCGAGGCTGGTCGTTATCGAAGAAACTTTCATCTGTCGTATTTTTGGTTCTATGCAGCGAACAGTTCATCGGCGTTGCTGGCCTTTCGCGAATTTCGCAATGTGCGCCTCCGCTGGGATATTGAGTTTGAGATTATGACTGCAATTGAGGTTCTAACTTGTAGTACGGCGATGTTAGTTGTCCAGACGCAGTATCAAACTCAATCATCCTGTTCTGAGTTCGGGTAGAGTGGTTCGAGTGCCAGAGATTGAGGATCGCCTTTGGGAGACCCAAGTTTGCGAGTTATATTCCTCGACGCCAGCTGAATGAACAACGAGAAAATATGCTGAGCGCGGGCACAGAAAAATAGCCAGTGGAGACGAAAAAAGAAAACTGGAGAGGAGGTTGCAGAAATGGCATGTACGTTGACGAAGGATGGGAGCGAGAGCGACCCAGATCGCTAAGCCGATGAGCATGACTTCGAGTCCCCCGGTGACAATGGCAGCCCCGAGAGTCTTGAGGGAGTAGGACGGGCCCGGTGAAACCTCCTGTCAAGGGCAGTGCATACGCGCCGAAGAGGATCGGGGGAATCGTCCGGTTGTGGTGGGGTGGAGCGCACCTGACTTGAACGACTGAAAACACTCTTGCGATTTGCGCGCCGAGCACCAATTGGGGTCGATCGGAAGGTATCCGCGGGGCTTGAGAGTTGCGGGTAAGGAGATAGCGTGGTCGGTTCGTTGGGATTCAGCTAGCCAAAAACTCGATTGCGGGATAAGGCCCCGTGGTTCAGGACATTGGCTTGAGGTTTAAGGGGGAAATTAGGCGAAGTGCTTGAGTGGATTTTGAAACAAGAGTGGAGACAGAGGCGTGGTAGGTCAACTGGAGGCGGCAGAGATAGTGGTGTGCGAGGAATGAGCGGACTGAAAGAAGGACCGAGGATAGAATCCAGCAAATAAGTGCGAGTAGCAAGAGGGATTCGAGGGCTAACATGAAAAGCACTCATAAAAATTAGCGCATTGTCAACCCGGAACGCGAACGCGAGACACGCACCCACCTCCGTCCCCGCAACTAAATTCCTCGTGGAACCTATCGTTAGCTTTATCGCGTGGCATACTTAGCCAGTGAACTATAAAGAGGGGGCGCAATCTGAGGGGATATGAATGAAAAATGGAGGAGAAGGAAAGTGACCGCAGAAGGGCAGCTTGCAGCGCGGGTGGTGACTCCTATATGTGTTTTTCACGGCGATGACTAGTAGAATGGGAGTGACTCGAGGCTTGAAGCTTGAAGACTTACAAATTGAGAGCATCCAATTGATCTTCAATTCTTCCGAATTTCTTCGTTTCCGTCGTTCCGAGCGAGAGTTCTGCGCTCAAAGGTGGCTACGGTGTGGCTGTAAGCGCAGAACAGCAGAGGAGGGGAGTTTTTCGCTCGAGCGTTCGAAAATGTGCGCTTCCAAAATTCGAGGATGATGGTCGGAAGAGGAAGGATTTTGTTTGTAATCGCGTGGCTACGGCGTTGGAAGTTGGTCGGGCCCGACTATCGCCGATTGCCGCTTGCTTTTGACGGTCATCCACGAAACTCAGGTTTTGATGCTCTGAGGGCCTCTGACCGTACTCCTTGGGTCTGTATGGTTGTTCAAGCGAAATCTGACCTCCCCCAAACTCGTGCGGCTCGGATGGCGTTTGCATTTGTCCTAGAGAATTTCACTTTACTGATGACCTAAAACCTCCAAGTACACTCAAGTTCGAAAATCCTCCCTGTCTGAATGCAGAAGAAAAACCGAGATTGCCACGACATCTCAAGACTATTCCCCGATAGCCAGTCTCCAAAGCCGAACACTGCTCCGGTAGTCACTCAGCCTAGTACTAGTCGCTCGGTTTCAGATGGTCCTCGTGCTCGGGCATTCCCTACACTTGCTCGGGCATTCACCACACGGATAAATAGGTTGATATCGGCTCGGTGGCGGATGGTCCGCGCCCGTGTTACTTAACAGAATTGCGCTGTTGTATGTGCCACACGCCCGTTCGACTCGGGCCCGGGCTTCGTCCTTTTGGTATGAAATAAAATGAGGTTTACTCAAGTTCCGAGGCAATTTCATCGCCAGCAATACTTAAGATCCCCTTCAGCCGAACTTAAGTTACACCGGAACTTGAATTCCACTCGCGGGCATGCTACACCCTCCCCAGCTCCAGTCGTGGCCACCACTTAAGTTCCCCGCCGCACCTTACAGCCCTTTGCGGAACTTAGGGCGCGGACAGTTTTTTTTTTTTTTTCATGCTTTTCAACGAGAATCGTTATTTCGAGCTCAGTTCTTGTCCGTTTGCCTTATAAATATGCTCATTGTGTCCGCAATGAAAATGCGGAGGGCACCACGGTCTTCGTTTTCCCTGATGCGATCATAATTGCCTTATTGGGAAAATGTCGCTCTTTTTGTACAGAACTTGTCGCATCCTCTGTGCTGTGGTCAGATTGACCTATAAATTTGATATGACGTCTTTATGAGTATTACGAAGGGCTGGACAGACCGGTATTTCCTCATATTGTATCTATTTCTTGTATACAAGGTATTCAGATATCCCACATTATGAGAATGCAGAATACCGGTGAACTAAGACACACATTCAAAATCCCGGTCCATCCAGCCCTCAATGATACTCATAAAGACATCATATCGAATTTATAGGTCAATCCGACCACAGCACAGAGGATGCGACAAGTTCTGTACAAAAAGGGCGACATTTTCCCAATAAGGCAATTATGATCGCATCAGGGAAAACGAAGACCGTGGTGCCCTCCGCATTTTCATTGCGGACACAATGAGCATATTTATAAGGCAAACGGACAAGAATTGAGCTCGAAATAACGATTCTCGTTGAAAAGCATGAAAAAAAAAAAAAACTGTCCGCGCCCTAAGTTCCGCAAAGGGCTGTAAGTTCTTCGCCACAACTCAAGTTCTAGTCCATTGCTTAAGTTTCCAGCCACAACTTGAGTCTCGTCAACCACTCAAGTCCCACTGACAACTTGAGTTCTACGCCTATGAATAAAAGGATGATAAATTTCAAGTTGCCAGCTGTGCATTAAGAAGCAGCTACTCCATGCAGTCCAAGCCTGGCCGTTGGTAAGTCTACTAAGTAGTTGCAATCCATATCTAGGCCACAGTAGACTATTGGCGGCATGTCAGTAAGTTTCCATCGATGAACGTCGCAACATACTCTACCACCAATAAGTGTACCCTCCCTCATCGTCAAACGCGAAGACAAAGGTCATGAAGAAGAATAAGTGAGCTCATCGTGTTCAAAATCCTTCAGATTTTCGCCGTTGCCACCCAATTGCCACCACTGAAATGCGGTGAGAGCTTTTGAGCAATTGTGATGGATCTGCGCACGAGCATTCAGCAACGGGTGAGCATGCAGAAAAGAGAGACCTGTGGATTCTACAAGCACTGCAGGAGTGCGAGTGAGTGATGATGGTGGTGGTGGCGGCGTGAAGGCAAGTGGTGAACAGACACTGAAGTCGAACAATGGGAAAACAACAATGGGACTGATGCCATCAATTTACTTTGCTTAAACGCCGACCTCGCGAAGGCCATAGCTCTCCTTCGACGATCTCCACCCCCACCTCCTCGATTTCTCTGCTCAGCCGGCGACCTGACCCCCAGGCAATACTCTACTCTGACACACACCCAGGATAGAGTTCTTTTAGGCTGGAGTAAAAGGCTAGTGAAAACAATTTGTATTAGTAAGCAAATACATTGTAGTTAAAACAACACGAATTGACACCGTAAAATAGCCTTCGCGAAGCAAGATAATTTACTACAACTTTTTTGTTTGAGGAAACCATGTTGTTTCATTCACATTTGAAAGGGGGTTGAAGTCAAAGACAATTGAGTGCAGAAATAAGTTGTTTGATTCAACCGGTTCTCAACGGAATAAGGAAACAAAGGGTATCCACCTTTGTTTTAACCCAGCCTAAAACAAAGGTGGAAACAAAGGGTTTCCTTATTCCGTTGAGAACCAGTTGAATCAAACAGTTTGTTTCTGCACTCAATTCCCTTTAACTTCAATCCCCTTTCAAATGTGAATGAAACACAAAGGCTATTTTACAGTGTCAATTCATGTTATTTTAACTACAATGTATTTGCCCACTAATACAAGTTGTTTTTACTAGCCTTTTAATCCAGCCTAAAAGAATTCTATCCTGGGTGTGACACTCGGCGGGTTTCCATTTACGTTTTTCACCATCACGCCGATGGCTGCCGATGCCTCGGTGGCAAATCGATGCCTCTATTGATTGCACGGTTATTTTATTTTCTCGGTGTCAACGAAGGGTGGCAATGTTAATGACTATTCAGTTCCGGTCGAGGTCAAGGCCGGGGACTCGGAATCGAGAAAGAGGTATTTTCTTTCTCCCGTTATAAGCGGTAAAACTTAAGACGTCCACAGAACTCAAGTTAGGCACGAACTCAAGTACATTGTCAGGACTCGAGTTCTGCTGAAACTCGAGTCCATACACCGCACTCAGAGTTTTCACCACATATAACTTGAGACGTCCCCGAACTCAAGTGCATTGCCAACACTTAAGTTCTTGGGTACAACTCAAGTAGTACTATGCCCATTATGTATAAACCGAGCTCAAATCTCAATATCCCGAGTTCGCAGACTAATATGATCTTAAGTTCGCGTATTGGGCATCTCAAGTTCGACGAGCTTGAGTTTTGCGTAGTTTTTTGCTTAGAATTGATAACTTAAGTTGCATCCAACCTGGCAATACACAGTGTATTCTGTGCTTTGTAGTAGGGGGATAGAACTCAAGTCCTACAGAAACTTAAGTAGCGCTGGCGATAAAATCACCTCAGAACTTAAGTAAAGCTCATTAATTAGTTGTTTTGGTTTCATTTTGGCCGTGAGGGGTTTGTATTCTCCTTTCGAATTTCAGCTCCTTCCTACTTGCTAATCAGTTTTATATCCTATCCGGGCCCATCCCCGGACTCGAATTGTCGGTTTGAATCCCATGCCTACTTCGGTCTTCTTTGAACTTCTTTGAGTGACGATTCGCGGCCTTATTGTCAAAATCCACCTTATTCTGAATCTAGCACGCGCACCGCATGACAACCTTGCGCGACACCTTTTCCAACCTAGTAGGGAGCAAAGAAAAGAAAAGCAAGGGGCACGACAAGAAACGGGTAGATCTTGACATAGAAAATTCAGGTGCGCTGATACTAGGCTTGGATCGGGGGTTCATGTGTCTAAAACTCCTAAGGGACCAGATAATTATTCCAACAATCCACCGTCATCAGAGAAGTTTCAGTAAATCGGTCAAACAAATGCAAGGAAGAGAAAGGGGATCGGCTTTCAACCCTGCACCCGCCGCACGCGCATCGGAAGCTGTGGTCCCTTGTCCTCCTCACCAATAACCACTGGGCGCTGTACCGCTGTGCTTACGGTCGTGATCTTGACCGGCGACACCGCCAATTCGAACTCGAACGTGCGTATGAGGATGTAGAGGAGGGATTTCATTCTAAGTCACTCATTCAGTCTCCGCATCAATGCCACAACCACAAAACAGCACGTACTCGGCGAGGGAGAAGCGCCACCCGATACAATTGTGCGGTCCGCCGAGGAAGCTGAAGAGGTGCGCCCAGACACCCGGGATGGCGTTTGCCGCCTCGGGAACGTTGTCCCATCTATCGGGTCTGCCAATGTAGTGAAGTTAGAGGGTGTATTCCATGGACACGAGAGAGGGATACAGACTTGAACTCGGCGGCGTCCGGTCCCCAGATGCGCGGGTCGCGGTTCAGGCCGGCGATGGGGACCCAGATCATCTGGCCTTTCGCTATGCTGTCCCATCGTTACAACAACGAAACGGGTGAGGAAGTGAGACGCACAAGATGCTATTGTGTTGGACTCCACGTGTGTCGGTGTACGGCGTCCCAAGCGGCAGAATATCGTCTTGCATCGCCATACGATTGGTAAACAGCACGGGGGAGTGTAGGCGCATGACCTCGCGCACGACCCTTTCCAGGTATGGGAGTCCGTTGAGCGCGTCGAGGGAGGGGGCGTCGGTTCCCATGCTCAACAGTTCCGTGCGCAGCGTCGTCTGGACTTCAGGGTGCATTGCGAGCGCGTAAAGGGCCCACGTAGTCGCAGTACTCTGTTCGTGTTCAACTAAGTCATAATCTCAAAGCTAAGTAGTGATTACTGCTTACCGTAGTTTCATGACCCGCCACAAAGAACGTCGGCAACTCTGCAAGTGCGGTGAGCGGGACGGCGTGGTATGTTGTAAAAATAGAAGCGTACGGGCAATAACAACGGTGTCGCTGAGGCGCTGACTTTCTGAAATATCCTCCGACATGTTCGACTTGACGAGGAGCGACAGCACGTCCCGCCGATCGTAGTCCTTCTCTCCCAACAGTGTTTGCGCTTTTGCATCCTGAAGAAGCTGCAACCCAATGCGGTCCATGGTTTTGCGCGCGTCGGTGAGCTTCTTCGAGTGGGGCTGGGTTTCGGATTGATTAGTTGCCATGCATGCGGGCGGCGGCGAGAGTAAGCAGGCGTACCAGGAAGAACCGCGTAATCGGAAACCTCGCGCGTATGAAAGGCCCTATGTTCTTGCTTGTGATCTGGACGAAGACCTGCTGAAACGCACCGTCGAGCTCAGTGGGGCTCTTAGTCTCGTCGAGAGAGTTGAAATGGTAGTTGAATCCTATAAGATGTTTACATTAAGCAGAATTCATTTTATTTCCGGGGGGAGAGGTTGGTTGGTACCTGCGAGCCCGATAACGTCGAGAGCCATGCCCTTGAGGCCGACCATGACATCGATACGCGCCCAGCCGTCGATTTCTGTTGGCCGCCCCGCCCAAAACTCGCTGAGCTGCATAGCCCATCAGTATGTGCTTTCGACAGCGTAAAATATGCGACACACCTCGAGGGATTTATCGATGAAGAGTTGGGTGAGGCCGCGGACTTGGGAAGGGCCAAAGGCCGGACTCTGAGGGGGTCGACGGATACATCAGGGAACTGAAGGATGATATGGCATGAAATGGGAGGTTACCATTATCTTTCTCTGGAAGGACGGTAAGCATCGCGGTAAGCATCCAGTGAATAAAGCAGAAGGCTGCATACGCACGAGTTTAGTGTGCTCCTCGTCCTCTGCGATGAGGAGCCCTGTTAAAAGCACGTGGGTTCTTCTCGTGTTATAGACTGCATTATCTTACCTTGTCCCAGGAGCGAGCTCAGCCGGGTGCGCACGAGCGGTGCTTTCTGATAAATCTCACTCAGGTTTACGATACGGTGGAGAGCAGCAGTGTCAATGGTGTACAGCTCAGTAGCCTGGGGCTCGGGTGAGTACCGTAATAGACCCTAATCTCCAAATACTCACACTAAAAAGGGTATGAAATTTGAAGGTAGGTCCGTACTGTGCTTGCCATTCTTGTGTTTTGGCGAGCTGCGTGAGGTGTAGGGTATACTGGATGCTAGTATATTGCACTCACAGTCAGGGACCCAAAATTACCACGAATCCAGCTAGGATTTGGTGGGCCTGGGATGTGTCTGAAAGCGGAGAAGAAATGCCAGTGAACGAATTTGTAGAGCTTCCGGGTGACTTGAGCCCCGACGACGGCAACTGCCAACGACAAAATTACGCGTAGAAGCATAAGAGGTTGTGGTACGAGTGAAACTGCCAACCATGTCACCAGAGCACAGAGCCTTATACCCGCCGCAGAGCATCGGGTAACAATTTTGCTACATGTGCAAATAGATTTCGTCAAGCAACATGAGTCATTGACCCGGCCATCCGTCTAGCAGTAGCTCACGGTGCTCAAAAATTCTGAGACTTGTGCAGATGATTTATTGCAGCTTGGTTAATTATTCACCGCCTTTTGTAGGTGAAAGGCCCAACTTGCAGAAGGAATCGCGGACCATCAAAACTTCACGGTCGATCACCTATATAGCTAGGCTCTCTTGACAGACAATGACACTCGTAACCTCGTTCTATAGTCTGTTAGTTACCGCGGTCTGATTACCGTTAGGTCGGCTTATCAAAAATTGATGGTGATGCTTGCACAAACAAATCCCACTGAGACGCGTCTTTGACGCGCCAAAACCGTCTGAAAATTGAGTGCATTGCCTCAGTGTAGTGTAATTGCCTCCTTTGGTCTCCCCCCATTTCTTTTGGCCCCCTCCGTCTCCATTTTCACCATCTCCCTAAATTGGGCACATTCACTGCGTTTCCAGCAAAAACTCCCCGGGCGGGCGAAACTCGAGAGATATGTTGTCGCTCAAGTGTAGCCCGCTGGCGGGATTAAATGCTGGGGTGGCTACGCTTGCGCATACAAAAGCCGCATTTTAGCCCGAAATGGGTGATCCGTCCCCGCCTTGCTCGGGATTATCTCGAGCCTCCGGGAATAGCCTGGATGGTGTTTCATTGGCTCGAGGTTTTGCTTTACTTTGGCCGACCTAGGTATATTGCAGAAGCACGACCTTGGCGCTTTGAGTCTGGTCTGTTGGCGTTACTCGGGCGAACCAAGTGGCCGGTCTGGGCAACTGGGCCAAAATACAACGCCGGAGTGTCGCAACCGGGCCAGATCAATAGCCCGACTTTAGCCCAACTCGGGCTATTTGATCAACCTATTTAACCGACGCCTGTCAGCGGCAAGTCGGTGGTTCCCTCTCCTGCTTCTCCCTCCATCTTCATTCCTCAAAGTTGTGCGCCAAGTCCAAGCCAAGAAGCAGTTACCCCTCCCCACGGTCCCCACAAGTACGCAGAAAAGCGCCGCCAACACCTTCAAGTTCAAGTTTCCCCCCTTTCAAACATCAAGCGAGACTGGAGCCATTGGTTACTGTTCACAAGTTTTTTTCTACCTGGAACCTACTCTTGCTCGCTTGCTCCAAGTGTTAGTGGTTGTGGCCTACTCCGGTGATCGATCTTTCTGCGGGAGGTCAGTTATCATTTTATTTAAGTAGTCCAAAGGCAGATTAAACTTGTCCACCTACGTCGTCCATCTTATTGAATACATCACTGCCTTCCCTCTCTTCTTATCATTTTGCGCAGCGGGATGAAAAATAAAAAGAACCGAACAGTAGCGGCGGAAACCCCCGATTCGGGCCTGAACCGATTCACTTAGCCTGAGTATGGCCACCGCTCCCAGAGCATGTGCTCGAGAATTGACCTTGGGCTGATCAGAGTATCTTGAGTTTAGCACCCAGGCTGAAGCCAAAGGCCAGAGTTAATCCATCCAAGTGATTGTTGATAGCCCCAAAGGGCTTAAGTCGGGATTACCGAGTGGCCCAACGTGGGCTAATGTTGCTCGATATGACGCCCCGCGAGTGTAGCCCGAGGCCCGGCAATCTACTAATCCCTACTTAGGCCTTGCGAGCAATCACTTAGTCTCAAGTTTCGCCACACAGGACTTTTTGCTAAAAACGCAGTGATTCTGGGCCATTTTGTATTGGTCAAGCTCTTGTGCCCGGGAAACCCTCCAAAGGCATATCAGCAAACTTATATCAACTCATTCACACTTACTCCACTTTTTCGCCGCCTAGGAAGTCCTACGTCGCGTCAACTCCTGCACCCAGCTTTCCACGTAATATCCCAAAACGGATGCTTATATAATAAGGCGACCTAACGGTAATCAAGGCGCGGTAACTAATAGACTACTATATAGCCCACGTAACCTGTCTAGTTAGACAGGTTGACTAGCGAGGTATCACCCTCTAACTAGAGACCAATCGTGAATAAATCCCGACCTTCGTTAAACCTCCCATAAAATAAATGCATATTCCTCTTCCGGAGACTGTCACCGGGCCATCACATCTCGGTCGTCACCATCAGGCGCACTCTCCCGCATCAACGGCGTCTTCTCCGCATCAGCTCCCGTCACCGCATCAAGTATCTGATCACTGCCAACAACCCCCCGTCACCGCACACAGCGAGCCTGCCGGTCCTCCCGCGGGACTTAAATTCCCAAAAGTAACCAGGGGGCTTAGTGACATCAAACTGAGTAGTTTTCGACTCAAAACGATGGATTGCGAACATGAGAGGTCGCGTTTACGGCGGGGGAACCGGCCGAGTCACGTCACCCACGATGTAATGGCTTCGTGACTCCTCCTCTCACCGACCACGGCCGCTCATTGTGTGTCCTCCCCTCTCCCTGTGTCTTCTCTGCTGCCTTGGTAGGCCTGAATTAGCCCTGGGGCAAGCTTACCAGGGCAGCAGTGAAGCCTTCAGGCCCCCTCTCACTTTGTTCGTAACTTTCGACGCGGGGCCTCTTCTCGGGGTTTCCACCACTCGAACCCAATGGTAAAGCTCGACAATGTGTTCAATGACTCGTGCATCCGGAAATTTTGCCTCTCATTCTTCCTCAAGACCCGTCCTCGTTGGATCCCGGCCTCAATGAGTTCACATGTACCCCAGACCGCCGCGTCTGCACTACTTGACGACGTACACCCTGAAGTCAAGCCCCTTGACAACTTACACCCGAGCTCAGGACCTGACGCCGCCGCCCGCCCCCTAATCCTCAAGTCCTCTCGTGTCTCTTGCTGCACGCTACAACCAATCATCGACCCCGAGTACCCTCCCAACCCCATCTACGCCGCCGCCATCCAAGATACATCCTGAGGCTGGGGCCTGGGTTTACCTCATACCGTAGATGCTTGCTTGAGTATGCAGAACCGTAGTGTACCTGCAAAATTGTAGTCTCAGAACCCGAAGACCGTTCACCATCAAATCTCGAATTTAAGTCGCGAACTCCCTGTTTTGTGTGAATTCATTCATTCATATCCTCCTACTCAAGCACGACACTGATATCTCCCTTTGTCCACGTTATATACTGCATCTTTCCCAGGGGTTCTGAGGTTTTTCGCAATATTGCTGAAAAACATATATTGGTCATTTTGCCCCTCAGTGCGAAGACATTAGGAAACTCTACTGTTTCCTCACCCGACTTCCGCCACTTCTTGCCCCCATGTCTCCCAGTCTTCTTCCAGTGATCAAAGTCGCTCCTTGCCAAGCACCCCTTAACACTGTCTGGACCGAGAAGTCGGTGAATGCCTCAAGACTAGCTAGTAACTGATAGGAATCTTTTGACCGCATAAATGGCCAATCTTTTGTGCTGCCGCTCACCCTGGCCTGCAGCAGTGCTTAACCTCAGGCCCTGCCTTCTATATACTGTGTCTTATGAATGCCTAGTAATCATGCCAAACTGTGGATGACACAGGCAGGGTGCGCAAATGCAAAACTATCATTCAAGGTGTGTTCTTCATTGATCTTCTTAGATTCTCGCAACTCACTTGTAGTAATCCCCAGACCATCAGCAAAGTACACAGTCAACAGTGCTAGGCTGCCGCGGAACTGGAGGCTGAGACCACAGACCTCTCAGCACAACCACCATCTTACAGAGTATGCGGTGCCCCAGCGCAACAAATTTCGATGTGCCTCGCCCATGCATTTATAAGTCGACCCTTGCGGCAGGAGTCGCGGATGTGCGCTGCGCAAGAAGCACAGTGATGCCGGTGAACTACGGGGCGGCCTCGGCATCAGCGTCGGGAGGTGGGGGAGCAGGGGGCAAGAGGAACAACGCGACCACGAAGGCGGCGAAGGCGAAGATACAGGCACAGCGTACAGTTACCTCCCTGCCTGCACAACTCCTGCCCAGGCAATATAGCGCGGTGAGGCTCCTTATACCTTCTTTTTATCTTATTCCCTCTCTATGTCTCCTGCCCTTATGCACCCCTCCTTTTTTACCCATTGGGTATGTACTCTTACTTGAAATCACCTGCTCCTCTCCTATGTCCTCTATCCAGTGGCATTTATCTGAACTCCATACCGTATTTATTCATTTAGCATTTGTGTACCTAGACAACATGCAGTGTCCATCAAATAGAGTGAATGCAACTTACGTCGGGGTCCCCAACCTCTGGGTATGAATTCTCAGAGTCTTACTGAACAAGGGACTGCGGTGTCGGACTTGTGATTGAATTTCTCTGTTATCCAGTAAATAGGCAATACAATGTTAAGGAAAATATTACTCTAATAACTCTTACCTATAGCCCATATCAATTTCGTGAATTTCCATGCACGAGGGACGGCACAGGGAGCTCGCTGTGAGCGGTGGCGGCGGCATTGATCACGGTGATGTGTAAGGCTGCTGCTCCAACCTTACCACTTTTCTCTGCACTGGTCCAGCCTTCAACTTTCAGATTGCTCTCATTGTCGACTCCTTTCCTCAACGATCCCATATATCACTCCTCAACATCCCTCTTACCTTTCTGTTGCTGAGCTCCTTACCTTATGTTTTTTTTGTACTCATTGCTCGATTGCCTGATTAGTATCACGATTGGACATTGATCGTCTTACGTATTTAGTCATTAGTTCTTCTTCTTGGTCTTGACCACCATGTACCTTTCTATAGTGGCCGCTCCTGAATGACCACACTATTGTTCTGTCATTCTGGGCTACTCTTAGTTTTGTCTGGCCGACCCTCTAGTGTTGACTGCCTCCACAATACGGCAGCCTTCCATGATGAGATTCTTGATGCGGTGACGGGAGCCGATGCGGGAGAGTACACCTGATGGCGACGACCGAGATGTGATGGCCCGGTGACAGTGTCCGGAAGAGGAATATGCATTTATTTTATGGGAGGTTTAACGAAGGTCGGGATTTATTCACGATTGGTGTCTAGTTAGAGGGTGATACCTCGCTAGTCAACCTGTCTAACTAGACAGGTTACGTGGGCTATACAGGTGCGGTCGATAAGCAGACGTGACTAACGACATAACTCTGGCGGATCAGAGGCCCGAGTGACCCGCCTCGTAAGCTCATCGGCATTACATCTCAAATCCAATTTGCTATTAGTGATATGCAGGGTTGGGTGTCAAGCTATGTAGAAGTCCGTCAAGCCAAGCAATTTGGCTTGGGTGGGAAAATGATGGCATTGATGGGTGCCGAAATCCAACCGAAATCACTGCTGCCGGTCCTATTTCATTTATTTTCACTTGGAAGGAGGGAGTCTCACATTACATCGGGCTCAAAAGGTTTCTGGTCAATCTTGGATGACTGAAAACGAACACTTGATGGACAGCTCGGTTTTGCCTTTCCTGGGCATATTGTCATATTGTGTTGAAAACAGGTAGATCGACACTACTTGAACCGTGGAAAAGCGAACAGCCGAGGCCATGGCTCAGGCCAGAAGCCTTGGCTTGGCTTTGCAGGCTTATGGTTTTGGCACGAGGCTTGAAGCTTGAAGACTTACAAATTGAGAGCATCCAATTGATCTTCAATTCTTCCGAATTTCTTCGTTTCCGAACGACAGTTCTGCAGTCAAAGGCGGCTACGGTGTGGTTATAAGCGCAGAACAGCGAAGGAGGGCAGTTTTTCGCTCGACCGTTCGAAAAGGTGCGCTTGAAGCTATTGGCGTGAGAGCACTCGGGCGCATCACCGAGGCCTCGGGTATCTCGGCGATGTTGCGGGAACCATCAGGAATAGCGGAGAATAGTCAGGAATATTTGGGAACACCCAATAAACCTATGGAACATGTACTTATGACTCATAATGACTGGTAAAGTAGTATATATACAGTAGCCAGAGTGGGGAATTCCTCACGAGCTTGTACCACCCGCCCTCACGGGCATCGTGTAAATCTTACGGTGATTGAACCTGTATATTGCGTGAATCGTAGGGATCGAATTCCTTGAAGCAGAAACTCCATCAGAAGCGATCCCAGAATTTTGGGGATGATAATTGCGTGGCTACGGCCTTGTTCCGGCCCGACTCTTGCCGATTGCCGCTTTTTTGGCTTGCTCTTGACGGCCCTCCACGAAACTCAGGTTTTGGTGCTAACCGTACTCCTTTGGTTTGTATGGTCGTCCCGGCGAGATCTGACCTGGGGAGGGGGGTTATGTTACTTATACGCGCGGTCCACAGCCTGAAAAGCGAGTTTACGGCCCGCAAACTCGTGTGCCCGCCTGGATGGCGTTCACATTTCACTGTGGATAGTAAAGGTACTACATATTAGTGCCCGGGTACTAATAATGCCAAAAAGGTACTAGAAATGAGGGCATTAATTTCTAGTACCTTTGGAGGTACTTTAAGTGAGTACTTTTGAGGTACTATCTCGAAGGTACTCTATATGAGTTCTTTCACCTATACTGTGGGAATTTCGGCGTGATCTGTTGACGGCGGCAGAGGTTGGCCGGTTTGTCCATATTTAGACCCCATCAACGGGCTTCTTTTCTTTCCACCGACGCGTCTCGCTAGACTCGGTAACGTTGCGGTCCGCGACCTCGACCCTCGGAGTGGTAAAGCCACCTTATCTAGTGCTACTGGCCCTTACCCTACCCATGCATAGGGCTTCGTCGTCATTTTTATCGCCCCCACTGTCCAGCTATCGATGTGCGCGCGTACTCGCAGACAGAAGGCCCGCAATCCCCCCAAACAAGGTAACTGCAATCCCAAACACCGAAAGGAGGCAAGTAAGCAGAAGAGAATTTATCACTGAACTGCGGTAAACGTTTCGACGAACTCGTCTGCTCGTGTTTGGCGTTCAAAGACGAGATTCTTGAGCTAGCTTCAGACAGTGATAAGCTGAACGCAAATCCTCTCTGGGAAGGATTAGGGGTGCTCAATAAAGCCGTTCAGTTCACTTTTTAATAATAAAATAATATTTTTTGGCGGGGAAAATAATATAAAAAAGTGAACTGAACTGCATTATTGAGCGTACCTATTGCTCAAAACAATTGATTATTTATCCCGGTGGCTAGTGCGTGACCGTCTTCGCTCTCCTCTGGAGCTTTGGACCGCAAGGCAGATTTATCATCGCGACCACGATCGAGCATTTTATCAGTGCCGGGGTTTCAGTAGGCCAGATATTCTCAACGATTGTGTCCCTCGTCGGCGCACCGCGTCATTGGGATAATTCTGCCAACAAAACCAAGCTAATCACTGAGGCAGACTTTGTTGACTTCATTCTCACTCCATAAACCACCATATCCCTCCTCGCCCTCGAGCTCGGCCTGTCTGAAGACACCATACAGCCGCCCCAGGGCCAAGAAAAATCAGCTTCCCACACAAAACGCAAGGTGAATATTTCTGAGTGCATGCGACCCGATCTGACGAGAATTTGAAGGCTATACCTCCCTCCAAACACCCTGGACCGACGTCTATCGCCCTTGTTAATTTCCCTTCCGTGAGTATGATTTGGTATTATATTCTGTGATGCTTACGCTGTTGTAGCCGTCGAAGAAGCAGAAACAGTCTAAACCCTCAGCTCAGGCACGCTTTGCCGGTTGCCCTCCCTCTGTCGCAAACTCACCCTGTCCCAGGATATGGAAACTTTCCCTGTGAAGGCGGAGAACAAAAAAAAGACAGTGAAAAAAAAGCCTCGTAGAACCTGACTGCTGCCACGCAATATTATTTGCCCCGTTCCTCGGTGAGTTTTTCGTTCTGTCCTTAGAGATGCTTGTTAATATCTCAAGCAGAAATCTCGGTTTACCTAGGATGTTCTTCTCCTTGTTCTGTGTGTTCCTGTCACCGCCTGCTTCTTTGTTCTTAACACTGAATCCCATTAAATTTGATATACGACTGCTTATACCTCTGGAGGAGTTTCAAATGAGCCATAAACTGGTTGAAACCAACTGTCAGATTTTGCTGCACTCCAAAACTCGTCTGAGGAGTTGCACATCAACTCCTAGTAGTTTAATTGTACATTACATCGGACTTTGGGCCAATGTGTGTTAAGGAATAGATGCCCTAGGGTTCTTAGCATGTCAGAAATCCTCCTAAATATTTGGAGAGGTTTCCGTCCAGTGGGACCAATTTGGGGCTAATTTCTTTTGCAAAGCTGCTGGTGTTTGTTGATGTTTCGATGGGAGCGGTCACACGTGACATCTCGCGTTTCTCTGTCCACCACCATCCTCCTGCCGCGTCCCTTGACTTCCAGGCCTCGCATTCACTTCCTACAAGACCCAAACAATGGGGGAATCCCGTCTACACGCCTCAAGCCTCCCCTGGGGCCCTCCTACGCACTCAGTCACCGTCCCACAACCTAATACGACATTTTGGTGATTTTCACCAAGAAGGACGCGCATGCGCATCTCAAAGCACCCAGGAGACCTCTGGAGGTCCTAAAATCATGGTATGGCGTCCCTACTTTGCATCTGGTTCTCTTAATAGGCCCAACTACCGCGGAATTAGCTCAAACAGTGCCCGCCAATATCTCCTCTTTGGTTCGGGATCCTAGGTCTGCGTCGGTCTCTCCAATAGCACCCCCATGCATCACATGGACGTCCAGCCCTCACCTCTGGACTTTGAGCGTGCAAGGAGCAGCAGGCCGTATGGGTCGACGCTGAGTCTACCCACTCTAATGTTATCTAACCCCTAACCTCATACTGCACAGTGCCCCTCAAATTTAACGGCGCTCTCGTCCCCCACTCCAAGTCCCGACCGCGGCCATACTCGGAACGCACCCGAGCATACTCCGCCTCCACTTCGGATCGTGTCCACCGCCTTTCGCATCCGAACGCTCTGACCCCTAGCATTCTTTCTTTCCTAGACCGCCCCCTCATGTTATTCTCGCATTATGTGTACGCTTCAACGGCCGTCGTCCTCGCCTACTCCAAGCTGTTTATGTTGTTTGGTCAATTTCGGGCAAGGTAAATTGCCTTCGCTCCCGGCACTACCTTTGCTGAAATACGCCGTCCCTCCTCGTCCCTTTCTGTCCATCGCATCATTGATCCGCTCCTCATTCCTCGCGTTCAAGTTTCTCAGTACCGGTCTTTTCACTCGCCATGTTTTTACGGCCGCCGACCCGCGATCCTCTGGCTTGATTTCAAGGTCAGTTTGTTCTCATTGGGTGCTCGGATTCCCGTTCAGTCCCGCGTTCAACACGTTACATCTGTACGTCTCGCGCACCTTCATTATCAGCGTTACCGGTTGGTATTCATCTATTCAGTCGCGATCGGGCGGCATCTCTCTAACTTCAAGCCACAGCGGCATCTCGTCACTACTTATCTTGCATCGAAACCCACTGATCTTTCTCGTCAATAGATCCTCGACCTCCATCTGAACAACCGTCGGCTGAATCGTCAATTAAGGTACGTTCGTGCTATATATGCATGATTCGATGCTCAAGTTTATTTAACCCAGTTAGCAGCTACTCGACCTTCATGTACAATCTTTAAATAGGTACACAGTAAATGTTGGTAGCGTTGCATTCAATGATTTCTCAACAAGCCTTGGACTCAGGGGTCTTGGGGATACCTTAACGCTATCATCGTACATGGACCCAAGGTATGTTGTTCTCATCTTTACCGTGTTATGTCCCAGCTAATATTTCCTAGGTTCATCGATTCGACCGTAGATCCTCAAGTTTGGCCGTGTTAGATGGTTGTACCCGTACAGCCCGAGCTGCCAACTGGTGAGTGTGTTGTATCTTCAACTCACTTCAGCGTTTGCACCGGTGTTGTTTTGATTCAGAAACTTTGACCTCTATATATCGTTGCAGCGAGGACATTTGCGGTACGTCTGATTCACTTCTTTCGAATTTCTCTGTTCTGACCTCAAATTTCACAGCTGCTGAACCAAATTCGAATCTCAAGGAAGCGGACTCGAGATGAGTACATCGGGTGAGTTTAACTTCGAACCTGTATCCGTGTCCTGACCTTGCCCTCAGCCCCACGTTCTGTCATCACCTTTAACCGGCCGCTTCGACTTCAACTGCCTCAAGTTATTGCATCGTGAGTCAATCAACTTTCTTACCGTTGTCGGTGTCCATCGCGCTTCAACTCGGCAACGGTGGTAGGCTGCTTCTACTTCAATGTCATTTCCTGCCTGTCTTTTTCTGCGCAGATCAGTATTTGACTCCAAGTTCGACCTCAGTTTATTACAGCGGTGGTCTTTGTCGGGCCGTAGAGATGGGACGCCGATGATGATCCAGTCTTTGTAGAAGCTAGAGCGGTGAATATACCATGAAATTTTATCGGAATAATGGTGCCTGAATAAAGAACTGCATAGTAGTACCCAAGCACTCGCCTCAAGTACCTCGAAGTACTAGGATGGAGTACCCAGAAGTATTCAGACGAAGTACTCGGGGTACTCCATATTAGTGCGATTTCGAGCCAAAAGCACTCCGTCCGGAGTACCCGGAAGTACTCAAGCTGAGTACCTGTGGTACTTATTCTGAGTACTTTCGGGGTACTATTGCCAAGTACCTTTACTTCCCACAGTGATTTGTCTGGAGAATTTTACTAGGGCGGCCGACGACCTGAACCCTCCAAGCATACTCAAGGTAGAAAATTCTCCCTGTCTGCATGCAAAAAAAAACTCTAGATTGCCACGACATCTCAAGACTATTCCCTGATAGAGCCAGTCTCTAAAGCCGAACGCTGCTCCCATACTCACCTGGCCCAGTCTGTGTCCTCCAGATTCGCGGTCTACCCTTCTCGCATCCCCAATATGTTATTGCTTAAGCCCGTCGACGGAGCAGACTGCAAAAGGTAGTCAGCTCATGCTCGGTTCGAGCATTTTTTTCCACAGAAACTGCACGCTTTCTGTCTGTCTGCAACCCGATAAATTATTCTTGTCCGAAATTACGTGGACCTCCAGGTTGAGTCACAAATTCACAATAAATCACAGCTGCCGTGACTTCGGATTATGGGCTCACCTGGCACGAACGTGAGTGAACATCGGACTAGGAGAAGAACAGAAAGCTAACTCAGGACTGGTGTGCTCATCGCGATACCCAACGCAGCGAACAGCACAAACGACAACGCGTCCGTCAAATCGTGGCCGAGGAACCAACCATTCCCCGCCGTCGACATGCTGTATTTCTCCGGTACGAAGGTACGCAACAGGTCAACGAGAATGGTTAAAGTGAGCATTCGGGCGTTGAAAGTGCAGCCGACGCTTCCATGCAAACACCGAGTACGTTTCGAGCCTCCGGGGAAGGTCGCGGGAGTTGTATTCACTGCATTCCGGGCCTTCCTATGCTGACTCAGTTCAGCCGGATGTAGCTCAGTATGGGTCAGTGTAGGGGGCTACAACAGGTCAGTTTAGGTACCTATGCTCAGCTGGACAGAATTGAGTTGAGCCGGGTGTAGCTCCGTATGGGTCTGCTCAGGTGGCCTAGCTTGGGTAATCGTAGGTCAGTTCAAATGCCTACACTCACTTTATGTCAGTCTAGTTTGTACCCGTTTTCAATTTTGGTTTTAAAACTGGTTCATTACCCAAGTTTGGGGCGGCTACGCTGGCATCGATGTAGGCGCCTACAATGACCTGCACTTACCTTAGCTATGCTATACCCAGTTATGCAGATCTACACAGACCTAGGCAGGCCTAGGCAGGCCTAGACAGACCTACATTCATCTATGCAGGCTGTGTGTAGGTGGCACCAAGGGTAGCTCGGTGTAGGCCCTTATGCTCAGGCTGAGTTTAGGAGGCCCCGGAACGCAGTGATTCCCGGACGATCGAGCAGTATGACAAAGAAAAAAGAAGACGCGTATGAAACAGATTGTGGTGCGCACCTGTCCGATCTAATATCTTGCCCCACTCCGCTAGAACTCTACCTTCGAATACGCAAACCTGCCTAACGCGGGTTAGCGCCGATTCTTTCTCGAGAACAAGGGACAGACAAAGGAACTTACGTCGCCTGGTGTGAAAGAGAACGGAGGAGTTGGAAGAGTAACTCGGTTGAGCATTAGCGTATAGGATGTCTGGGGTGAGTTCCCAACGTACTGGACGATCAGGGAAACCCGGCGGACTGAAACAGTCCATTGAAACAAGCGCGGAGGCTTTATATCGAAATGTCAACCTGAGTACCACCAACCAACATCAGTGCGACAGTAATTCCTCACCGGACTCGAATTGCCGGTTTAAATCCTATGACTACTTGGATATTCTTTGAGTGACGCATCGTGGAAACGTATTCAGCGCGGGTGTCCGAATTGAAGATACGTTGACGGTGGATCAACAAAATATGGCGCTTGCGCAGCGTCCAATAGATGACGGACAAACCTGCCCCCCTACGGGATGAGAACACAAGAAGCCGCAACCAAGGTCCAAGAGTTTGTGGACTTGGTGTTGTTAAGTACTGCGGTTAGAGTTGAGGGTGTGTATCTGAAAGATATATATAAATGGCGGAAGGGCGACGTGGTCGCGTGGATAGGAAAACAGCCTTAGTATTCTTTCTCCGGAGTCCGCATCTGACAGTGCGCGGATGAATAATAATTTGATGTCGAACTGACCACTTTCGGCCAACGTAGATTCAACGTTGCAAACGCCCCACCTCGGATTCACGTCGATTTTCAAAGGGGAAAGGCCCTTTTGTGGCGCCACTTTTTTTCTTTTTTGTCGGGGGGCTTTTTTCAGTAGCGTTGGTTTGGGATTCAGACGGTTGTATTTGATAGACATTACTACAGAAAGTCTACAGGTATATGCAAATTACTTATGCTCTACTGTAGTACCAGCTAGGGAATGTTCAGGAAGAGAAGCAAAAAAAAAAAAAATCAATCTCAAAAAAGGCGCCGATGGCCGGCAGTGTGACAAGTTGAGACGGTATGAAGGATGATGGGTAATAGGCTCAGAAATGGGAGGGCAAGCGGCACTTGAGGGAACACAGAAGGAGGGCAAAAGTGTGGTGGATGAGGGTAGAAGGAGAAACGGAGACTTAGGAAGTTTTCAATGAGCGCCATGTGCCCTGATTTGCCCTCGAGCCGAATTGTTGGCTACGCTGGGTGTATGCTGCGTCCAACGTTGATTTGACGTAGAGATATTGAGGTTGATTAAATGTCGTAACGGGCATACTGTATCATTTCGACCGAGTGTTCAAGTGACGCGTGACGCGGCCCTCTGAACTGAACACTTTTGCCCTCGGTGACGGTGACACTCACATTTTTGGGCTGAAAAAACCGAAAAATTGCGGTTCGGAATCTGCCGGACGTCCGTATATAGAAATTTTGCCTGATTGCCGAGAAATGAACACTTGGAAAAATGAACACTTGAGGTGACGCGTGACACCCTATGAACACTTGGTCGAAATGATACAGCAGATCGACGTCGTCCCGACGCCGAATTTCTACCAGATCATCCAACCACTTTTCGTCGTTGTTACAAGTCGGGATTGAGGTCTAAGCCTCCCACATTAGCACAAGGCGGGAGCTGCATCAAATTCTCGAAAATTGGAGCATTGGAATCTCGTCGGCCGAAAGTGGTTGCATTCACGCCCGATCGCCAAACGGTGGTGTAGGGACATGAGACGTGGGTTCGAGCCGAAAGTCACAGCTGTTTCGATTGTCTTTTTACATATATACAATCTCGACGACACAACGACGACACCGAGGTTCGTCCTGTTGGAATACTGCAAGCCGACTCATACGTGGACACGTACACCACCACGTTGTGCATGGAGACGCACAGCCTGGTGAAACATGTACCAATGGTTTCAGCCGGTCTGACGCCATTTGTTTCTTGGAGCTCACTGTCGTAGGCACCTTGTTTATCCCATTGTTCTTAGATGTATAAAAGGCCCGAGATTATCTGGAATAAATATTGAATTCTATTGTACCCCCGTTCAAACCAACCGACAAATTTCTACACGTCCACGTCGGAGTCGAATCTGATCGCCTTCACAGTGGCGTAGTGCCCGTGTAATTGCCACTTTGGGTGGTAAAATCTCCCTGTTTAGTCAGACTGTCGATACGCCCCAGCAAGAACTCGAGCTGCCGGTACCCAGCGCCGGGAACATACTGCGGGATCTCATGACCCGCATGATCGACCGTGACGAACGTCAGCCCGCGCTCCGTGTGCGTGGTGCCCATGTACCCGCCGCCGGCGACGAGACCCACGCTGACGGTGGGGATCTGGCTCTGGAAGAACGTCTCGTCGATGGCGCCGCCGATGGTAGGATTGTACGGCACAAAGAACTTATCAGTGAACGGGCTCGAAGAGAAGCCCTGCGCGCCGTTCCAGGTCATGTTGTTGAGCGTGGCCAGCGTGCCGTTGGTCAGGATGAGGAAGTCCAGGTTACCGTTGCCAACGAGGACGTTGTTGGTACGCTCGATGACACCGGCGAGGACGGTGAAGGAGGACGGCAGGGAGTGTTCCAGGCCGAGGGTGTCGTCGCCGCAGATGGCGTAGTCGACGTGGGGGTGAACGTTGAGGGCCTTTTGCACGTCGGTGCGGTTGAAGTAGTTGTTGGGTCCGTCGCCGAGGCTGGGGAAGCCGAGCTCGTCCCACAGGAAGGGGCAGTAGTCGGTGATGTGGTAGAAGTTGAAGCACGGGTTGATGTACAATGCAGCCAGGTAGATATCATCGAGAACGTCGCACTCATTTAGCGTGATGTTGTCCGTGGCGAAGGAGGTAGGGTCGGGGAACTTGCCGGTGGGCGGGAAGGTGAGCGCTAGGTCCATGAAGGTGTTGTACCCGCAGGCCTCGGCGCGCTCGTTGATGGCCGCGACGAACGAGTCGTTAAGGTTCAGCACGTTGTTGTAGTGGTTGAGATACGCCACCGCGGGAGCCTCCCCGCTAACGAGGAACGAGCCAATGGAGGGGTCGTTGATCTGGATGCCTTTGACATTGTAGTAGGTCGTGTCGTTCAGGTCGAGGAAGTGGCTGGAGATGTAAGGGATATCTGGTGTGTGAAGTTAGCTTCTGGAAATTGCAGTGCATCACTGGGTGTCTGAACTAAAACTTACATTGCCCGGCGTACGACTCTCCGGTGAAGTAGACATCAAACCCTTGCATCTCAAAGGTGTCGATGAAATTTTTCCAGAAACCGGCGAAGTCCCTCGCAACGTCTGTCTCGTCCTTGATCTGCGCCGGCGCCCCCGGGGCCGCGAGCGACAGGCCCGTGCCGATGGGCTGATCGATCCACACCATGTTGGTCAGGTTCGTCCAGGCAAAGGGGTTCGGCTGGGGCTCGAACGTGCCCGACTGCCACTGGAAGGGACCGTTCTCCTGGAACAGCCCGTCCATGGAGCTGCATCCCGGCCCGCCATTGAGCCAGATAACGATCTCGTTGCTGGCGAGCTCGTTGGCGGAGGGGAAAAACCAGAAGAAGAGTTCGTTTGCGGTGGCGTTTGTGACGTTAGGGCTGGTGATTGGCAGCCGGCCACCGTAGGACTCGCCCAGGTCGAAGTTGACCTCGGGCACGCCGGTCCCGTTGACGACGAACTCTGGAAGGGGGTCAGTGGGTCGTGCTCAAGGATGGGCATCAAGATATACTCACTCCGGCTGTTAGAGTTCAGGAACTGTGATTTCGCGCTCAGGACACGCTTCACCGGTGCTGCCGGCCTCGAGGCGCGCTGAGGTGCCCTGTTCTTGAGAGTCGCGGCGCGCCTGTGAGGACTTTCGGCGGCGAGGGCAACGGAACAGGCCCCCAGCAGTGCAGGCAATAAAAAAGCGGTAAGATGCATTCAGGTCCGGGTGGAGTGAAGTGCACAAACGGGAGACTCGGCAAGGAGACGAACACGAGAGAACGGTGGGGGGTCTCCCTGTTCAACTGCTTAAAATATACTGAACGAGGTCAGGGCCAAACTGCGGGACTACGAAATCACTGATCAGTCTAAATGCCGACTCGGCGACTGCGGCGGCCCGAGTACCGTAACCTTACACATGTTGCGATTCTTGCCAAGCATTTAGCCGAGGAAAGGACTCAATAGTCGTGTTTACACGCCAGTTTATATGACCCGCTTTTCACGCATCGGCCCAAACTGAACCGTCAGCGAAGTGCGTCAATCATCCAACAATCATCTGTCCGATTTTTCTCCGCTACCAACCAAGAGGTACCAGATCGTGGAATCGGGCATACAAATAATTTGATGTGATGGGATTTTAAGTCGACTACAGCGTGTCCAAGGGAAGTGATTTTGTAGATGTACGGACACGGAAGGTTTAGATGGCCCTTGAATCTTGCTTCCCAAATTTTCCTGGAAAAAAATGGGGCAAATTGAGAGACTTTGGAAATATGGCCTAATTTGGATGGGAACAGAAAGTTGCCTCTCGAGGTCTGGGAATTTGGTCCAACCTGGCAGCTTTTGGCAGAGGACCTTATAAGGCCCTATTTTATTGCCTTGCCTATTCAATAGGCCGGTTTATGAGACAGAATCGAAGGGCTCTATTCACGCGACGTGCTGATGTATTGATATTTGGTTCCTCCATTAAGTCCATCAGGTTTATGAGCCAGAATCGAAGGGCTCTATTCACGCGACGTGCTATATTGATATTTGGTTCCTCCGTTAAGTCCATCAGTGTGCAAATCCGCTCGATCTGCCACCTCTTGCCCCAGAACATTGAATCCGCCGGGAGAGACTGTCTCCGAAAAATGATGAATCGACCTGTCCATCAGACTCTCTCGCTAGTTAACCGACCGCCCGCCCCACAGTTGTCTCCGAATCAGAGAACCTCTGCTGCGACGGGGCTCTTGCATCGATAACCACGCGTTCCGGGAGTAAACCAGCTCGAACCCAACAATTGGATTGTCGTGCTGTGGTGGTGGCTCCTGCATTCAGCTCGATGTATATCCTCAAGAGCCCCTATCAGCAAGCGCTGTACAACTTCAACCTTGGTTACGGTGGCGGCGTGGGAAGCAGTCCATTTACATTTTTTCATGTTACAACCCCAAATGGCGAGGTTTATTTTATGAAGGGCGATGAAGCATCTGGATTCTCGCACACGAGGGAGCACATCCATACTCAAATTCTCGACGTGCGTTTCGCTTTGCTCCTTTCTACGTTTTACTGAGGAATTGAACCAAGTGACGGACTCGATCGGGCGAGAAAGATTCGCCTCTATTGGGAGCGATTGCCGAACTCGCGAGGGAACTCGCCGTTCAACTCGGTCAAATCTCTGTCCTTACTTGGTCCTCATCAGCAAACCCTGTTTTTTTCGGCACTACAGGACACTACAGAGTGCTACAGAGTGCTACATAGTGACCTGTAGTGACCTGTAGTGCTGTAGTGAAGGTCCCGTACTCTGGAGTGCTACAGAGTACTACATAGCACCCATAGTGGAATCAGGGTTTGCTGATGCCTTACGGTGCTAATCGTTCCCGAATCGTTCCTGAATCGGGAACGATTGGATCGGGAATCCCGATCCAAACAATTATACATGCAGTGTGCGATGCATTTGCCATAGGTTCGGACCAAGCCTGTCGCCGCGCCGGCCGTTCGCTCGAAGATCGTGGCGGTGTCCAGGCGGTGTTCGGATCAAGCGGTCCGTTCTCCTTCTTGCTTCCCACTACCATCGTCCCGCGAGATTCCTCCACGACACTTGACGAACACCAATCTACTGCCTTACCACACTCTGCAATAACACAATTCTCTTGCTTCTTACCATTATCATCCCGATTTCGAAGCTGGCCGTTAGCAAGCTCCTTCCACCCTGCGTCGCTAAATATGCCGCGCAGTAGCCTGGAGAGCCTCCCTTCCATCGGAGGTGGCATGGATTGCCCAAAGAAAGAAAAAAGTCATCCATTTTGGTCAACGCGCATCCAGCTCAGTTTTGGAGCTTTCCGTTCAATTTTTGTCCGGTGTATACTCCCCAACCTCCTTGATACCTGTGAAGCTGTGAGGCTCGGCGCCTTGGGAGTCCCGCTCATCGCTCACCGCCCGCCTGCGGCCTCTGCCTCTTCGTGTGATTTGTCAGCGCCGCCACTGTCGGCCGGTGGCGCCACATCCGATACGTTCCGCGCCGCGTCCGTGTTGAACGGCTTCTTTTTCACAAAATAATATTCATTTTAATTCTAAGCACTGGCAGTTTGCAATAATGAGGTATTGAGATATCACATCGACTGAACTTGAATTGCCACGGCCCAATGATGGCAGCAACGTTCTCGGTTTAAATCTCCTGATCACTTCAAAGATCCTGCTGCCACCCCGGAAGTGGGGTTAATTCCTCTTCGAACTGAATGGCTCCTTCACACCCCTGAACCAGCTCACTGACTCCTTGCCCCCAATAATAAGTACAGGCAAAGTCTGCTGTGTCAAGGCCTGACATGCACCACACCATGCTTGTTTCAATGAATACTCTGTATTCTGTGATGAACTAATTGGTGAATATGCATGTGGTTACAGGAGTTAGTTGGTTTGAATGACAGGCTCTTTCTACATCCAGGGGGACTTGAGTCCTTGGTGGATGATTTACAAGCACGAAGACCGATCACTCCAGCAATTCTGAGGACCGTGAACTTTTTCACCGTTGTCTCATCAACTGCCATGCAAGTGTTTTTATGCTACGTGAAGATGTATATTATTCTCCAGAGATCCGAGTTGTTCCGGTCCGAGCTTGTTTCGAGGTTCTCATTTCCACTAACTGCTTCTCCATTCTCTTTTAGTTCTACCGCGGCAAGCCTTGGACTGTGACCGTGAGCTCGGCTACGAGGGTGTGGAGGAGTCCAGGGACCGTAGTGTACACTTAGTGCCATGTACATTCAGTTACTCCCTGGGCCCGGCGTTCCTAAGCGGGACCGTGCCGTGTAATCCTACCTACCTACCTACCTCTGCTCGTGATCCCCTTGCCGACGCCTAGACTGCCGGAATTCCTACAGCTTCGCAAATCTCGCTCATCTTGTCTTCTTCAGGCCGCGGGAAGCTTGTCCGGAAATTAAAGATTTCGGCTAGATTCTGCCTCCCGGGCGGTGGAATCTCTGCGTCGAGCTTCTAACTCTGGCATGCGCTGGGCCTATCATCTACAAACGCAAAATGTTCCCTCGCGCGCGGTCTTAAGGCTCGCCGCGCTTCTTTCTTCGGCGCCGACTTCCGGGGGATGGTTGTGGACGAATGCAGAAGGGGATGCAGCATAAGCTCTTGGTGCGGGAAACGGTCAATGGTGCGTTGCAGGCAATCTTCCCGCTGTATGCTGCAGCGAATATTTTCTTCTTTGGGAGACAATTTCGTGTCCGTTATCGATTGGGGTCTCTTTCTTAATCCTCTTTTCTTGCTCGACCGCCTGCGCCGCGCAGCTGAAACGCGTTTTCACCCTCTCCTGGTCCATCGCACACACAGTCTTCGTGACACGGTCCTCGCGTCAGGATGCGAGGTGCCTTCGGTGCACTCAACATCTTTAGTTTTCCCCCGTGAATTCCGCCTCCTCCATCGTTTCGCGGTCCTTGCCTGCGTATGACGCGCGAGAGTGATCTCCGCGTTGGTTACCCGTGATTCACCGGGGAAGATTCCGGGCAGGGCCTTTTGTCTTTCTTTTGACACTCCGATTCCTACAGCCGACGGGGCCCATGTCATTCGCCTTCTCCGTTGTGCTCTCTCTACTGCCGAACTCTCTCAACTCAAGTTCTAACGACGGAAACTAAAACCCCGTTCCTCGGCGGGTTTGATGGGAGGTGCGAAGTCTATCACCAATGATTGCATTTCTTTCCTTCTGACTTCACGCCCAATCCTCCTTCACGCACCAGGCACTGTGGCATTTAATGCACCCGCGATGTTAAGAGGCACTGGTGTACGCGGAATAACCCGGTTCGAATCCGGGCGGGGTCTTCCACTGCAAGAACATCGTTTGGCATGTCCCTTTTTTTTTGTTGTGTCTGCGGGGTGCACTCTTCCTACCGTTTGATCTCTGACACGTTTTCCTTTGCAGCGGAAGGCTACCATCTAACCCCATCCGAGGTGCGAGGCCATTTGGCGGATGTGACCGTCGCTGAATGAGTTCCCCCCCCACTAGTGAGTGCCTCAAAGCTTACACTAGTTGTCCTCCGGAGAATGAGACAGAATCCTCGCCCAATCGAATTCAACCAGCAGCGAGTACAGTTGAATAGCTCATAATGCATAAGCTTGGTGGACCCCCGAGCCCTATGCATTATGAGCAATATGCATTGCGGAATTTGTCACATAATGTGACATCGTGACATCTGGAGAAATTTTTCATGAAAAATTCAGACTTTCAATGACTTTCCTCGTCTTCAGGCGAGTTCCGCCGATCATGATGATGTACAGCAGTCCTTTGAGTGCAAATCATGCACTCTGACATCTATTTGAGGTGCCACATACTTACATAAATATGTTCCGACGGTTGCATGAAACCAAAGTTGAGTCTGAGCCCACATTTACAGCCTGAAAAATGCATAAAAGTGGGGAAAGACTCACTCAAGGGCTATGCATTATGCATTATGAAAAAATGCATAAAATCCCTGCCTACCAAGTCGGTGGATGCCCGAATGCTATGCATTATGACAATTATGCATTGTGACCTAATGCATTATGAACTATTGAACTGTACATGATGTTCTGCGATCTATGTAAAAGTCCCAGCCTCGCTGCCTTCACACAATAAGTCTACGCTAACAGTTTCAACGAAGGGAATATTTTCGCCAGCCTGAACACAAATAAATTGTGAGTTAATTTTTCAAGACTGGTCGTTGAGAAACTCACCCCAATATTGAAGAAATGCACAATTTACACTTGCCTGAACTTCTTACGTCCTCCCATGGGTGCATCAGAGAGTGGACCGACCGGCCCGAAACATCGGCGTCTGAAAGTTCCTTCACCTTATAGTGGGTGGTTGATGTATCACCTAGTGTTGCCACGGTCAGGTTCAGAACCGATTGTGAACCTGAACCGGACCTGAACCGAACCCAGGTTCAGGTTCAGTGGCTGTGCGGTTCGCCGAACCGAACCCGGGGTCCAGTTCGGGGTTCGCAAATTTTAAGAATTTGCTGAACCTGTTCGGACCGGTTCGAACCTGTCCGAACCTCGGGTGAAATACTCGAGTTCAACTGTGAATTTTTTGGGGGGAATGTATAAGCATCTTTGGCAATATGTTAGTGCTTTCAGGTGCGGGACTTGAAACGTGGTTTGTTGCGTTTGTAGTTCATGTTCGTGGTTAGCCGAGGGTTTGCCGGGCTAGCCGATCAGCCGGCATCAGGCCATTTCGCACGGTTTAAGTTTCAGACTGAGTGAACGGCCAAATGCATGAAAATGATATTCATAAAGGTATTAGTCTATGTAGGAAAAGATTATATGTTTTCTAGACTGTCTGAACTGTCCGTTTGTTTTGTTCTGTAATGTGAATGAAACTAAATCCGTGCTTCTTTGCTTCTGGTGGGCCCCAGCTGATCTGTGCCACTTTGTATTCACCTAGTAGTTTCAAATTTGACCCTATCACACATTAGCTGGGTTACTTCCCGGGGGGTAGCTTTCATTGTTTCTCAAAGAGTAAGTGTGGAGTCGGCCGAAAGTGAAACAGTGATCCGGCCATCGGCACAATTTGATGAACTTCTTTCTTCCTTGGTTGTTGGAAACGCAAACCTTCAGTTGAGGATGGTAAAGCATGTTGACCATTGAAAAGGCCTATGCATTAATAAGTAACAAGTTGACTGACCTTAACTCCTTTTCATTCACTATCTGTCAAAAGGTCATCTCAAACTGAACAATCTCATGGGTTCCTCAACCGTTGGGCGGCAGGCCCTGGAACCAATGAACTTGGAAGGGAGTGAAAACAGTTCAGGTAGTGTGATGCGGGCTCACAGGTCAACATGCGCGTGGAATACAGTTGCATTTCCTTTTGTCTGGACCGTTTCTCGCCCTTTTTGAGCCGTGGGAAGAAAATTCGGTTCGAACCCGTCCAACCCCCTCCTGAACCTGAACCGGACCCCATCGAACCGCGAACCTAGGTCCGGTTCGAGGTTCAGAGATTTTGCTGAACCGGACCCCGGGTTCGGTTCATCACCAAAAGCGGAGAAACCTGGTGATGCCCGGTAGATACCGCCGGCCCGCCGAGGCATTGCAATGTGATTGCAATGTGATCGCAATGGTTACTCACGGTTTAAAATGCTTGTAGGGGCATTGCAATGATCTCACAGGCATTATGAACTCAGGCAATGTTGCCCCAACGCCGGCGTATCTTGTCTACCTCGGCAATAATTTCCATACCTACGGGTCACCGTTATCAGATTTCTTAAACTCATTGCATCATAACTGGTTTACCTGCAAATTTCATTGTTCAATGGAGGTGGCTAAGAATCAACAAGGCCGACATCGATGGGGTGCATATGTTAGCTGGTTCGAAACTTGAAATCGTGCGCGCGATATCTCGATCGAGTTGATTTGTTACAAACTCAAATGAATACCGGATGTTTTGCCACACCTTCCATGAAAAGCATTAGAATTTGTGGTCCAGCTGGTCAAAAGTCAGCAAACGTTTGAAGGTTGAAAATATCCGAACGCCGTCGGATCAAAATCTCACGTGAGCGCAAGGTTGGTTCGTTTTGATGCTGTCACAATAAACACACTTCTTCCTTTACCCCCACTTCCTCGTTGCGCTGTGTGGCCGCAGGGCACCTCCCGCCCATTGATTCTACGTGTTTCCTTCCTCTTGGACCATCGGTCACAGCGACACAATGTCTGAGTGCGTTGGACGGCATAGTATCGAGTTGGGTCCATGTGGTGTGTGTTCCATTTGCATGCCCTCCGTGCATAAACTGATCTCACTGTTACCTCTACCCTCGCTTTTCACGCTCCACTATCTCCCTATCCCCTGCCTTCACACCTTTGTCGATCCCTATCGCAAGCACCGTGACTTCAAGTCCTCGGCGACGTTGCTGCAAATCTTCTTCAACGCGACCGCAATACTGCCGCAAATCTTCGTTAACGCGACCGCAACAATGTTGCAAGTCTTCTTCAAGTTAAACGCGACGCAACACCAATCAAGTCTAGTCTCTCCGTGTTGGACTTTACCGCACGCAACATCGTGTACGCCATCAACGTCGCCTTAAGGCTATCAAGACTTGCGCCTACTTGGCGACCATCTCAAGCCGGTGGACTGCCACTACAAGCTATCAAGTCCGATTTATTTACTCACCGCCCCCTCTGTTTATTTCTATCCCTGTTCGTCGAAGTCAAGTCATCTCAAGTCCTCTTCAGTGCCTCAAGCCCTCTTCAATGGTACTCGAGTTTCCCATGGATTTTCGTTGGTTTGTCTCACGCGCAAGTCCGTACACCGCAAGCTGCTCTGAGCTCTAAAATTCCTTGATTTTGGCCCGCAAACCACCAAGACTCATTGCTTCGTTTCAAGACCGCTGGACTCCATGGCTATCAAGATGCTCGAACCCCCTAGGCCTTTCATCCCGTTCTGTTCTCAAGCTCCTCAGTGGTCTCTCCCAAGCACAACACGCCAAGTACTCATTTCCTCAATGAACTCGGCTTCCTAACCAAGTACGTATATAGTTCTCATTATCGCATCCATTGTCGAGGCTGGCTATAGACGGCATGTATTGTATTTGGCTCAATTTTATTCATTCTCGCACTACTACCTGATCTATTGAGTGATTGTGGACAAGCAACGATGTATATGCATGTAACTAGAATAGATGTAGTGCCGTGCAATGCATTGTAGTGGACCACAATGGTTCCCAACTTTCGCAATATTCCAGACATTCCGGCACGGATAGACTCGTGCAATGTCACACGAAAAAATCGGAATCATTCTGGTCATTTTGGTCATTTTGTGCCATTTCGATCATTGCAAACGTATGCAACCTTTTTCACCTTTTGGTGATGTTCGAGGTTCGGAAAATCTTGGTGTTGAACCGGACTGAACCGGACCGCGGCAACACTAGTATCACCGTCCGCTAGTGTCCACAGGGCCGCGATGTATAGAAACCCCTAGTTTAGAGGCCCATTTGATACATCACCTTAGGGTGCCTTTTTATTTTCCTAGCAGCCATCAGATCATCCATTTGCGTCGTCGCCATCGGGCAGCACAACGAGCAGAAATATCCGCATTTGGACAGCGACGATTAAATTGCTTCGACGTCGTCGGCGACGACGACCACAAAAAAAATGGGAAAATACATTAAAATTGCTGGAAAAATTACAGTGTACATAGAACATATAGACGACGAAGGACCGAAAAGAAAGATCGCCAAATTCGAATAAGGCAGCACACAAAACACGTTTTGTTCGAAAAAGCAGTGGTGGCGCCGTTTCGGCTCCCGTGGGCCCTCGGCTCGTAACGTAGCGGTGGATGATAGGGATGGTACGGAAGGAGGTGATACTGACCCTATAGGCACACTGGGCGCCACCGCACGCGCTGCGGCCGGTTGCACGCCGATGGAACGGTAGGCGTTCTCCGCTGTACTGCCGGGTACACACGTCGCAGGCACTGTGCCACGACGGGCGACGGCGTACACGACACATACGGACCGACACCGGGGTCGGGGCGTAATCCCACACCGCGCACGTACCGCTGGCGCGGGACGGCGCTTCACGGGCCACACCGCGCGTTGCAGCCAGCGGACGTATAATGGGGTTGCGGACGAACTCGTCCACGACGCACGGGATACCAAACGTCGTCCGCGCGGTGGACCCAGCGCGGAATAAGCGGGGAGTGGATCCGCTGCCCGGGCAGCCGGATGCACCGCCGCACCTTCGACTAGGGGATAGGCCCTGTACGCAGCTCAGGCGGTGTTGGAGGTGCGGTGGGCGTGCGCGACAGGCCTAACACAGGCAAAACGGTATCGGGTAGCAGGCACCCTTCGCCACCACCACTGTCCCGGCCATGTACTGCCCGTTCACACAGCGTATGGATGGGCGCAGGGGTCCGGGGAATTTTCGACGAACTCTAGCTGCGCGGGATCTAGATGCGGCGAGGGGAGCGGCGAGCGATTGCCCGAAAGCGGCCTGCCCACGGCATCGTGCAATTGGCGGTCGGTAGCGGCCTAACGGCAACGCTGCGCGTGCAGGGAAGCGTAAGTAGGACGATGGTGCATACAAAGCGCCACAATTGTTGATGTTGCTGTCTTGGAACCGTGGAAAATGGGTCGGGTGATCTTTGACAATATCCGGATAATAGCCCCGAAAAGATACAGAAAGATATCTAAGAGGGGCGTAAACACATAATAGAGCCAGGACAGTACAATGGACGCACCGGACAAGTGATTTACCCTCTCTACGCAGCCTTCCAGCTCAAATTTTGTCCAGTGATTTTCGGGGCGAATTTCAGCGCTTAGGGCAATTTTGCACATCCTCAAGGAGGCTAGTCGAGTAAAATGACGTTTTTAAGTTCCAGGGAGGCAGTAGAGGCCAAGCTGGTGGGTCAGAGTGGCAAAAAGTCGAGTTTGAGGTGGAGGTTAAGCCATGGCGGTAGCGTAGGATCCGTTGGACGAAAAGAGTAGGAAAGCCGAAAGAGTGAGTGTCACGCTTCGGTCACACCGTTCCGAACTTCCGGACACCGTTCCGAGCCTCCCGCTCTCGCATCAATCCGCGAGTTGAACCTCGTTTTACACTTCAGGGCGCTTTGGAAGGATTCTGAAGAGATATAAATGTCAGTGGACCCAGCCCCTGCTACTGCTGAGGGCAAACGACCATGCCACATTCTAGCACCCGCTTTGCTCGAATATTCGCTGTTAGAGTAAATGCATGTTTTACTTCTATGCAGCAGCGTTATAACGGATCGGAGACTACGGAACATTGGGTGGTTACTACCAGTACATCTATTTTCAAAGGCCTGTCCGGATTTCCTCTTTTGAAAGATGACTAAAAAAAAGTTCTAACCAAAAGTGTGTGTCGATGACGGCTAATGACCTCCTAAACCTCAGCTCCAGGTACTAAAGGTGGTCCGTGACGCTAACCGACCTCCCAAATGCCCAGGCTTTGCAGAACTTCGAAGTAGAGGAGGATTTAGAGAAAAAAGTGTTCGCGGAGAAACGAACCACAATCTCACCGTAAACGTACCCGACCTTTCAGCTCAAACCTATGTTCGAATTTCAAGTTACAGTCAAATCTCTCATATGGAATCACCTCATGTGGAATACCCAGCCAAAAACCGTGATATGGAATAGCCATCGAGGGTATCCCAAATACAGTTTACCACTGTAAAGTTGAGCTCATATGGAATATCATGCCATATGGAATCGCTTTGGGACTGAATTTGGCTGGTTCCCAACTTTATTCCATATGAGAGATTCGACTGTATTAAAGTTTGGGTAAATTCTGCATGGGAAGGTTAATACACATTAATTATAGCCTCCTATCACCTCAGAATCCTCTGGAAGTCCCTGGATAACACAGAAAGTGAGTTGCTCGAAGCCACCAAAACCGCCGATATCACACATTTCGCGACATTCCGAGATCGAGCCCAAGCGCTGCAGGCTGAAACTTTGTCAGTATGTTCATACAACATTTTCGATGCATTAAAAAATACTTGCCGCGTTGGCGTCGAGATGTGGGACGAGCAAGATTGATAAAAGTTTTATGCCACATGAGTGTGGTTTTCAATGCTCGGTGTTTACCGTCTTACCTGCTGGCCTATTGTCTTCGGAATTTGTTCCCTACCATTTGGGTGAGTCCCAAGATGTAGCAAATAATTAGCTTACAGCTAAAGTCAGAACCGAAGGCGCGGATGAAAATTTCTTGTTTTGGAATGTTTTCAAATAATTGTGAATATCTCAGTCAGTTTTGGACCGATTTGCATAGAAACTAGATAGATATACTGAGCGAATTCATGCGCAATTAGTGACAGAGAGGAATTTTCGAAAATATTATGTGTTAGGTAATCTATGTTTTAAGGGTATTTTCACGCAAAATACCGTTTTTGTATGCCTAGAACTATGGCGGTCACTTTGCACATTTATTATTCCGGGCTTTTTTCTCACCTTTTCACCCTTTTTTTCAGGTTTTCAACTTTCTGTACTTTTTTTTTCATATTCCCTCTTCCAGTCATATTTTTTTGTCTTTTGAACAGAGGTTGTGATTAGTTGTTCCAAGATTGGAGTGAACTTTCTATGAAGTCAAAATTTCAACTATTTTTTCTTGGTATGGGGGCTGTGCAGGCCGACTCGCCGCTTGATGGCCTTGATCGGCATGGTGTGTCGAGTTCTCAAGTACTTTACATGCTGGGTCTGAAACTGGTCAAGTGTGCCTGGGAAGGCTTGGTGCGAGCCACACCACATAACAGCCTGCTCAAGTTACCACTAGACTCTACCTCAGAGGCAGAGGTACGGGATTGATCGATCCCGGCCATCCATCAGTGATAAACCCTAATCTAGGGGGTCATTCATTCCAACTACCCATGCTCCATAAAACACATTGCCACCGATGTTTTGAAAGATTTCATGATCTTGAAAAAAAAAAACTATGGGAACATGAAAAAAAAGTTCAAGAAGTTGAAAACCCAAAAAAAAAGGTGAAAAAGTGAAAAAAAAAAGGTCGGAATAATAAATGTGCAATGTGACCGCGATATAGAACATGTCACAAGGGCCTAAGATTTTGCGAGGACCGATATTTATACCGAGGGAAGAATGTGATAGAGCCAGAACTATACATAATCTTGTTCCAGCTCTTCTAGCTGAATTAAAGGCATTCAGCATTTTCTTGCATCTGAAGATCCTGTGAGAATCACACTTATCCGAGCATCCCATGCGGTTTTGGCTCTGCCACATAGTCACCTAAGTACATATGTTACTCTGCACAAAATATTGGGCCCCTAGATGTTCTAGACATGTAAAAACGGTGATTTGTGTGAAAAATGCCCTGAAAACACAGATTACCTAATACATAATATTTTCGAAAATTCCTCTCTATCACTAATTGCTCATGAATTCACTGAGTATATCTATCTAGTTTCTATGCAAATTGGTGCAAAACTGACCAAGATATTTACAATTATGTGAAAACATTCCAAAACAAGAAATTTTCATCCGCGCCTTCGGTTCTGACTTTAGCTGTAAGCCATACCTAAAGGTTGCGGTTCCAAACGAAATTTATTTTGCGTTAGAACCTCGGCGGCTCCTCGGGCCGAGCGAGCACTTAGACCGGCGCTTAATTGATTTCTGCGAACTCAGTGCTGTTACTGTTTATGTTGCGGGCGGTCAATACACAATGTCGTGTGGAAGAATATCTTTGCCTCAACCGATGCTGGTACGCTCTCGCAACGGAATTCTTGAAGGAAAACAAATTGTAATTTATACCGGGAATGGGTGATCTAGAGTACTGAGGTAATTTAAACAACCTGGAGGTGTTTCATGCGGAACAGGAAGTAAAACGGGAGGATGACGAAACATGTGACCAGCAGAAAGCTCTTCGTTCGGTGCGGGAGGGGCGGTGGAAGGGAGGAGGGGTATTGGAAGGGAAGGGGGTGGGTGATGAGCTGTGATCAATGGGGCGGGATTGAGGCGTGGAGCATGTAGGGAGGAGTGTAATAAAGAGGTATGGGGGGAAGGGAACAGGGAGAGGGGGCGCAATAGCGAGCGCGAAGCAAGGGGGGCCGGAGGGTGAAACAGGTTGGACCTGCTGGAGCCCGCAGGGGCCGTACAGCACGATAGAAAGTGAGATTGAGGACATGTTAATATGGGTGACACACACTCTTTCAATAGCATTCAATACCCGCGGCGGAATATTATTTTCTGGCGCGGTGCCGGCCTGGATCCGAACTAGGATGCGAAGGGAAGGGCTAGAGAGTGCGGCGTTGCCTGGGCCGACACAGTATGGTGTTGCTGAAGGGGAGGAAGACCCGAACGCAAGCGCCGCGCGCTGCGCAAGCACGAAAACTGCAGAACCACGCAAATTTGAGATCCAGCGATTGGGCACCCTATGGAGCTGATTAACAGCGGGGGACGATGGGGACCACATATATTATGGTTCATTTGTTGTATGGGGCCCAGCCGAGAGCCAAAGGGAGCGCAAAGGGTGGAACAAAGGTGGGGAACGGTGACGACGACTGCGAGCCGTATAAGTACTTGTTAGGTTCCATCTTCGGGGTAGAGTGTAATAATACGTAGGAGGGGGTGCCAGTGAAAATTTAGAAGGATCGGGTCGCAGGAGAATTTTCAATCCATTTTGTAGCCCGCCAGGTAGCCGAACGCGCGACACCGACGCCACGTTGTCGAGGAGGATTCAGGCCCGGGGTATTTCCATGAGTGTGGATGGAACCCATAAGTACATCCCAGCAAAGCCAAGAAACCAAGGGAGCAACCAGCGGGCGGGGGCAGCCAACGCGGTGGAGGGGAGCGGAGAGGAAGAGACGTGATGTGATGTGATCAAATCCTAACAAGAGTAAATGGATAACCCAATTTGGATGAGGCCGAGCACCTTGATGTGTAAGCCATCAAGCGCGTCAAGGCGCGCCAACGGTGGGCGCGAATAATCGCGGGTGGACGGCACTGCGGTAAGTAAGAAACTGTGCTGATGTATCAGGCCCTTCGCTGAATTAGCGGTTTTGATACATCGCGCATCTCCGCTGATCAGCGGTCCTTTGATATAACAAAGTGCCGTCTACGCCTGGTTCCTTGTGTCAAACATTGTTTTGTTCTTCATTGATCTTCTTAGATTCTCGCAACTCACTTGTAGTAATCCCCAGACCATCAGCAAAGTACACAGTCAACAGTGCTAGGCTGCCGCGGAACTGGAGGCTGAGACCACAGACCTCTCAGCACAACCACCATCTTACAGAGTATGCGGTGCCCCAGCGCAACAAATTTCGATGTGCCTCGCCCATGCATTTATAAGTCGACCCTTGCGGCAGGAGTCGCGGATGTGCGCTGCGCAAGAAGCACAGTGATGCCGGTGAACTACGGGGCGGCCTCGGCATCAGCGTCGGGAGGTGGGGGAGCAGGGGGCAAGAGGAACAACGCGACCACGAAGGCGGCGAAGGCGAAGATACAGGCACAGCGTACAGTTACCTCCCTGCCTGCACAACTCCTGCCCAGGCAATATAGCGCGGTGAGGCTCCTTATACCTTCTTTTTATCTTATTCCCTCTCTACGTCTCCTGCCCTTATGCACCCCTCCTTTTTTACCTATTGGGTATGTACTCTTACTTGAAATCACCTGCTCCTCTCCTATGTCCTCTATCCAGTGGCATTTATCTGAACTCCATACCGTATTTATTCATTTAGCATTTGTGTACCTAGACAACATGCAGTGTCCATCAAATAGAGTGAATGCAACTTACGTCGGGGTCCCCAACCTCTGGGTATGAATTCTCAGAGTCTTACTGAACAAGGGACTGCGGTGTCGGACTTGTGATTGAATTTCTCTGTTATCCAGTAAATAGGCAATACAATGTTAAGGGAAAATATTACTCTAATAACTCTTACCTATAGCCCAGCGAGAATCTAAGAAGATCAATGAAGAACACACCTTCATCAGACTTCCTACAGATTTCTTGAGCTTGCTTGAATCCACTTGATCTTGCTTGAATTGGGCCAACAAGTGTGCAAGCTACAAGCAATCAAGCCAGGGTCGAATCCCCCACAAGTAAAAAAAAAGTTTTTTTCTGTAGAGTGCACCGTTGTTTTAACGCAAACTGGAGCAACATTTTTTGCGGACAATGTAGGGTTCAGGCAGAAAAGCATATTCAAGGGCATTCCAGTGGCAAGAAATCTGTGAAAAGGCTGATGTTGAATGATAGTTTTGCATTTGCGCACCCTGCCTGTGTCATCCACAGTTTGGCATGATTACTAGGCATTCATAAGACACAGTATATAGAAGGCAGGGCCTGAGGTTAAGCACTGCTGCAGGCCAGGGTGAGCGGCAGCACAAAAGATTGGCCATTTATGCGGTCAAAAGATTCCTATCAGTTACTAGCTAGTCTTGAGGCATTCACCGACTTCTCGGTCCAGACAGTGTTAAGGGGTGCTTGGCAAGGAGCGACTTTGATCACTGGAAGAAGACTGGGAGACATGGGGGCAAGAAGTGGCGGAAGTCGGGTGAGGAAACAGTAGAGTTTCCTAATGTCTTCGCACTGAGGGGCAAAATGACCAATATATGTTTTTCAGCAATATTGCGAAAAACCTCAGAACCCCTGGGAAAGATGCAGTATATAACGTGGACAAAGGGAGATATCAGTGTCGTGCTTGAGTAGGAAGATATGAATGAATGAATTCACACAAAACAGGGAGTTCGCGACTTAAATTCGAGATTTGATGGTGAACGGTCTTCGGATTCTGAGACTACAATTTTGCAGGTACACTATGGTTCTGCATACTCAAGCAAGCATCTACGGTATGAGGTAAACCCAGGCCCCAGCCTCAGGATGTATCTTGGATGGCGGCGGCGTAGATGGGGTTGGGAGGGTACTCGGGGTCGATGATTGGTTGTAGCGTGCAGCAAGAGACACGAGAGGACTTGAGGATTAGGGGGCGGGCGGCGGCGTCAGGTCCTGAGCTCGGGTGTAAGTTGTCAAGGGGCTTGACTTCAGGGTGTACGTCGTCAAGTAGTGCAGACGCGGCGGTCTGGGGTACATGTGAACTCATTGAGGCCGGGATCCAACGAGGACGGGTCTTGAGGAAGAATGAGAGGCAAAATTTCCGGATGCACGAGTCATTGAACACATTGTCGAGCTTTACCATTGGGTTCGAGTGGTGGAAACCCCGAGAAGAGGCCCCGCGTCGAAAGTTACGAACAAAGTGAGAGGGGGCCTGAAGGCTTCACTGCTGCCCTGGTAAGCTTGCCCCAGGGCTAATTCAGGCCTACCAAGGCAGCATATTCAATAAGATGGACGACGTAGGTGGACAAGTTTAATCTGCCTTTGGACTACTTAAATAAAATGATAACTGACCTCCCGCAGAAAGGTTGATCACCGGAGTAGGCCACAACCACTAACACTTGGAGCAAGCGAGCAAGAGTAGGTTCCAGGTAGAAAAAAACTTGTGAACAGTAACCAATGGCTCCAGTCTCGCTTGATGTTGGTAAGGCCGTGTCCTTCGGTGAAAGATGCCCCTGACGGAAATGCTGTACCATTACTGTACTATTACGACCAAAGGTTCAGGTGACGGGTGACGGGGACTCGTGAACTGAACCAATTTGGCATGAGTGACGGTGACATTCCAATTTTTGGCCTGGAATAAGGGTGAAAACTGTCAAAAAATCTCGGCCGGCACCCGCCGAAGCCTGCCGTGTGTCCATTTATGGGAATTTTCCGTGATTGCCGATCAATGAACCTTGATGCCAGTGAACCGTTGAGGTGACGGGTGACATGGCGTGAACCTTTGGTCGTAATAGTACAGTACGTTCAATTCGACAGTCACGCGTCACGCACCCCCCTGGTCGTGGTCACGCATCACGGAGGCTGATGTCGAAATACGTTCAGTGGTTCGTCACGCCGCCGAAAAATCGCGCAAAACAGCACCAGAAATTGCTGCAACTCCCTACCCTTGCTGAGTGTGGTTTGAACTGGTTCCTGGGCCGTTTGTACACGCGACACTGAAATTGGAGTGTATGGTTGGATTTCTGGCCTAAAATGAACCTAAAATGGCCTTCAAAAAAAAACTCAAAATGAATTATCAATAAGGATTCAACACACCGTGCAAATATGTGTTATCCCAAGAAGTTACCTTCAACAGAACGGTAAAATTTGCGGCCTATATCGATTTTTTTCCCCTGTTACGCGCCTTTTGGGTGGCTGTCGAAATGTCGAATTGGTTGAACCAGTCACGCGTCACCCCCCCCCTGTCGATTTGAACGTAATGGTACAGTAATCAACAATTATCGACCAGGGTATATAAGGCATGATGTTCAGGGATTATTCTTTACGAACTTAGTTCCAACCCGATTCCAATCGACCATGCGATTCACAGCTCCTCTTGCTTTGCTCGTTGCTAGCGCTGGTCTTGTCCGCGCCCTTGACAACTTCCTTCTCTATAATCCTCCTCCTCAAGTCAATCTGACCCAATTCATAACCGCGTACGTGTAAGAACGGGGAACTCATTAGCTTGATTCTAACCAGGGTGCAAATAGTTTCGAGAGTGTTTGCACCATTTGGCCGGTTGCTATCGAGAATGGCCAGACTCTCCTTGGTGCTCTAGCTGAGGGCCCCCGCTTTAATCTTGACCCTCCTAACTGTACGCCCCCTGGTTTTGCTTAGCCTAACTCCAGCTTTTAACTGACTCGTCTTTCTTTCTTTTTGCTCCAGCTGTCAGAGTTACATGCGTAAGTACCAAACCTTCCCCAAGCCTGAACCGAAACTATATCTGACTGTTACACAGACATGGCTGGAGGGAACTACGCTATTCCAGTATGCCGCAGATATAGCGGGCGAGTTGGGGGCAACTCCCTTCAGCTGAGATTGAAATACGCACTTGCGAAAGGGAGCGTACTTAGGTCTCGAGTTAGCTAAGATAGTCCCTAGCTTTTTACATACTTAGAACTGTCGTTTCGATGATAGTGCTGGTAATCGGTCAAGTCTTTGAACCATATCTCGGTCGGTTCATGTGTGTGCCGGGCGAGATCCTGGCTTTCTGAATTGAAACCCTTTCCCTGGTGGATCGAAAAGTGGGGGAAGGGATCGGGTTCAATGAAGCGACGCGGTTCGCAGGCGTGAGTTGGAAAGGATCGCAGAACGATTCGATTGTGGGGATGTGCATCCATATAATATTGAAACGAGAAGATAAACCGCCCCGTGCACACAGAGACAGCGACAGCAAGGTATAGATCAACGGGTAAGGGGAGGGTGGTTGTGCGGGTATGTGTGGGGTCCTCGAGAACACGCCGAGAGCGCGACGCCGTGCATGGAGACACGCAGGGGCTAACGCTTAAATGAAGCGCCAGGGACCGTACTCGACTGCGGCACGGACGCGCGGGGGACAGGGGAGAGGGAGAGGCGGGCGGAAAGGCAAGGGCTACATTGACTTTATCGCAGCATTCGATGTAGTCGACGCGCGCGTGATGCAACTGGTGGTGAAGCAGGGAGGTGGGCAGAGAATGGTAGAGGGGGGGATAAGGATGCGATGGAAGGTGGGATGAAGGATTGGGGTTGGAGACGGCTGAGATGCACGCACCTGGATATTGTATTCCTCCTCTGTTACAGTCCAGTAACTTGGATTCGAAGCAGCGCTCCATACGCTAGAACTTGGAAGACGGGCAAGCTGCGGCGGCACAGCGTGTGTGCTGTGTGCGATAGAATGGGGAGGAAGTCCACAGCGGGTGGGATTTGGTAGGCGCAGCTCGTTGTGCGTTGCGCGGTCGGGTGTCGGAGCAGAGGCTGAGAGCGGGTAAACGAATCGGAGACTGAAGGAGAGGCGGGGGAGGGAGGCGACGAGGAGAGAAAGCCTGTCTGGATTGCGGCAGGCAAAAGTCTTGATCTCAGCGCGATCGATTGAGACGCGTGACGGTGGAGAACGCGGGACTCGAAGCGGACAGGGCGGGACGGGGGAGCGAGGAAGGGTGAGGTGCGTTACTGACTTAGAGGGCTGGGTCAGGTTGTCGTCGAGGCGCGGGTGGCCGGATTTGGAGAGACGTGGCGGCGGGTGCGGGTGAGGCCGCAGTAGGCGTCGTCAGCGTTGTGGTGGCGAGTGCAAAGAAGAAACGTGGTCGGTGATGGCGGCGTTGATGCGTCGGCTTTACTCGGCGCGAGGTGGGGTCAAGACAGGCCGTTGGCTGGGGTGCGTTGGTGATCGTTTGGGAAGAGTGACGTAGCGTGCTGATGGCAGCGTTGATCCGTCGGCCTTATTCGGCGGTATCCATGCGAGTGCGTGGGGAGCTGGGGAAGAAAATTAATTGCGAACCTCTGTTCAACCACCTTTAACATCGGGCTGGTCTATTCTCATTTGGCCGCTTTACAAAATTACAGTATCTGTACATGAGTGCAAAATGGCTTTGCGTCGAGACTGTTCAAGGTCGGGGTACGCGTCAGCCGTTCGACGAAGTTCGATCCCCGCAGCCAATTTGACGTTAAGCATTTTCATATTGCTGTCTGATCCTCCGTTTTTTTCGACGCTGTGGTTCTTTATTTTGGATTCTTTTGGCTGCTCTATGGAGCCCATCGGGTAATTATAAACGGGCTTGGCACCGGCCAATTTCTGTACATTTTTCAATGCCGGAAGAATGAACACAGTGCATGTTCAGGGAAGTCAAATGGGAGCATTCAGGTAACAAATGTATTTCCTGGCAGTCTCCTACTTGCAATTGCGATAGCGAAGCCGCGTGTTCGACCCGGCTGAGTTTGCACCTCCCTATGCCAGCTCTCCCTCGCACTTGTTAGGCATGTCGTACGCGGTAGACCGCTGTGGAATATGCCGGGCGAGTCATAAATTTGTTTACGATGAGTTTTGCTGGCTGCAATCGTGTACAACAAATTGAAGACGATGGAAGACGGATGGTGTTCACTTCCGCCGAGTTCACATTGAGGAGGCTCACAATTGGACGAGAGATACTCACGAAAGTACCAGGCAATAATCTTACCTATAGCGAAGCATTTATGGCGTCCAAAGAGTACCCCAGAGTAAGATTCCAGAAAATTGAACCGTGAGAGCAGCGATTTGATGCAATCAATATTAACTATTTCATGCGGGTTTTGCACTGATGCTCCAGCCACTCAAAATATACACTAGGAAACAATTTATTATTGAGAATCATCAGTGCACAGTGAAAAAATATTTCCTCCCTGGACAACCCCCTGGCATTAACTACTTAGGGTACAAGGCTTGAACGTTAAGTTTATAACTGTTCAAATTGTCGGTTTCAATTAATCCTCCTTCTTACTTCTTGCATGACAGTTGAAAAGCTAAACTTGAACGTCCTACGTGATTTTCTGTCAGCATCACCTTTGCCAATCATATCAAATATGAACAACCACGTTACTTTACGCGCTTCCAGCCCCGCTGAGAATATGTTCTTCAGCAACTTCATAGATTTGACGAAGCTAGATTTACCTTTATAAGCAATGCGCACAACAGGTATTCAGGTCGCCATTGCAGCACGCATCACACCGAGGAAGTCTCTTTTCCAAGAGCTCCGGATTAGTGGAGGGCGTAGCGATGACTGACTAAGGCGGCCATGCTGGCAACAGCAATGAGGGTTGTGAACAGAGAGAATTACATCTGGGGTGTGAATCGGAATCGACTTGCGAAGCATTAGGACATTTTATACTTTGCGCTCTCCGGGTAGGAGCCGACTTCAATTTCCACGTTCAGGGTTGGATGACACAGGGCATTATTCAAGGGTCGTTGGGTGCCATAAAACCCCGGTATCAACGTAAATCGACGCCACATGATAGCCACTCATTACAAGTAGGCCCACCACGGAGCATCGAAGCGGGAAAATCGGAGGGGAGATTATAGTTACTCCCTGCTAACGATGGGCCCCCTCCGCTGTGCTTTACATATAACGTGGTTACTGCTAACCCGAACCTCTACCCAAAACCCTAACCACCCCAACCTCCAACCCGAACCGCTAACCCGAACCCTCAAGTGGTCACTGCAAGTGGTCATTCCGGAGTGACCGGATGGGGCCGACGAGGTGCCAACGTTGACATCAAGCTTTGTTGACCTCTTAGGGCCTGTTAGGGACTAGTTCGGATTGGGCTGTATGGGCGCAAATGAACTGCCAGATCGCTCTCTTTTGGCTCGCGCCGGCGCTTCTTGTATCTTGTTCGTCTGCCCAGGTACAAGCGACTTTATCATGTGAGGTTTACAAGACTCTCAACACGAGACTTTCTTAAAGGTGTGCAGGGCTTCCTGGGATGGTAAATTGTGCCCCCCCCCAGCTTGACTAGCGGTGGCGCGGCGGTGATGTGCAGTGACATGGCGTTGACGCGGCACCAGCGCCCCCAACACGGCGTGGCATCTACGACAATCGATACGGCACCTAGTCAACGGTTACCTTCAGTTACCTTGCATCGCCAGCACGATCGTGTAACAATTCCTGCAGGGAAGACAGCTGTTAAGTATACCCTTATACATTGCGCAGTTTTTCCCTTCGGGTTATATCCAGGTACCTCGCCCCACGATTCCACTTGTGTCCCAAGAGCTCAGAGGGTCCATGTTAGCCTCAAATGGGTCATACACTTAACAAACTTTAGAGTCTTCCAGGAGGTTCATTACACCGTAGATCTTCCGCCAGCCGTGAGCCGCCTGAAAACTACAGGTCAGCCACGTTCCAACCTCGGCTGGGAATCAGCTATCTGAAGATCATGCGCAATCATGAGAAGATGATCGTTCCAGGCGGGTTTGCCGGTTCTGCAAAACTGAAGTTGAAACCCAGAATATGCCCCGTTATCTTGTGCCGCCTCCGCCGAGGTTGTTACACTCAGATCGGCTTTTCTGGTTGAACTCTTTCAATATGCACCACCACTGCGCCGTCTTATGGATGAACTTGATTTCATTGAACTCTTCAAATCCATGGTTTACGAATGTTCATCAAGCGCTCTCGTGGCAAAATTCGCGTATGAAGTTCTTGAGGTTTTTCATGCGGCTCCGGTGTTCAGGATGGCTAACCGATTAGAGGGAGGGTTCCTCGTCCGTACCATTTTTTCCTTCTATGTATCAACTGGGTTCTACAACGTGACAGGGAACTGAGTGCGTGAGCTCAGCTCGGGTGATATACTATGGAGGTCAGGAACGATAATGTGTTCATTGAAGCCTGACCCTTGGATACTTCCTAAAACCGGTGTTCCTCGGCGGGACCGTTCCGTGTAATACTATCTACCTACCTACCGAATCAATGTGACACAGCGCAAATCAGAAAGATGCAGACTTTACGTTGTTCACCAATTTCATCGTTACCCGTTAGCGAAACATATACATGGTCCAGGCACGAGGAATGGGAGCGAAACACACAGGGGTGCAAGTTCGAATACAACCCTCCTACATGTCAAAACTAGAACAATTGGATAAGACTTGGACAGCGTGATTCCTTTCGGAACATGCCGAGTCATACAATTGTAGAGTCGAGACCGTGGTCTCAACACCCCTAGCCGATCATTTATCCCCGCCACATCACATTACATAGACTCGACCAACAATTGCTCCATGGGACCGCTACGTAATGTATCCTCCTTCATGTATAAGTCAGTGAGGACACTAGGTGGAGCACACGCTTCGCGATGGTGCTCCTCGCAACTCCCCAGGTAAATCGACGCTCTCCCACTGCATCGAAGAATGACTTACCGTTTCCTAGCTCATAATGCGCGCTTCAGCTGCGTCTATCTATTTCTTTGACTATATGATGACGCTCCCGAGGTATCTTAATTTCCGTCAAAGTGGATGACCTATAATAACACCGATTCAAGCGAGTATCGTATTTACAAGCGTCAAAAGAAAATATGGAATCCCTCTGCGGCATGTATCCTGTTCGTACTGAGCAGATACGTTACCCTCGTCTCCATTGTGATGGCCACTGCTTTCTTCTTTGGTACCACCTGGACCGAGAAGACCTGTGTGCCTGCTGTGTTCGTCTGTCTTAATTCTTCACCTCATCGCTGTTAACTTACTTTTTCAGCGGGGGAGCACTTCGGGCCCTGAGCGCATCTATTGTCTCGCTTATATTCATGTGGCGTGCCTGGGCAATCTGGCATAAGAGACAGGTGAGACATTTATTCTTCTCATTGAGCTGACGCTGAAGTGGATTCAAGCGGATCCTTTATTTCCTGATGATCGCTCTCCTACCAACTACCGTGTTTACTTGGGGCTTCGTGTTTAATCAAGTTCCAGAGGTAAAGAACGGGAGTTGTGGGGGCCTTGCCGGGCCGGGAGTATTCGGTGCCAAATGGCCCTTTGCGCTAGTACGGTTCAACTTTGAGTTTGTTCTTCCGCGATTCTAACTTTTTTTCCATAGGCTAATATAGTGAGCGCCTGCTCGTTTTTCAGCATTCACAGTTTAACCGACTATGCAGGTGTTCGATGCCGTCTGTGTTGGCCTCAGTACGTATAAGCTTGCATTGAATCTTAAGAATGGGTCCAGGTGAGCCATAGTCGGCTGAAATTTCACTTTCAACCACCTGAATATTCTGCCAGTCAAATATCTTCAATTCTCCTAGTGGAGTACGTCGCTTTCGATGTTCGTGAATTAAACTCTAAGAGTTGTGCAGCGGCTTGGGATATTTCTTCACCTCTGTGGCACTTCAAGTGTTGAACCTTATCTTCCTGCTGTCCTCTGTACGTCCACACTATCGAATCTCACTCAGGCTTGAAATTGATCTTTTCTTCAGGATCCAGCGAAACAAAGTACCATGATTACCTTTACGAACGCCATCACAGGCCTGCTGTCTCAGCGCATCAGTGAGTGGTCGGCCCAGTCTTTAATCAATGCTTTTTGAATCATAGCTTTGCCTAAAGTCACCTCCCTCTCTCAACGAGTCGTTGATACCACATCGATGAATGAAGTATCTCAGCCACGCGACAGGTCGCTCTCGCGATCACGCTGGATGAACGGACTTCGGTGGCCTGGTCAAACTCCTGCAACAAAGAATGGAATCGAACTGGGCAATGTTATGTCGGTTTCTGTGCAGGTGATGCGGGGCCAAGTCGCGGATACGAGAAACTCGTACGAGGGTACTGACTCGAATAAATACGCAGCCAGTATGAAAGAGAGTACGGCGGTGTAGGATTTGCCGATTAATCCCTTCTTTGTTTAAAAAAGCTTCTTACTGTATGTTAGGTGAGAAACGGCCTTGGAGAAGCATGGTAGAGCTTCTAGTAGGTGAAAAACTCAGAACTCTACTTCCTATTCAGGACATGCTAGGATAATATTGCACTTCAAACATTACAACCAGGTGGTTGTACTAGATCCAGTTTGCGGGATTCAAGCTGAAGCCTGAGCGGCCAACTGGGAGCGGCCCGGCACCAGAGGTGGGAAACACGTTCCCTATGTGGGGTCGGCGAGGACCAGCTGAGAAAAACTTATCGATCCCCCTTCCAACTTTCGAATCCCGAGTTCCCTTGCGCTTAACTACAAACTCAACTTTATCCCGCTGAAACTTCATCTCTCCTTGCATTTATTAATTTTCCTTCTACGAAGCAACCACTGTATCAAGGAATATGTAACTAATATTCGAAAGCAGCGGTAAGCAATTTGTCAAAAACAGGGGATCCGACGCCAGCTATCGGGGAGGCATATCAGGGTGGTGGGGCGCTTTAACTGTGCGGACTTACTAAGTGCATCCCATCCTTTCGTCGCATTAAACGCAACCTACGATGATTTTCGAAGCAGATCAGATAGACTGAGCGAAATTGGTTGAAGAGCTCACCGATGATGCAGGGCATAACAGGCCAGAGTTGTGGCCTTCAGTAATATCCATGAATGCCTTTGAATTATAAATCCAGGGATTCATGAAACCCAAAACGGGCTTTCCGGCGGCGAGGAGTCGATCGTTGATCAGAGCGATTATTGACGCAAAGATCGGGGACGAGAGACTTGTTCCTCCCGTGACCCCGGTCATGCTCCCATTCACATAGGGCAAGCCCCACCCTTGAACAGCGACGTCAGGGTACCCACGCCCTGATTTATTGAACGTCCCTGTGAAATCCGGGGGAATTGTTTTCAGGAAACTGTCCACCGCGTGGGTCTGGTACCAGGGTCTTGGAAATAGATCTGAGAACCCGCCGCCTGTCAGGTTAGTGGCTACCTCGGGGTTGAATCCCTGGGTGGCGGCGACAGCGGTAACATAGGGACAGGATGCAGGGAAGACGGGGATGAAAACATTGCTCTCGCAAGAGCTGGGACTGTCATGACTGCCACGCACACCGCCCTATAAAAATGCCAAAGCTCCAAGTTGGGTCGAATTAAATCTCAAGAGCATGCTAACTCACGTCTCCTGAAGCAAACAGAACAGAAATTCCCCGTGCGCCTAGGGCCATGTAGCTGTCACAAATCTTCCTGTCAGATATTTAGTGAACGGCAAGCTTCCTGGAGCTATTAAACACCGACTTGGCAACGGAGCTTTCAAATTGGTTCTCCATGGGTACATACGAGGTTGTCACTACAGACGGCGGGTTGTCGACTCCGTCAAGAAAAATACTTGTGTCCAGTAAGGCGGTCGCAAAATCCGAGAGATTAGTTTCTGGGAGTCCGCCAACAGAGAGGAACTCAACGGGCACCCCCGTCGCGAGACCTATCAATTATAAATCAATAGTTTTGGCTGGAGACTTGAAAACGTACCGACTGTATATTGGATGTCACTATTTGCTTCCTCCACAAGATAGGGGAGATCCTCAGGATGTTGATTTGCCACATTGTCAATAGCTATCAGGTTGAATGTTGTAGTCGGAGGTATATCTGGTCGGAACTGGTCAAGGAATGTCTGCGAACAGGAAATTTATCAGGTGAAGCTACACGGTTTATACAGAGGAACCAACAGAGAGCTCTGTTTGGTTTGGGGAAACACCAAAGTATCCAGGAACAAGAATCTTATTGTTCTTCTGAGTGGCCGGAGTCGAAGGGATTCCATAGATGTTTTGCAAGCAAGTTGGGGTTACGATGCCGTCGGGCCTGCTCGAGTTGCAGGACGCAGCGGGCTCGGCGCGTTTCATGGAACTGGGGGGATGGACAGAGAGTTGGGAAAATCCCGGATTGCGGCCAACGAATGACGTGCTGGGGTGGACTACATCGACGTGGCCAATCAGCTCGGACGGTAGCGACATCGTGAGGGTGCGCGTGATAGGCTCCGTGAGCGATGCGTGCGAGAACTTCTCGAACTGCGCGCCAAACAACTGGTTGGCCTGGGAGACCGTCAGAGTCAGAGATAACCAGTCACCATTCGGCGAAAGAACGGTGGGTTTCTTCAAACCGTTGGCAGCCGCGAAAGAATTGAAGGCTTCAACCGTTTTGTTGGACGGCTGGACGAAAGATTTGACCTACATACAACCTTGAGAATTAGTGAATTGCCGGGTTGAACAAATGTATCATCACCTCATCCCTCGAAAGCCACTGTCTAAAGTCCGGAGTGCCGGGAGTAGAGATGGAGACGAGCTTTTCTTGCAGCCCAGTGAGATTGTTTGGGGTCAAGCCAAACCTCAGAGTCAACACGTCTGTGACTGGAGCCGCGCCTTGGCTGAAGAATCCGGCAGGGGCAGCTCTGCGGCTCTCGTGTACAACCAGGCTGCCTGAAACAGCAGATATAATCGTGAGGAAATTTGCGAGTTTGCGGAACGGCATTGGGATGAGTTCTGAGGCCAAGTCGTTGGTCTTTAAACCCTACCCAGGGTGAGCCGGAGGGAACTAGTAACCGAGACTCGTGATAACCGAGACTCGTGATACACCGCAATACGGGAGAACGTCAGTGCGGTCGTGGAGCCTCGGTCGCAGTGCGCAGTTAGATTCCACTCTCGAACAGATGCTGTAATCGACGTCCGACATGTCCGGCAAGGCCAATGGAAGAGTCAGTGGGTAATGATTGGCCAGAATATTTACATCAGTGGAGCTTAAGATTTGGAGAGTTTTGTATGAATAAGTTTCATAGACGGTGAGTAGAGGGTAAGTTCTTCTCCGTTTTGGCGAACATATCGAAACGGTACATATTCGCGTCAGCCGGACTCAGCTCATTCTACCCAACTTCCCTGATTAGTATTTGAAAATCTGAAAATATGTGATCTGGGAAAATCGAGTCCCCAATGGAGAATATGCCATGGCTTGGCAAGGCCCGGGGTAGGAACTGCGGTACAGTGTCTCCCATGTTGATCGCGAGGTGTATTATGAGCGACGGAGCTTTTTTCCGTGGTAGGTCTTTCTCATTAGAAAGTTCGTGATAGCCACCTGGAGCAATCCAGATGGCTTTCGAGGCATGTGGAGGCCGGGGGAACTAGTAACCGAGACTCGTAATACACAGCAATACGGTCGTGCGGGTACTGGAATGCCATAGGATTCCCATGCATCCATTACAAATAAGAATCTCAACATCGAAGAACAAGGATGAAGGGAAGAGTCGGAGGGGAAGAGGACGCCGTGCGCTGCGTCCGCGTCGGCATTAGCGAGACAACCATCCAAAGGTGCAGCGGGTCCTGCGCGCAATGGCCGAAGACAACGGGACATCGTGCGGCATGGCGATGAAGAGACAAAACCAAACGAAGAGAGGAAGCATAAAATAAGAGGATCGGAGGATCGGACGGGGTTCATCGGCAGCCCGCCATAAAAATCCTGGACCCGCGCTTCATTTACGTCGTAGTGTGACGTCGGGCTTAGCGGGGAGCGCAGACAGCACGCGGATGAGGAATGAAAGCGAATAAATGATAGAATAAAGGAAGATCTGCCCGAGGTGAATCGCGGACGCGCAAGTAACGAGCTGCGGCGAGGGACGCGGAGGACGCGAACATGAAAGGGAAGGACACGAGTGCGTGTGCAGTTCGTGGAGTGCGCGGGGTGTGCGCTGACGGACGTGCTGCAGCCAAGAATAGCGAAGAACGCCGCGCGCGCTCAACTACCCGCGCAATCGCGATTTCAGATCGGCAAAGGCGGAAAGTCGAACGAAAGCCCAGAAAACAAGCGAAGAAACGGAGCCCGTAATCCCCGAGAACTGAGTGTCAAGCTTAGCGGGAGGGGGAGGTGGGGGAGGAGGTAGTGCGTTGGGAGTGCGAGGATTATGGGTGCGAAGAGCCTAGGATTAGTGCGGCGTTGGGGGAGACGGCCCAGCGGAGGTAGATGGACACGTCGCAGGGGCGCAGCATTGTCGATCCTTTCTGCTTGGATTTTGAGCGAGAGTTGGCCTTTGTTGGTGTAGAAGGCAAGGGGAGGGATGAGAGAGGGGGGGGGGGGGGGGGATTTATTATACTCGCGTGGTCCAAATGTCTGAACAACGAGTTTACCGAAGACAAACAAGTAGTAATGTACGGGTGGTTATCCTTACATAAACTACAGGATGCCAACGGAGCACACACCATTCCAGGGGGTCGTGCGCACTTGACTCACATTGGCTGGCCGGCCGTTTGAATGGTAGGATTCCGGTTAAAACCCAGTGGGACCTGACCATCAGCTCAAGTGAGCTGCTGTGCGGAAGGGGTTCCCCCCTCCCAGGTATAAACTCCCCGGAATCCACCAGTTGCTGTGAGTTGTTGTACGGCTGTCCCTTTGCAGAATGCATGCACGAAACTGGACAAAGAAAAAAAGAGAAAAGACGCGGGTGTTGACAAAAATAGAAACCGAGATTTGTGAAGCGGCGGGCATGAAGCATCATATTTTGACCTTACAATACACACCGACAAGCAGTACGGAGAATTCGAGGAGTGGGCGGAGAATCGGGCGGGAAGGGCGCGAGGGCGGCCGTTTTTCGCCAATCAGCACGTGGATATTACTCGGCGAGTCTCGGCCCGATCGGCGTTGATGGGTCTGGTTTTCAACGTCGGTTTGAACATGGCACATGTAGCACTTGGTGTGGCGCCGATAGCATCATATTTCCTCGCGCAACTCGTCGAGGAGTTAACGTAGTATGTATAATTAATATCCGACTTCGGGCTTCTCGGTCAACGGCGCGACTCAACGCGGAACTAGTTCCAGACAATTACAATCGAACCACAGGGTATGCACCTGAGACCCACACCACGCTCATGGTTATATGTGAAACTTCATCACATCCATGCCGCATGGGCCGCATCGTAACGTCGCTGAGCTTCCGACGGTCTCCGAAAATAAATTGCTGCGGCAGCATAATGCATTGCATTCCCCGCGTTGAGTGCACTTTGTAGTGAGTAACCGGGAAGATAAGTAAATGCGTATCCGCTCAGGGGTGGCTGCTCCGCGCTTACAGTTCTTTCGTCTTAAGAATGTCGTAAATAAGAATTACCCGTTCGATTCGGGTCTGAGCCGAAGAGCTAGCGCCAGGGTTAGAAGATGCTCGCTGGACTTGGAGATTGAAACAGAATTTTGTTATCGAAGTGTAAAACATCGTGTCTGTGTCGTGAAGGATTACATATACAGGCCCGTCAACGGCCAACACCTCAATGGGGGGCGTTGAACGTTGAGCCGATGGGGCCAAACTTGATGTTCGAGTATATAACTTGCGCGTTGGCGTTCTGCGCCTCCACGGTTTTCGGCGCACCAGAGCTCGGCGAGCAGGTTCCACGCCTGGATTCGATGGCCGGTCAGTGTACATAACCTGCGGTAAGGGCTAGAGACTGACGTGACACCGGGAGAGCTGGCAGACTTGGTCGGCGGGTACGGCGCGTCGAGCCAGAGCATGTTTGCGGCGTGGTCGTCCTTGAGTGAATCGGTGGTTTGTGAGTGAGTCAGGCGACAGAAGAAAAGGACGAAGATACCCAGATAGACATGACGAGCACCATTCCAGCAGCGGAGGCACTGGACATCCCCGCTAGTCCACCCTTGCTGGCAAACGTGTTGGTGTCGCCGAACGCGGTCTTTTCTGAGGAATTCATCAAATAAGCAGCTATTCTCGTAAATCATCGAGCGAGTAACTCACGAGCGGCGCAGAATGAGTCGGAGATGGAGTTGCCTGTAACGCCCGAGACTGTACTCTGCGAGTTGGGGATGACCTTGCCGTTCTGCACGTAGAAGCGGTTGATCTGCGTGATTGGGCTCCCGACGAACTGTGTTACGACAGTAATCTTCTGCTTGGTGTCGACGGTGAGGCCGGGGCCGTAGAACGAGGTGTTGCCCATGCGGTACGAGTTAAAGTCGCAACCAGCCTTTGAAAAAGCTGTCAACATCTCACGGTGCCCTAAAGAATACGAAGAATATTACCTGGTCACATGTACCCGCGGTGCTGCAAAAAATCGTTGCTTTAATTATAGATCACGAGTATGAAACGCGTACGAGTTGGGCGCGGAGCAGGTGGATCCAGTGCAAGTACTCTGTCCTAGGGTCGCTAAAATTGCAGTGAGGCCCGACGTTTTGAGGAGGAAGAGCAGTCAAGGCGTACTGCAAGGGTGTGGGGTGTAAGCCGAGGAGACACTGTTTGCTTCCTAGAGATTCATGAGTTGCAAAGCGCGCAAAATGGAAAACTGCGAATTCACCCAAACATCCATCTCCGGGCAGCACGTTCCCATGGTTCCGGTGCCAGCGTTTGCTGCGAATGAGCTTTATGAGCTCACTCCTTTGGTAAGAGGGGGAACTAACGCACTGTCATTTGAACTGGGTACCCATCCCGCAGAGTTCGCGACACCGTTGATGAACTTGAGGTCCCGGGGGCACTGTGCGTCACAGTAGCCCGTGCCATACTTAGGTCCAGCCTGTGGTCCAATTACATGAATAGGTGTTATATAATAATAGCGACATATAGCGACTCGCCTTGTTCGTGCCGTTTGATTTTTTGACGCCGCCGTCGGCGTCCATTTGCGAGAAGTAGAGCGCACCGTTGAGGCCACAGGGGAGCTAGAACAAGGAAGTCAGTGTAGGCGCAAAGGAAGGAACGGTAGAGAGACATACCTGAGAGACGTCGACGTCGAAACTGCGGCCATTGAGAGTCAGATGATCATCGCTTCGTACAGAGAACTCACGTCTAGCAAGGAAGAAACAAGAAAGATATGAGTGATCAGGCTATTCCCTGAACATTGCAGAGGACTCACGAATTCCTGGTTGCGGAAGTCGAAGGTCTGGTACTGCGACGTGCTGCCCGGAGCCAGGAGGTAGACGCGGCTACCGATATTGGGCTGCTGGCTAACTGCAAAATATGTTAGCACGGAAATGGATTGGATAGTCGACTATGCAGGAACCTACCGGTGACAAACTTGAGAGTGAGCGCATTCCCACTGGTGGTGATACCGTATGTGCCTTGATAAAACGAAATCAGCGGTATGCACTGTAAGGTAAGAGAAAGGCTCAAACCAGAATAATCAGCGCCTGGAGACGTATTCATTCAGTTTCGCAACAATTACTGCTCGACCGCGGACTTACCGTCCAGCTGGCAGTTCGCGGCGCAGGTCTTGGCGTCCGGACAGATAGTGGCGTCCCAAGTGTTTCCTACCGCAAGATGACGACCAATGTACAGTTCTGAGGTGTAAGACCAAACCTGTGTAGCAGTTGGTGCTGGCATTATTGTGAACCCAACGCCAGTTAGCGTCGATCACGATGCTGGAGGACTGAGAGGTACACGAAGTACCTGCATCATGTTAAGTGAAAAGTACCAGGGGCGAAGCCTTGCTTGAACGTACCGCCAGTACCGGTACACTTTTGCCACGTGAGAGTGGGGTGATTCTCTGCGAGGTTGGTCCCAACCCCTTGGCCGAGAGCAAAAGGGAGGAGAGCGGCGAGGACGAGGAAGCCAGAGCGCGACATTAAGACCGTAGTGGGAGTCGATTCGATTTGAGGACTTGTTGAAACGGCCGCAGTGGTGGTGTTTTATACGGGGAGGTCCGCATGCTTATGAGGCATTGGAGTGAGCTTCCTGCGGCCCTAAGTCGAAATATTTGAAAGATACCGCACTCAAGCAATCCGACATTTTCCCTCCTGCTTGGCGTGAATGCAAACAATTGGCCCGGGATTGAACCTAGAACTGATTATTTGACCTTGGCGGGAGTGGATGAAGTGAGCGATAAAAGTCAATCACCTTTCACGCGCGACTACCTTGGAAGGATATTTTTCGGACTCGGAGGCACCGGTCGCAATTTTCTCCGTAGACCGTCTGACGAGGACAAGTGACTTGCAGAACAAGAATCATATACTGATGGGCAGTGACGCGGCAAGGAGCAAGGCTCCTCGTTGAAGCCGTTCCGCCTTGGCTGGCTTGGCCCTTGATGATCGGCCCGAACCAAGTCCGAAACCTTCCCGCTCAATTCTCGTTCTGTGCTTCCCTAGGGCCAAGGGAAAACACCGAAAGGCCGCCATCTGGTCATGAGTTCATTCAGCAAACTGAACGACCACGCGCGTAGCGCGGAACCTCATTCCGCAAATTGAACGGCAGCCCACAGAGGAAAGTTGAACTGTTTGTACGCTGTGAAGTAGTGCTCCTTGGAGTCAGAGGGTCATTTTAAGGACTACAACAAAATCTGAAATTCGCGAGCACGCACTGCGGCACCAAAGATAGAAGGACCGGCTCGCGGACTGAACAAAAATAAAATAAAACCCGATTGCTTTTACTAAAGACCCCGCCCGGGATCGAACCGGGTTGAGCGAGCTCCTTCCTCAGTTAGGAGCGGGAGCATACCATGGCCATCGGGTCTTATTCCCTGAAAGATCATTTACTGCAAATAAGGGTAGAAATGAGCGGGGCGCGTAGTACGTACCCGTCGATTTTTGCGACCGCAAGCACGAGTAGCGTAGCCCGCTCCTTGCGCACCCAGCCACTGGATGGGCAGCATCAGCGTCGGCGCTAGAGACGAATCCCAGTGATACACACCCAGCTGCTGTTACTGTACCCGCCCCGAGCACGCTCTTGTGTACGTTTCGCGCCGGACGAGGATGCGTGTGAGGCTTGTAAGTGGAGATGCTCGCGCGTGGCAAGACGCCCGCCGTGGCCGGACAACGGTGAAAGGGAAGGGAATTGGGGATTGAAAATGCGGATTCGTACCAAGAACTCGGACCAGCGAGTATGGTTATTCAGACGGTTGAGAAATTGTGCTGGGGAACGATATCTACAGGGATGGCGATGAGATGGAGCAATTTGGGTGTACATCATCACGCACCTGAGGCGGAATTCTACCAAGCATTCACTGCGGCGTCAACGGGGAGACGCAACAGCGAGGGCTCGAGGGAGCGCAGCAGAGCGGCGTGGAGGAGAATTAAGTGCGGCTTGGTCGAGGAGCGAGATCGAGTGCGGGACTAGAGGAAACGATGACTTGACGAGCGGCGCGCGGATTCTGCGGGGTTAGGACCAGCTCCATCACTGGTACAGAGAGTAGCTGGGACGCCACGAGAGCTGGGAAAGTATACACACCTGGGCTGGGATGACGGGGAAGAAGCGTACACGCACGTAGGTCGCGGATGCTGCTGCCTGCAGAGAATTCACCCCGTGCAAAAGGGCCGGGACAGGTAGATGCATGGGAATGTAGATGGCGAGAGGTAGCGCGACAGAAGCGCTAGTTGAGAAGGGGGACGATTGGCTTCGAGTGCGACGGGCGGGACGTCGGGACCAGAGAGAACGATAACTTGAGGGCCGGCGTACACAGAGTGTGCGGAAACCTTGGACGCATGGAGGATTCAAGACCGACTTTCACCAGATCGCGGCTTCCAACCAACTTCCAACGCGGGTGACTTTGAGAATCGGTCGTGGGAGGAGGAAAGAGACAGAGATCGTGGCGGTGCATGGATCAACCGGTCCGACTTCCTTCTTTTCTCCCACCACCCGCGTCTCGACCGTGGCCGTTGCGCCATTCCTCTGCACACGAATGGGTTAAAATGCACAGAAAAGGACGACAGTGTGTCCATATGACTCGTTCTCCCAATACTTCTTTCTCCGACGTCACGCTTTCTCAGTCTCCGGGCACACGCAGAGACGAGCCTCGGAGGTGAGAAAGAATGTAAGATTTTTATCTGAGTTTGTATTCTTCGCCAACCTCTTACGGCACTAATCATCGCGTTTCACAGGTAATGAATGTATTATAATAATGCCAACACGTCTTTCGCCCTGCCATTATTTCTTTGCGATGGTTGTGTTCCGAATTGACTGTCCGAATTCAATTCCGGTCAAGGTAGGCGTACCTCTGAGCTTCGTCCAGTGCTGGAGCCAATGTGCACTGACTCGTGGTGGTTCCAACGTTCTCAATATTTTTGACCCAGTTCAAATTCAAGGGTTCGATCCCCCTGCGTCCGCCGGAACATTTGTTTTTGCGCCTCGTTAGTGCGGCGAGAAACAAGCGCGTAACCATTGGGGAACGTCGTGCGCACCGCTCCGTTTTGGCCCGTTCCAGAATGATTGAAAAATAGTTGAAGGGGGGTTGACTTCTCTGGTCCCAACCTGGTCCGCCTGATATGTGAGAAGCGAGCCGCGAAGCTCTGGTATAGAGTATAGGCGACGAAGCATGCGGTAGTTCGGACGCAACGAATTAGAGGAGTTGGAGGACGTCGGCATTGAATGCGGGGTTGAGCGCGGTACGAGGTGTTGCGAGATGTTCGTTTGATATCGTGTACGGGGCTGGCCGGAGAGTCGCCAGGCGGATGGCAATGGAAAAGAAAAGCGAGAGATCACTCCGGTTCGGTAACGAGGCCCGAATTCGTCCGTTGATCTCGAGCGTATCGAATCGGCACCGCAAGAAATACAGTGAGGCCAAAAAAAACTACAGGCGCTAATCACTGCCTCCTAAACTCAGCCTGAGCATAGGGGCCTACACCGAGCTACCCTTGGTGCCACCTACACACAGCCTGCATAGATGAATGTAGGTCTGTCTAGGCCTGCCTAAGCCTGCCTAGGTCTGTGTAGATCTGCATAACTGGGTATAGCATAGCTAAGGTAAGTGCAGGTCATTGTAGGCGCCTACATCGATGCCAGCGTAGCCGCCCCAAACTTGGGTAATGAACCAGTTTTAAAACCAAAATTGAAAACAGGTACAAACTAGACTGACATAAAGTGAGTGTAGGCATTTGAACTGACCTACGATTACCCAAGCTAGGCCACCTGAGCAGACCCATACGGAGCTACATCCGGCTCAACTCAATTCTGTCCTAGGTACCTAAACTGACCTGTTGTAGCCCCCTACACTGACCCATACTGAGCTACATCCGGCTGAACTGAGTCAGCATAGGAAGGCCCGGAATGCAGTGAATGAGTGAATACAAGAGTCTTCTGTATTCGCCAGACAAGACCCTCCAACGGCTCCTTCACAATTTCAAATGCGTCCTCTTCGGTCGTCCCTGGCGGCAGCAGCTTCGCGATGCTGAGTAATTGGTCAGGCAGTTCCGAGGTTGCCAGGTGCATGGGAACCGAAAGTTGGCGGAGTGTATGGGAATAGGCAGCGATCGTGCCATCAGTGATTTCTTTGTAACTGTTGTTTGATGAAGCTTCCCCGCCAACGAGATCCCGGCTGATGCTCCGGCGTCTGAGTGGATGTGTGCCTCAGCTGAAGCCAAAACTTGGAGGTAAAGTTGTGTTTTACTCAGGAATGGATAGATTGGTAAGGACAGATTTTTTAGCATTAAAATACTTCGATTTTCATCTGGTCGGCATCAGCGCTATCAATGCGGCAAGAAAATTCACCCTAACCAATCTATAGATTTTGATATTAATATGTGCATGCCGTGCTGCCGAAGCCGTCAGGCGGCGCTGAACTGCCGAAAATCGCCGGATGGTGAGCGACCGCATCAAAAGTGACATCAGTGTGACAATACGCGTCAAAATCACCACCTCGACGACTCTCGACGCGGCATAACATTTTGGAGGGAGGGAATTGAGTTCGTCGTTGTCTAGTATTCATTAGGAACTTATCTGATTATCCACACCAATTTTTAGCCCGAAATTCCCGGTCTAAACCCGAGAGTCTCCATTTTTACTCCCTTGCGCAAGACCGCGCCCTAGACGTGCCATGGCTAACGGGAAGAAAACCACACCGTCCAATAGACGCAAGGGACCTACTGCAGCACAGAAGGCCGCGAGATCTCGTAACCTGCACGGCGATAGCAAGGAAAATGACCCGCCTCTCGCACCGGTCCCTTCTGCTTCTCAGAAAACTCCCAAAACACCGAAAGACTTGAACCAGGATTACCGAAATCTACAACGGAAGGTCAAGCATATGCAGAATCGCGAAACCAAGCTTCGGGCCCAGCTTTCAGCGTACAAAGTGTCGGATGTGTCCGCAAAACGCACAGCTTACCTTGCCTCCGCACGCATCGCAGAATTGACGAAGGTGGTTCAAGATTATGCCGTAGAGCGGCACAAAAGTGCAGTGGACGCGACAGCGACGATTGCACCACTTCGTAAACAAATCAAGTCCCTGAAACAGCGGATTCGGCGGTCCATTCGAAGTGTGGCGCGCACAGTTGCTCGGGAGCGGAAAAAATGGAGTACTGTCCGCGTTACGAAGAAAGGCGCGTACACCATTGAGGTGCGAAAGCTGGCGCGCCTCATGGCGGGCAATGGATGTACTCCGGACAAAGTGGGGTCGCTCATGGAGAAGATTGGGGATTTCTTCGGAATTCACATCACCAAACAGATGAGCGGAAGAACCGTTCATCGAGTAATCCTGGAAGGCGGTGTTGCAGCGAAAATGCAGGCGACGTATGAGCTGATGAATACACCAGGTATGTAACCTCTTAATACGCTTGACGCTGTCTAATTGCCAGCAGGTGTAACAATTAGTGCCGACAGTACATCAAACCGCGGGATAAATATCGAGTCGGCTCACATGGCACTCCGTGTCCCGGATTATGCCTCTGGGAACCTCACGGTTAACCTCGAGGCTACGCCGAAGGTCCGCTTCCTTGGTGTCGACAAGACTATAGACCATACTAGCGCCGAGTCGGTCCGAGGGTGGTCTGAGCGGGTGCAGGAATTCTGTGACGTTTTCAATCGTAGTCCGCTCGCCAAACGCCTTGCCCGCCAGTATGGCATACGAGACTTCCTTCGGATTTTGAAGGGCATGAATGGGGACCATGCCGCGAACGAGAAAAGCACAGCGCGAGGAATGCAGGACCTCAAGCACGACGCGAGCATCGAAGATCTTGGTGAAGCAGCATTAGCCGGGAAGGCATATATGGAGCTCGTCGACTATCTGGGTGCTTGGAATGCCAGGAAAATCGCAGAGGCTGGCGGGGTCGAGGGGTGGAATGCATTATCGCCAGCAGAGCAAGTCAAACGGGACGAAGAGATGATGAAGCAAATTGTGACGGTCCTGGGAAAGGAGGCGTACGACGTGCTGTCTCCCGATGACCGCCGGCGGATTGATCTTTTTATTTGGGGCGGCTGTTGCATGCACAAAGATCTAAACAGCTTCAAGGGAGGCAACGCGGAGATGATGCTGGAATGGAAGCGACTTGGACTCGAAGGTCCGGTCCTCCTCGCGAACAAAGCAAACGCGTCCGTTCTTCGCAACGTTCTGGATCCCTCATTTCCCAGGGATGCTGTTCTGACCGAAGAGCAGTTCAAAGCCTTCGAGGCGTCCACTCGGGGGGGCGTCAAAGCATGCGCTATTGCGGGGGCAATTTTCAACAATAAGGATGATAAAAAGGGACAAGGGGACCGCCATGTCGATTGGATGTCGGCGAAGCTCGGTAAACGACACACGCGCTTCCCCGACACAAGTAATACACGCTTCGGGAGCTATGGCGATGCCTCCGCGGAATTCGTTACACATCTCCCCCTCTACAAGGAGAACGTAGAGGTGATCCGTTGGTCAAAGAATGTTCCCTCGCTCACCAACATCGAGAAGAACCTCGCAGCGGCACTTGCAGATCCCTGCACCGTCACCGAATTCGTGGCGATGACCATTTATCAAAATTGTATCACCCACCCATATATGCGCCAAGTTCGGGGACCTGGAACAGAGAGCGTTAATCTTCTTGACCTCGGACCACTCCACCGTACTCTCCGCGACCACATTCAAGCCATCTTGGACGACCCCGACCTGATTTTTGGAGACAATGTCTCGCCAGTTACGGCTACGCTAGACGGGAAGCCATGGTTCAACCCAGAAGCGATGGCAGAGGCCTTCAACTTGATGCCTTCACTTCCCCATGTCAAGGAACTCACCTTGGCATTTTTCCGAGGGGCGTTGGTTACGTGGGTCCGATTCAGCTCGGAGTTTGCGCCGAGCGGCGTAATTGACCTCTGTTCGGCAACCGAGCGGCAAGCAGCGTGGATGCCGTCGACCAACGACGCAAACGAGGGTGGTCTTGGTGGATACCGTGTCACTTTGCGCGGAAAACCCTGCCTCACGTTGCATCAATATAACGCGCGCGCGATGTTCGACCGCAACGATACACAAGCGTTCATGGATGCGGTCCTCACCGCCGAGGATCACGCATACATCATGCAGGAAGCTCGCCGCATTGATGCTAGTGGGGTAGAGGCTGAGAAACGGCGCAAGATTGTTGATTTCCGTGTCCGAACTGCGGAGATGAACAAGGAGAAGGCGCTCGCAAAGGTCAAGCGTGCTGCGGAAGTATTGCGGCAACAACTGAGTTGTCGGCTGGTATCGGAGGCGGAGATGGCGGGGCTTACCGTTCCACTAATTGTTGAACAGCTGAATGCGTACCGAGCACGCGGTGTCCCAAACCTCCTCAAAAACAGTAACTATCAGTTAAAAGCTGATAAGTTGGCGGCGCTGAAGGAAGCTTATGCCTGGTATCAAGTGAATGGTGTCCCTGTTGCATTACCTTCTGTTTCTGCTGCTCTGGTTCCGATCATTGTCGAGGATTTCGCAGTTGAGGAGGACGTCGAGATGGAGGATTAATTTATTTCCTATATATGTAAAGTTTTGGGCAGGTTTAAATTATAAATATTTACTATACATTATTTTGAGGGTATTTGTCCCTTAGCTTTAGGCCAACTCGACTCTGCTAACATAGCGCAGAAGTTTAGAGACGGTGGCGAGGTTTGATGTGGCTGTGGGACTTCCCATCAGCCCATCAAATCCCCATCGCTGCCGACTCCCAGAGTGTATGACCGTCGTACTGGATGACGAGGTGCTGCTCAATTCGTCTGGTACTACACGGCGCCTGGAGGACCGCATCGGAAAATCCTTGATACATTTGGGCCCCCCAGGTGACGCGTTTAAGCGCACTTGGTGGGAGCACATCAAACTTGGCACCCCTCACGCTCATGTAAGAGAGCATGGTGAGGAAGGCCTCCCCAGGGTGCTCGTGCATGAAGAGAACTTGTCGATAATATATGTCGATCATTAAACGCCGATAATCAGCGTTCAACAGTGCCCTCCAGAACGACTTGCTGCCGGCGGAAAGAGTCTCGGCTGCTTACGAGCCCGTGTGGTCACGATGGAGAAGTAGAAGGAATATAAAAGTGACGTACTGAGCCACATTGACCGTAACCCGTGGCACTGTTTCCTGTGTGCGGCGTTGCAGTGGACGGACTGGCAACCCTCTGAACAGTAACCAACGCCAGTGTTCGCCCTAAAGGCCTTTATGCTGGGTCGGAATTTGCCAAAGGCCTTGCAAAGGGCAAAGGCTTTGGCCAAAGGGCACGGCAAAGGCCTTTGATCAAATTCCCACACAGTCCAACACCGGCAATTTTATTTGTGTTAAACACCATTTCTATGCACGGTACTCTTCATCTGAGTCTATCTCCACACCCCCATCATCTGGAATGTCATCCTCAGCAGCATTAACCAGCACATCCTTCATTATTTTCCTCCTCTGGCCTTCGTGAACGGGTTGCATCCTATACTTTACAACGCATCCCTTGCGGTAGGTTCTCCAGTGAGGCTTATTCACTTTGACTGTGAAAGAATCCCCTTAGCAGGTTCAAGTCTGACATTTGTTGCGCCGGAGGAAGAAAAAGAGAAAAAAAATTAAAATCACAAATCAAAATGATGTGAGTCGCACGTGATGGCCAAAGGCTTTGGCAAAGGGCAATATTTTGAGCAAGATCCCCAAAGGCCTTTGCAAAGGCCCCTCAAAGGCCTTTGGCTGACAAAGGCCTTTGCCCTTTGGGTGAACACTGACCAACGCTTCGACAGCGAGAACAACACATGAATTTCCGCCTCACATCGATTTTGCCGCACTACTTGTATCAGCAGCAACCCTACGTTGGAAGGAGGCATCAACTGACCTCTGTGTTGTCACAGGCCTTCAAGGAAGGAATAGTCCGCGCCTCCCAGGAATCGAGAAACTGGAGACGCTTCTGGGCCAGAGTAGAGAAGTCGCGCCAGTCCTGTGAGAAAGCCGAGACCTCGATTTTCGATGCAGTCGCGAACGCCAAGCAACTGGGGAAGCATTTTTTGAGCTGGACAAGGACCGTATAATGGACAAGCGACTGGGGAAGCAATCTCTGCAAAATCTGTATTATTAGGAGGGAAGTTTTGTTCGCTTCATTCCTGTCTATCGGTGCAATCAATGCGGCAATGGCGACAGTAAGGCGGAGTAGACCCGATTTCAGTGCAGACGCAATTTCGGCCGAGCCCTCCAGCATCCCCACGAGGTGGTTGAGACGCATCCAAGGAGCTTCGAGGGCGGTAGTGCCTTGGAGGGCAGTGAGTGTGTTGATAAGGGGCGTGAAGAAGTCCATGGAACAGAGCGCTCGCCGCAGTTGGGGACTACCGGCGCACCCGGAGTGGAGGAAACCGAAGCAAACCACTACGAATTTCGCGGTGATCTTGAGCTCTGGATGAGGGACGGCGCGAGAGAAGTGTCGGATAATCGTGGAAGCGAGATCCTGAATTGTACCGCCCACACCGTCCACAACCTCTTCGAAATGGGATGCAGAAATCTTTCGATCAACGAGTAGTGAGACGATGTCGAGCACAAGGTCCAACGTGCCGGCGGCACCGCAGGCGAACAGGGCATCATCGCCGATCATCCCCTTCCAAGCAGTAGCGAGCAGGCGCCGAACACCTGGTGTCGCACGGATTATTGTTGAAGTGTCGTGGGCGTTGGAAAGGGCCAGGATAATAGCCGCGTGGTGCATACAGACTCTCCGCTGATCCACAAACCTGCTTGCCGGAAGGTAATCCCAATGTGTGTGCAGAAAGTCAAGCCATCTCCAGAGGTGAGGCCATAGGTCCGCTGCGGTACTCAGCGGAATGGATTCGGCAGCCGCCAGGACACCAAATCCCATTAATGCTTGAAAGGCGCAATCGACATGTGGGACAGGCATTTCCCGCGACAAGAGAGTATCAAGCTCGGCAGAATTTGGGATGCGCTGGCGATCAACGTTTGCAAAAAGGGCAGGAAGTGTCAACAAAGCCTGCATCTCGGGCAAGTCCCCAAGGGAATCGCAAAGAGCTACAAGGTCAGGTAGTGATCCTGCGGCGGCGGCGCGCGCGCTTGACTTCAAAATCAGCAGTAAGTAATGGTCAGCGGCAATTAATTACGGCCAAAGACTCACCCGCATACCAGCAGTCTTGAGCTTGGAAAGATTTCGGAGGTGCAGGCAATCGTGCATTTTTGGGGCACTGGTGGAAGCGAAGAGAAGAAACTGGCCTAACATCAGCAACTTTATCATGATCAACACAGCCTTTGCCTTCGGACCGGTCTCAGCCGGTCCGTTTCGTAAATCGTCCAAGAAATCGTCTGTAGTCAAAGGCGGTGAGTTATGGATACGAAACGACTCGAAAGACTGTTCTGCGGCCTATGGATACTATCATAATCACTACCTAATTGCCCGCACCTCCTGGCAACTTTCTGTGCGAGATTCTTTGTGAGTTTCTCGCAGCTATTACCTCTAATTTATTCACAGCGGGACGCTAATATATGCCGGCGCCCTCGTTCATCTGGCCCTTGGATTTGGATCTATGCTTTGTAGACGTGAAACTCGATGATATTTCCCCCCCTTTCATACCGCTATCCCGAGTTGAACGAGACTCTCCAGTCTCGCAGCAATTTCAGGCACCTGTGCGCCTAGGTGCGGTGTTGTTCAATGTGGTGCTTTGGGCACATGCCGACTCACTGACGCTCTAGCCTTTGGACGGAACGCGAGCGTGATCCCTAGGTACTCCATAGCGACAAGTTACAACTGTGCTCGAATTATTCAACAGATCGTACTCAAAAGCCCAATTCGTACGGTGCGCCGAGCCAACCGCCATTAGGTACACATTCATTGAAATTGGTTGTGTCCCTCCAGCCAATCTATTCCTTTATAGCGCTGGTTGGGTAATTCTGCCTGCCACGATGCCACTCCCACCCCGTGTCGCCAACCTCCCTCCGGCTTTGCAGGATACTCGGAACTCCACAGCCTGCGTTCATTAAAATCCACTGAAACAGCTGAACCCGAAGGGCTGTGGGGCCGAACGGTGTGTAGCCATTGACCTCAATGGTGTGTGGCCGTCGAAGGTACTCCTCATCCGTCGAAGGAGCAGGTCAGTTTCAACGATTTCTGGTAATTTTCTGGTACACGAGCTGATCTCCCTGGCGGGACACGCTTTACTCGGCTTCTGGAATCAGAGTCTCAGACCGATGAGTAAACTTCCCACCCATCGAAATTTCGATCGACGTCAATAAGGCCTGGTAGCGTTTGGAACGCACCCCGGTGTAGTATTTCCCCGTAGATTCTTCGACATATTTGGGGGCACCTCGTTCGAATTGAGGCCGGGCTCTGGCAATACTTTCTTCGTTTTTTCCCCCGATTGTTCTTTCCGCAGGTTTTTGCAGTTCATTTGGATGGAGGGCTGAGTTAAAATTGTTCTGACTTTCCAAGCTCATACTGGTGCTTGCAGGTCCGCGGTTCAGAGAAGTAATTAGCGGGGATGCTGATTCACTCGGCGGCCTTCACATGCGCCGGGCAGAGGGCATCGCAGGCCTGGGTTGACGTGAGGTTGGATGTCCAGTTTATCGACGGAATCTCGGGTGTATCATAACGCCGGCTTTGCCGCTTCGTGGTTCAAGGCGTCGGGATGAACACGACGAGGTGTGGTCCCTTACGAAGAATGTGACCCCATACGCAGATTCACGAGTGTGCAAGGGATTTGATTCCGCCAGTGAAGTCTCTGCGCCGCGCCGTTTGAGACGCTAGCAGGAATGAAACATTAAACAAAGAAAATGCGAAAACTCGCACATCAACTGTCCGTCTCATACTCCTCGATCGCGCGAGTCCGAATGCATGCTCTCACGTGGACTCCGGAACTCGGATGTTGGGAAAGGAAGTGGGAATATTGAAGGATTGAAGGGGCGGATTCGTACCAAGGACTTGAACTGAGTACGGGTATTCCAGAGCCGAGAAATTACGCGCTTGATAATTTGCTACGACGGTCGGATACATTGCAGCATGAGGGATGAGGGCGCATAGGGGAGAACCGGCCTGAGGAATGACATCTAGGTGAAAGGGATGGCGCGAGGGAGAGTGTGAGATAAGGCAAACTCGAGGATACCGTACTACGCACCTGGCCCGTAATACTGAAAAAATATTCTCTACAAAGACGTGGGCAGACGGGAACGGCGGGAGCTCGAGAAAACGCGGCAGATTGGGGAGGAAGAGGGCTGATTAACGGTTTGGTCGGAAGCGGGACCAAGCGCAGGACTAGAGGAAAGGATGACTCGGGAGCGGCGCATGAATTCTGCCCACCTTAATCGCCAGCCTTTGGATCCGGTTCAATACGGCGCTCAGATACAGCACATTAGCAGAGGAGGGAGAATATGTGAGAAGCCGCGAGGCTAGGGGGAGGAGATATGGGGAAGAGAATGGTACGACGAAGGGGAAGGGTTGTCAGATGCGCACAGGTCGCAGATGCTGCAGCCTGAAGAAAATTCACCCCATGAAAAGACCGGCATACGGAGACGCGGCGAAAGAAAACAGCGCAAAAAACAGCGAGAGGTACCGTGAGAGGATGGACGATTGGCTTCAGTTGAGTAGCAGGACCTGCGGGACCAGAGAGAACAATAACTTGACGGCCGGTGTTCACTACGAAGCCGGGACAACTTGACCAAGGCCTCCAACGCGGCTGACTTTGACTCGGAGAATCGGTCGTGGGAGGAGGAAAGAGAAAGCGGTCGTGGCGGTGCACGGATCAATCGGTCCGACTTCCTTCCTCCCACCACCACCATTGTGTTCCGACGGTCGCGCCAAATTCATCTGCACAGAATCGGAGGGCGCCAGGGACTAGTGACCGACCACCCCTGGAATTCTTGCGAAACTTCGACGACGCACCTCCACGACCCGGCCATATCTACCGCCCACTCCCCATACCCATTGACCTTTTCTGCGACGCAGACCAGCCACTCAGAGTGACTCAGTGGCTCCTAGTCAATATTCATTTCCTTAGCTTCTTGCCATTCGGCCTATTTTCCCTCCCCTTTTCTTGTTCTCAAGACCTTGATGTCAGAAGTATTTCTTCTCTGCTCCCGCGGCCCTTATCTAAACTAACTAACTCATGCGTGGTACGGACTTTTCTTCACCACGTTGCCGCGTTCTCTCACGCGGGGTTATCAGTTGACAGATATGGCGGGAAGGATTCCGTACCACCCTTCGACCACGATTTGGAGACAGCAACGCCATCCCAGGACACGCAACACGCCGCCTCACGCCAGTTCCAACTTCCTCGTTGACTTGGTTCTCCTTTCCAACTGCCTCTCGAGTTTTCCGTGTGCTTCAGCTGTTCTGGTCCGATCTGCTCGATCGTTATAATTAAAAACTTTTTACTTATCAAACTCTTCCATCGGCGACATTGGGTCCGCGTATCTCGGAACTTACATGACCCAACCACGGCTTCTACACGGCTTCATTCTCCACAGATGCATCACCTTGTGACATCCCGCAGGAAGCTCAAAGGGAGATGCCGAGATGACGCTATTGCTGGTCAGTGGTCTTGAGCCCGCGATTCCTGTCTCCTCCCTTCTCTTTCCCTCGGGCAAAGGGAAATTGCCGTCACTGACGCCCCTTCCCTCTCACCGCCCGACGGAAGCATTCAGCATCACCCAACCATGCAGCGATCCTTCATCGTTCTTCTCTGCTTGGGCCTTGTCCGCGCCATGTTGCGGAACCACACCGTGGACGTCACCTCCCCCGACATTCACTACGCCGGCGATGTAATGCAATGTCACGCAAATTCATGCTCACCAAGGTTCGTAACGGAGGGGGCGTTCAATGAGTCAGAAGCCATAACCACCGGGTCCATCGCTTTTTCCTTCACCGGTGCGAGCCCTAGGCACTAATCCAACATTATGTGCTCATCAAACCAGGTACTGCGATTTATGCATCCCTCAGTCTCATTAATGGGTCCTGCTCTATCATCGTGGATGGTTACGAGATCCAGAGTTTCAATCAAACTGCCGCTGGAGTCCTCTTTGGCGTGGAGGGAAATATATCTCAATCAAACCTAGCCGACGGACTCCATACACTGCTCATTGATCCAACGACAGAGTCAAGCTTGATGCTATTCTACAATCTGCTCTACACGTACGTGTATCAACCTCCATCCTAGACGGCCATGTTGATTAGACTTCCCCAATTAGTGCCAGTGTGCCCACTAAGGAAAGCCATGTCGGAGCCATTGCAGGGGGAGTCATTGGAGGGATCGTCCTGACTATCGCGGCGTTATTCTTGGCATTGTTCGCCCGGCGGCGCAAGCTCATCATACGGCGCAACCAGCGCAAAAGTACCGTTCTGCGTGCGATTACTTCTGCTCGACACGACCGTAAAGGGGGTGAGGAGGGTGCAACGGAGCTGCCCATGTAGCATCCGAGTCGGCGATGTTGTCAGAACTGCTTTTGTATAATAAATTGCATTCCCCCGCTCCGTGCGATAAGCGGCATCATATGCCTTTACACTGGAGCGACGTCCTCAAATTATGGCTGGTTCTTTCAGTCTGCATGCCACGTTGTTAAAGACGAAGGATTCAAAATCTGAAAAGTATAAGTACTACTCGGGACTTGACTGGGAAAAGATTTCTTGGAGACAATTCTGAAGCGGCGTATCGGCGACTCGGGCCGGCGTGACCGCGCGACAATCTTCCTTTGCTTTCGCTCTCATCATCTGTGCAATGACCGCCGAATTTGCTGCCCTTCCCAGCGAAATTCTGGACGCCGTTCAAGCCATACATCCCCACCCGACTTGCTTGCTCTTTGTCGAACAAATCAACGGTTTTACGCCGTTTGCTTGCGATGGATCTATCGCAAGGTCCTCCTCGCAGACTCTCGCACTGCAGTACTTTTCTTCAAGACAGTTTCCTCCAATAAATTTGCTGCTTCCTACGTCTTGAAACTGGCCATGTATGCTTTACGTTTCGCTTCGACTGGTGGAAGTAAGAAATGACGATTATTCAGGGAAGCTGATGACCAGGGCGTGCTCTTGGAGGTGTTTGGCCGCATTGTGAAGACGGGACCGTCCCATCTCACGGGCCTGCTCGACATTTACATCCTCACTCCCGAAATCCTGGAGCTTTTGTCCGATATCTACTTCCCCACGCTCCGCAACTGCATTATCCCGTTGTCTGATTCGACTGGCAGCTTCCTCCGCTTGCACCCAAACATCATTCGTCTGGTGGTGTTCAACGAGTCGCTTCCAAGTTTCGACATGCCATTCTTTCTAACCACCCCCTCGGTTGTGCTACCGAACCTCGTCGCCTTCATGGGGCCGCACACCGTTGCTCCTGTGCTCTTAGGCTCTCAAACCGTGCATGTTAGCGTTCCCTACGACCCGCAATCGGCCCATCCATACCTCCCAGTGATTTCGGTCCTAGGGAATTGCGTCCCGTCGTTGGTCACCCTGGTCAACATTGTTATGCAATGGGACTCGGTCCTCCCGGTGGCGATTGCGGCACACCTGCCCGCGCTCTCTTCTGTCAAAATTCGAAGGATCTCATCGCCGGACGCTGAAGACAACTTGCCGGTAACTTCCGTCTGGCCCAACCCCCCGCATGTTTCTCACACTTCTTTTGTCAAGGAATTCCTCTGGTCACTGGACGATATGATCCGCGCCCTCCCCAACCTCATCCTTCTCCATATCGTGCTCGACTCCCCTGATACCTCAGGTGGTCACGCCTCAGAATTCGAGCATGTCCGGCGCTGGGGTGACATCTCTCTGACATTCCGTCATGCACTCCTTCCCAGTGGGACAATATGGACCTGCCCCGCTCACAATATCTGGTGTCCCGGTCATGCCGATGCAGCCGATTGGCTCGTAAAGGAGGTGTTGTGCTCCACTTCACTACCGCCGAAATCCCTGAAGGCGCTCGAAGCTCTCCTTGGGAAGGAGCAGCTCGCCGAATACAGCGCATTTCATGACCTAAATCGCGATCGCGGTTAGTAGGGACCAGTAATCTCTCCGAAGAATGTGTACCTTGCACCCGGCCTAGGTAATAGTACGGTAATACACGATAAGCATGTCTGGCCACCGACGCTGCAGTTGCCCTCCAACGCTCGTTGTTCAAAGTGAAAGTTAAAGAGGTTTCCATCGCACACAATTCTTCCCAGGCATATGGACAACATCAACCGCAACTTGAACTGAATCCACGGTCAATTCAACCCGGCCGTCGCAACTGAACCTGGAGTAGTCTCGGTCCCTCTTCGCTTTTTTTTCACTGACCTTTTTTCTACTGTTACCAGCCTTTTTCAATCCAAATCTGCCATCAAATCCAAATCCAAATCTAATATCTTGGGTGGTTAGGTTCCTCCCTGTTGATGTTCCCATTTCTCGTTTCGTCGTTTCTGCAACTGCTCAGGTGTAAATTCGGATCAAGCCGGACCTCTGGTTTGCTGATGCGATCCTCAGTTCAAGACTTCGAGTGTCGTGTTTTTCTAATTTGGGTGCGCCACGTGGAGACTGCCAGCACATCCATCCTCCATCTCCATGCCGGGTCTAGTGGACATTGTGCAAGCCTGGTTTGCAACGCTCGTGGAGATTGCGCAGCCCTCGTTTTCAACGCTCGTCGCGACCACCGGCGCAATCCGTTCGATCGCAGAACTTCCCCGAGACCGGGATTGGGAGACCGTCAAGAACCAGGCCGGGGACTTCGTTCCGCAGCAACCGTTGTGGGTCGTCATATTCTCATCTTATTTTCTGTTTGTATTCAACTTGTTGGAGGCGACATTCCTTGCCGGCGTGCAGTCGCAGATTATCGCCCTATCCTATCAGGACAATTCGACGCGTCTCAAAATCGCAACGAACGTCCTGGGATTTGCAGGTGTCCTGCTGGACGTGACCTCCGCATGCCTTGGGCTCATGGCCTCCACGGTTCTGCAGCGACATGTCGCCGTTGTTGAAAAACAGCTCGACACCATCGAGGATGCGTCACCTGAGCAACTGCAGGACACAATGCGCTTCCTAGCGCCGAGTCGTGCGCGCGGGGGGGATTTTGGCCTCGTTGCTGTTCCCCAGCGAATTCCCAGATGTAACACGCCGCGCACTAGCAAAAGCGACGGCCCGTGCGGCTGTGCTTCAAACGCAACATACAGAGGATGGAGCTGGAGAGTCAACCCACCCACCGGAGAGCCCAGGGCTTCGTATTGAGGCAGTTTCTGAATCTTTAGGGCACATCGAAGGTGCCACATCAATCGGTAACGCAGCGAGCAGCGCTATGGGGCTGGGGGTTCTGTCCTTCTTTGAGGGCCAGGAGAAAATGCCGCGACTGCCGCGGCATTGCCGCGTACTGCCGCGGCAGTGCCGCGCCAATCCCAATATTTGACTCAAGGTTCTGAATTATATCTTTCCCCTTCAGACTACACAAGGCTACACCACCAATGAGCTGTCTACACCTCAATAGTCTCAGTAGTGCATATATCAGTGGGAAAACTCTATTTGCCCTGTGATTTCCTCCGCAAGTTCGATGCACAGAGGTTCAAGTTGCATCCATTACCATCCTGACCATAGCATGATATATTTGAACATCAAATGAAGGTAATGAAGGCCTCAACAACCATTTCTCTCAATGGCATCAGTCGCGGCACTGCCGCGTCACTGCGCGTCAATATTGCATCAGATGGGACATCGAAAGTACACGCACATGAGCATTATTTTCTTAGTAGGAGTGTTGTGAAAGGGCACTGACGCACCTGGAAGCATTCTTGAGAAAGTTGTGTTTGGTGTGCCGCGCGGTGGCTGTGCTATTGCCGCGCAGCCTCCAGCTAGTTTCACAACCACCTTTGAGCTGGGCGGCAACTTAAACCACGCATTCGTAATGCTAATACATCATTTAGACCCTATTAGTTGCACATCCACCACCCGTATAATCACGCGGGGTAAGCTTTCCCGATGTTTGCCTAACCTTGAGTTTCCGGCCCCTCTGTTCTTCAAATGCATGGATGAAACTCAGTACGAGTCCTATAAACCCTACATAGTGGGTTAACATACAGTGCATCCTCCTGCTAGATCCCTGTACACTTCAACTAGGCTAATTGGCAACCCATTGTGCTAGCGGCTGACGCGGCACTGCCGCGTGGCATCTCTCCGATGCTCATGTCCCCTTCTCCATTCAAGAAAGGATGCCCACAAATTATTTGAGTGTAATATCACGCAGCTAACATACGAAGCACTCCCCATGTACAGTCCATTTTCCATATCGAGTACGGCCATCGATCATCGTTCTCACGGTTCAATTCCGGCTCAAACTACCTCAGGGTACCACAGAAACGAGCCCCAGGTACTTTGATTTCCTTGCTAGACCATACACCGGTCGAAAAAGACTATTTTCCCCGGAGTTTTTCTATCAAGTCCCCTTCACAGGGATTCAACATGCATCCACTACAATGCTGGTGGCATATAATCCGTTACATTGTCAGATGAAGGTATTTGAGGTCTCAAAAACAATCCCCGGTGTGTGGCAATACCGGGTCAACGGCGCGGCAGTGCGCGTCAGTGCCGCGTCACGGCGCATCAATATTGTGTCAGGCGCGACATCCCTTCAGTGCATGGGAGTGTTATTTTTGAGTAGAAACAGTGTGAAAGGTTGGAATTGTTGTTTAAATACCTCTCCAATGCTTGAAGCTGCCTACGGGATCTTTATTTTTCGGCGGATACATATTCTCTCTCAGCTCATTAGGCTCTGTCACTCTCCACGCGTCCAGGTGGAAGTGAGAGATAGGCGTGACTGACGCGCCGCGGGGGTGGTGGCTGTGTTATTGCCGCGCAGTGCCGCGCAGCCTCCAGCTAGTTCCACAACTACCGTTGAGTCTGGCGGTAACTTGAACGACGCATCGTTAATGATAATGCATTGTCTAGACCCTAATAGTCACACATCTAACGCCGGGATACTCACGCAGGGTAGGCTATCCCGATGTTTACCAAACCTTGGCCCCCCCTGTCGCTCAAAGGCATGGATAAAACTCAGTATGTCAAGCCTACCTGATGGATTAGCACACAATTAGTCCTGCACCTGGATCCCGGCTAAGTCAATTAGCAACACATTATATATAATTATATTCGCTGTTGACGCGGTGCTGCCGTGCATGTCCCCGATGCTCAAGTGCCCTTCTCTCTTCGCGGAATGGCGCCCATCAATTACGGTAGGCGGGATGGTCGAGGTTGATTTTGACACTTTGACATTTAAGATCCAGTGATGTAAGTTGTGATTTCGCACAGTTAATTCAGTCAGTTGACTTGGATTGAGTTCCGTCGGACTTATGCTATGAGTAATTCTAATATGTATACCCACTTCCCAAAGCACCACTGTACTGCTAGTATTATTTTCCCCTAAAAAAGGAAACCACATCAAATGATCGCTGCCATCAGTTGGTCCCGATCGCGGCGGTCCTACCAAAATAACTGTGCTGGTAGCGGTGGACTGGGAAGTCAAAGGAATCCATCGGTTGAAGACCGTGAATAAACCATTTGGTCAACAATTTAATAGGAGGCATTAACAAGTACTACTTGGTAGTGTAGATTAATTGTCATCCTCTGAGTCCTCCTGGCTTGTGTTTGAGCTCTCAAAGCCATCCCGCTTGAGCACCAAAGGGCCGGAGATTGACACAACACTGTACACAAATGTGCTTCTTGAGGAAATTCTGGATTCCAGTCTTTCCATGTCACCGACTCCACTGGACCTGAAAGAAAATAAAAGTTGAGATGACTCCGAAGGAAAGGGGCTTACCCATTGAGTGTGTGGGTCATGACATCAAACAAAACTTCCGTTTCCTCCCCATCCTCGTTAACGACAGTTTTTGCTTTGCGCTTGCGGTTCTTCTTCTCAGTGTGAACAAAGATAAATGGCGGGAGATGGCGGGAGATGGTAGTTTGAGGGCGGGCGGACCCTGGAGAATCTTTTTTGGATGGTTTCCGTGAATACGATCATGGACGTCGAAAAAGTCACCGAGAGTTGCGATGGTGCTGTGTGGTTGAATTACAACGTTGCCGAGAAGACGAAGGGAGATGTGTTCGCTTGATATACAGTAAGTGGTGGAAATACAACAGTCATTGGAGGGACACCTACGGTTTGAGACTCTCAACACAGTCTTTCTCCCATTCAAGGTTCCAATGACGAAGGAGCTGGGTCAATGCTTCTGAGGTGGAAGAAATATGGAGTGGGAAGGAGTTTGAAAAGGTGGAGACAAACTCACCAGTCATTGAAACAGTGTCCGGAAATTTGCGAGTAGCATTGGCAAGGATGCGGGCTGCTTCGGTGCGGGTGCCAGTCGAAGTCATTGGGACAAGATATATCTGAATTTGCCTTGAAACCCCTTTGGCTGCCGCAACTTAAAGAGAACCAGAACCGCTGGGAGCCTTCACCCCACCCTTTTGAAGTGTTCTGGCCTGCATGGCATTTTGATGGGCTTCAAATTGAGGCTGTTGAATCCTCTGGAGGGAGGTCTCCGAGTCTAATTCTTGATTTGGGTGCTCGACGGATTGAGCGGCGGGATCACAGGTTGATCTGAAATTCCCACGGTTGAAAAACTGATAAAACCGAGGGAAAAAATTGCTTACCTCGCTTGAGGTACGTTCCGCATCGCGTCCCTTTCATGAGTTTGTTGAATACTGGAATAACCACAAAATCTGGAGCCAACGCAACAAACTGCTGCCATTGGGCTTCTCACCTAACTACATCTGTGACTTTCCAGCCAGGTTTGGACTGGTAGACTTTACAACACGCGTTCCACCGGCACTTGTTGATGCTCTCTGTGAAAACATTCCAAAGTCACGCCGCTGGGTGTCAGATGAGTTCGACGCAGAGGCATGGGTAGTTTATGAGCGGATCGGAGCCCCGAAGTTTGCGTTGGCAGACGGGTGGACCGTATTTTGTCAAATGCTCCCTTATTTTACTTAATCTTGCCACGATGTTCGTATTGGTATCTACTTATTCAACATGTGATCGTACCCAAAGATACAAATCTTTCCCCGGGCCATCGGATCCGAAATGTCCAAATGTCAAAATCAACCTCGACCATCCCGCCTACCGTACATCAATTACTTTAATGGTGCAGTTGTAAGGCGAGGCAACCCACGCATGTACACAATTTGATGAAACACTGAGCCTGGGCTGTGTCCGAATGTCAATGCAACGATCCTTAAACTGAATCTTCCAAGCAAGATGTGCTTCGGCACGCCATGGAATACCTTGAGAATGAAATGAACATACCTGAGGCCAAAATACGAGAAACTCAATTTTTTAAAAAATCCCCGAGATGCCCGGATTAATGCAGAATGAACGAAAGAGACTTACGTAGTCTCGTGCACAGCCTCTCCCGACATCCCAATCTGGGAACCCTGTCGTGAGAGTCTGGGCCTAAGCCAGCCGAATAACTGTACCATTGCGCTATCAAAAAATGAATTATTTTCTGATACTTTTGACATAAGTTCCCACCAGCTAGACGTCGGCCCGAGATTCTTATCGTATTTTTCCCAGCACGTGTGTCGTCGCACCGCGCTGCAACCTCATGTTTCTGGCGCGCCTTTCACTCTCTCTCCCTCCTCCCACATCATTTTAAAGTGTCTCTCACCTGCAAAGCTGCACCCAAAGAACCATGAGTGGAAATCAACCAATGCCAGCTCTTAATTGGCCCCCGGCCCGTGTTCACGGCGGGTACACTGGTACCCCAGCTCAGACTCCTCTCCGGACACAAACCTCATCAGTCCTGCATACTTTCGACTCACCTAGCAATCCCCTTGCCCCTATAAAGCATCGGAAACAGCACCGGAATGGGTACGAACAAACCCCGAAAACACCATCTTTCCGGCCTTTTGCTCTCAATAATCCTGGGACGCCTTTGAGCTTTCTAAAATGTCACGCCTTTGAGCTTTCTAAAATGTCACGCTTGGAGGCTATCCCTGCCTTAGATCCTTCGGAGGCGCGCCAGAAACATGAGGTTGCTACGATAAGAATCTCGGGCCGACGTCTAGCTGGTGGGAACTTATGTCAAAAGTATCAGAAAATAATTCATTTTTTGATAGCGCAATGGTACGGTTATTCGGCTGGCTTAGGCCCAGACTCTCACGACAGGGTTCCCAGATTGGGATGTCGGGAGAGGCTGTGCACGAGACTAAGACTTACGATGAGTAAAGTGTAAGTTAAAGTTGAAGAAAAAAATATGGCTTGAGTGCTTGTGCACTCGAGTTCAGGTGCCTTATTAGACCGGATGCATCATTGAACGAATGAATATTGTGCTTATAGTACATACTTGTGAGCTAAAAATACCTTGACAGTTGCTGCATGCAGCAGCGCCGCGGCAACAGGCTGGTTGAGGTTGAGTTAAATTTCCAACCTTGAACTGTCGCATGAGAGGGGATTGAGAGAACTCGCAACGAGTTCAGCTGGATTTGCATTTGAGCCACAGAAAAGGGCGAGAACGAAAATTTAGGCTAATTAGGCGAACCTGGGCCCAGGAACGGTATGTTTTGTGCCCGAACGATATACACGAATTCATGGCTGATGTGCGCCCCGGGTCCAAAGGCAGTTGTTGAACTAGAGTAGTTACAGAGTGCTGGTGCGATATGAGCCGTGCAGTGACATGTTGAAACTCAGACCAATGCCGTGTGTACTTCGCCGCCCGGAGAGAGTTCCTCCCGCGGATCGAGGCAGTACTGATGCGATGGTGCCGGAGAATATTTTATGTCGCCTCGGCCCGTTCCTTAGCATTGAATTCCTAATTGGAGCAGTCAAGAGCTCCTAGATGGACGAACTGCGCCAAAATAATATATGAATGGTGTATTTTGGGTTGATATTTGAGTCAGAGTGGATCACATCAACTCTGTGTAACTTGAGGAATAGGTAACAGGTAGAAGGAACACCCAAAATCGAGGACTTACCTCTGAGCGCGTCTTGAGCACGTCAACACCGGATGTCTGTACTCAAGAGGATTGCACACTCTTTTTCCGCCCGCTGCACCTAAGGTGTGTGAGCTCCATCCTATGAGTGCTTGAGGACTGGTGAAATGCACTCTGTTCAACTTCTTTGACGACGACTTGAGGAGCAGAAGATAAGGTACAAGACTCCCACGGTTGAAATTTAGATATTCCGCCTTGTTTCGGGTGCTCGATAGCGCACACACAATCGAATCGCAAGGCCTATCTCTAAAAATTCGCTCATCAAACAGCAGGGCGGTTTAGAGCGGAGGCATGCTGCAGATTTCCCCAGGGGTGTGGAAGGCGGAGTCTACATATTCAACACTGATGGAGGGAGAAGCTAGCTGACCAGGACTTGAAGCCTTTCAGCGATGGGACTGCGAGTCAAAGTGTGCAGAACGAAGACAGATTTCAATATGGGTTCAACGAAGACTGACTTGAATCTCAGATCAAGATTTGCTCAGCGTCAGCAGCGCAACTCAACACTGGAGAATTCCCTCCCATTTCAACCTGACCTAAGGTATCCTCAAGCAAAGTTAACTTCTCTGCTGAGCTATCTAATACCCAGTAGCACAAAGTTTCCGATTCGGCCTGTAATACACTGGCCAGCTGCTTCTTCAGAGCATCCAAACTCTCAGCGATAGAATTTCATCCTGCGGTAATCCTGCTCTTCAATTCATAGCTTTGAACAATCTGAGGGCTATTAGACAGGGTAAATCGCCGCTGCCATTCGAAACATGTTACATGAGTGGGGAGATAGCAACATAATAATTAGGAGGAAGGAAGTGTTGGCCGATACCCCTGAACCAATCCTAGAATTGCCTAAGACAACGTTAACAGTGAATGGTCTCTGTGATAGTTGAGGAATTTGTATGATGAGTTTGGACGTTTGTGCGGTGTTGAAAAGTGCCAGCAGTGCCGTTGCAAAGCTGTCAGGCAAACATCGGGATTAGCCGACTCAGGGCATTATTCCCGCTGTAGAAGTAGGGCTTTTAGGACCTGAACGATGTATTAACACTATTTAAACATGGTTCAACTTATTCACAGGCTCAATAGTACCTGTGGAACTAGCTCGGGGCTGCGCGGCACTGGCGCGTCAATAACACAGCCACCGCCGCGTCACTGCGCGGCAAATCGCGGCAGGCGCGGCACTTTCACCCAGCCCCTTCTTTGAGTCGGTGATATGTCTCGCGCTATCGACACAGCCGCGCGTGGTCTGGATTGTCTCCGTGGCGTTCACGGCCTGGATTGTTGTCGTCACGGCTTCCGGGCTGCTTGTGGCACTGGGGTCTGCTATACGGCGTCTCTGAGTCAGTGAGAGGTATTTGTCTTTGTATTCACACCGGCAATCACGAAGTTTCGGATGAGTTGAGCCGCAAGTCGAAACTCAAAGCGTCGAGTTAGCAATAGTTAGGCCCGAGATTCGAGGTGATTCCCTAAGTTTTGTCAAAACTTTCGGGCGCACTGAAAGCCAAAGAAAAAAGTTTTTATTCAACTTGAGTGAAATTTTAGTGAAACTCAAAGTATTGGTTTCCAAACAGGGTAAGCTGAAATCATGTTGCGAAACTATAGGTATCGACATAGAAAAAAATGCCACTGAAACTAATATGAAACTAAGCATCTCAGTTGTGCTTTCAGCGCAGCTGAAACTCAAAGTTTCACTTGCAGTTTCAATCCTCTCGAGATGCAAAGTTTCAACATTAATTTCACTTTGCCTGAAATCAAAGTCGAAACTTTGCATTTCGAGCGAGGTGAAATTTGGTCCGCGGACCATCCGACAACAGTCCGCGGCTCGGCTCCGGCCCATCCGCTGCCCGTCCACTCCCCGACATCTGACCGTCCGTGATTAACCAACTTGAGCCCTCATAGCGGGGCGTAGTTGCTGCGGGGATCGTCCCGCTGGCGGCGGCGACAACGCTGTGTGCGAGGGAAAAGGAAATTTTCATTCTTCAAGTACATTTTCAACTTCTACTTGTGCCTAGGTTATCCTACGTGGTCGTCCTCCCCGCCCTCCATCACGTAGAATATACAACTCGAAAAAAGTCAGTACTAGTGAAGAATGACGAGGGAAAACACAGTCTCCGTGGTAATGGATTGAGAACACGGATTCTCTTAAGCCCTTACCTGGACTCCACTCGAGAATTTGAAGGGTTGGTCGATCCAAGCTGTGAACCAGAATTAAGTCAGTGTTGGATTCGAAGAAAACAAGGGGTGTGCTTACTTTCAGACTTGAACTCAAGCCGGAGTTCATCGTCGCGGAATTGTGTCTGATGTATTCCCAAGTGTGCCGCGTGGATTGCCCTGGAAAATTTAAAGTGAGTGCCGTTCATATTCGGGGTCAGAGATGGGAAGTATCCACTTATCGTGATGAAATTCAGTGCGAGTCCTCTGAAAGAAAACATTTTATTGGGAGGAAAGGCGACGATAACTGTGAAGAACTCAATGCAAGTTCAGTGGTAGAATAAACTGGAGGAAGGAGTATAAGCTTACTTGCGTGGCGCTGCTGAATTTCACACACACAAGATAAATAGCATCAACCAAGTCTGTCTGGGTGAACGAAATGAGATGAACCGCAGCCAGAAGTGAATCAACGCGAGGGCTGATCTGGCTGGGGGGTAGGCCCGAGTCCGCGTGGGAGTTGAATGTTGGAGGTTGGTTGAAGCTGCGGTGTGACGCGTCGCCACAACCAAGTGAGGGAGATGGAACAAAGTTGGATGAAAGAGCGAATAAGAATCGCGATCCTAGGAAATTGCTGTAACCATATGAAGTTTGATTAAGCAATGGCTGTCTAGACAGACACACTGGTTGGGAGATTCAAAATTTTCAGCACAACTTATGGTGAAAAATGTTGTTCGGTTTTCAGACATTTTTCAGTGAAAAAAGAGGTGAAAAATTTAAACATTTTTCACCACTTTTTGCCTTTCTTTTGAATTTTTCACCTCAAGCTCAAAAAATAGTAAAAATGATTTGAGTTTTTTACCTACTTTTTCAGTGAAAAATGTCTGAAAAACAAACAACATTTTTTACCATAAATTGTGCTGAAAAACTTGAATCTCCCAACCAGTGACAATCAAACTTAAGCAATGTTCTGATTAATCAGAAAGGTGGTCCCTGCAAGGGAAGCGGAGCAGGTTAGGAGGTGTCCATAAGGAGTGAACATTGACTGAACCTGGATCAAACTGGGGTTTGATTGAACAGAACACTGCTCAAACAGAGCTCAAACGAGCCCCCGGGGACACAAAAACTGTGCAGCTCTGAGGTTCGAACTCGCAGCCTTAAAGTTTCATCTCAAAAGCACAGACACCAACCACAACCACTACGCCAAAGAACCATTGAAGACAGGTCCTGTGATTCCCCTGTGTCTGGCAAGACCCGACCCCCCCCCCCCCCCCCTACCTGTTTATGTGTTGAGCTCTTCATTCATTAAATCATTTTTTCTATGCAACGTTTGCAAGGGACCAGTAGTGCCACCAGGGGTGGAGCTCAGTGGTGATGCCTCAAGTTGAGTTTAAGACTCAACATCATGTACGTTGTAGACCATGAAAGCCTGCAGGAAACTTGACATTGATTGAGTACTTCAGCTCTTGCAAGTAGCAGATTTAGAAAGGTGCTAGGTTCCTGGAGAGTTTAGTCTCTCCTTGGGGGCTAGTGTTCCGAGAAAGATGTGATAGGAGATTCTTCTACACTCACACGTCCCGCTCCCCCATTGGTCTGACTCACTGTGTTTGTAGCAAAAAATCCAGTGTAGCGAAACTTGAGACTAAGTGATCACTTAGAAGACTCAAGTCAGGATTAGTAGATAGCCAGGCCTCGGTCTACACTTGCAGGGTGTCATATCGAGCAACATTAGCCCATGTTGGGCCCCTCGGTAATTCCGACTTAAAATCGCTTAGATGGAGTAAGTCTGGACTTTGGTTTCCCCTGGGTGCCAAACTCAAGATACTTTTATCAGCCCAAGGGCCATTCTCGGGCAAATGGCCAGGAAACGGCGGCCATGCTCGGGCTAATTGAATCGGTTCTGGGCGAAAAGGATGCGGTGTTCAGTTTGCCGGCGCCATTCCTCGGTTTTTAACCTGTGGCTCAAAATAATATAGAATGGGGAGAAAGTAACCATGAATTCAAGATATGTAGGTACTAAACAACTGGATATTTATCAAAACCGTAGAATAACCTAGACTCGGCTCCACTTGGAGTTTTGAAGTTTCAAGAGCTACTTACCTACGGTGTTTCAATCGACTTGACCTGACTTGTACAGCTGTATTGAAGAGTTTGAGCTCGAAGGAAATATCCACCAATTTGCGGCTTAAAGGCGGACATTGAATGAATTGAGGGTGCAAACTTCTGGTTTGACTTCTGTGACACCAAAGTCAAAGCGCAAGAGGAGACGTGAAGCGATAGTGTTGATTCTTCAACTAGAGAGTGTAACACGAAAAGCCCTTGGTGGAACATGCAGGTAGGTGTGAACTTGAAAGAAGGGACTAGGAGAGAAGATGGCAGGAAGAGAGTGAGAGTCCAGTTGCCGACAATGAAGCTTGATATTTAAACCAGTCGATCAAATCACTTGCAAAATGGCCGAGTTGGGCCATTGGTTTGGCCCAGTTGCGACACTCCGGCGATGTATTTTGGCAAGTTACCCCAGTTCAGCCACTTGATTAGCCCGACTAACGCCAACAGACCGGACTAGAAGCGCCAAGCTCGTGCTTGTGCAATATCCCAAGGTGGGCTAAAATCAGGTGAAACATGTAGCCAGTGAAACGACAGGCAGGCCATTCCCGGAAGCTTGAGATGATTGCCCATTTCGGGTGAAGATAGGGATTGTGTGTGCGCAAGCGTGGCCACCCCGGCGTTTAATCTCGCCGGTAGGCTACACTTGAGCGGCAACATCTCCCTCAAGTTTAGCTCGCCTGGGGATTTTTTGCTCAAAACGCAGTGACTCCGGCAGCTTTCTCACAAAATAAAACAGTGGCAATCACTGACACCCTTGCAAACAATTGCAATCTTTGCAATCAACTGAACTGGGGGGGCACCATGTAAGTCACCAGATTAAGCAATCAAAGGCGAGTGTTGTTTGTTCTTCAACTTATTTCCATATTGGTACGGTCCACTTCAAGGGATAATTCTATTTGGCAGCCCCCCCCCCCCCCTGCCCGGCAGCCCTGGGCTGCGAAATAGAAAAGTTCTATTTAGCAACCCCCACATGAGCTGATCTAACCGAGATAGAGATAAGATAAACACCGTTCGGGGTGTTCTGAAGGTCAATGGACAGTCAGAAAAATGCTTAAGGTTGTCGATGAAAGGTACATCTCGTTAGGATGGGCACTGGACACATGCACCGATTTTTTCCCGCATTTCTCGTCAGTTTTCGGACAGCTGTAACTATTTGATTGACTCACAACTTGAAGCATTGGATTTCCTGGATAGTGTGTACAAATTGGCTTCCAGAGAAAATTTCAGGGTCATTTCAGATGTTGTCCTCGCCCCCAATGTTTCTTCTCAATTTTTTTGTGGTGCCTTATACACCCTTAAGAGGCCAACAAACACTTCCCGCCGCATCCCACCCTTGCCGCCATCAAGCGCCATCAGACAAACATTGGGGGGGCTGCCAGAACTTATTTGGCAGCCCCCCACCTTTTCGGGGGGCTGCTAAATAGAATTATCGCACTTCAAGTGTTAACTTGACATTGTTCAACTTTTGTTCAGTGGGCGCTTCTATACATTATATATCTGTATAAATCTGCAATTTATTTGGCTCACAATTGAATGTACCACCGGCGTTCACTCAAGCTCAAGCACCATGGATCTGTGCCTTGTAACAAATTACTTCCACTCTCCTAAAGAAATTTACCGTTCAGCTCTGAGGAATTACGGGAATCATCAGTCGCTGGACTGAACTCTTCCGCACATTGAAATAACAATCTGGGGTTCATTGCTGGGAGTTTGGTCTGGTTTGTTCCTTCCATGCTCAAGCATTCTAGATTCTGACACGGTGGCATGGCTTTCAAATTTTCTATTGAGCAGCCAATTGGCAATTCAGATGTTAGTCTGAGCTACACTGACCAAGGGGGGGCATTTTTGTTGCACACCGGCTCACCGTCTCCATGTATAAAATAGTGGCAGCCAAGGTGGTCTCTCTGAACATTTTAAGAGATTAAGATCTGTTGTGCATTAGTGTATCTGATTTGGATTTGACAAAAACCAGCCCAACCCTCTAGTTAAGTTGATGGAGAGCTGAAGCACATATGTTTAATCCACTCCACAGGGATTCAATCACTGTTAACTATCCTTCAGGCTAATATTATCCTGACTTGTGACCCCGAGGCTCTGAATGAACTCTGCAAGTCGACTCAAGTCAGTTAGGTCGAGTCCAAGGTTGAGTTACAGATGTGATTTTTGGTAACTCACGAGTTGAACCAAGTTGAATTGCCCTGACTTTGAGTGACTCAAAATCAGGCTCAAAAATTCACTTAGCTAGGTTTCATCTGATACTGCTCATAAGAGTCGAGAGAATTCGGATAATACCCGAAAGTCACATTGCACATTCATTTCTCTTGTAATTCCTATAAACCCGCTCTATTTGAGCGGGCTTGGGAAAAGGTATAGAGTATTGTAAGACTCACCGCTTGATGCCTACGAGCGCACCTGTAATGGTAAACATACCTCAGATATGACTGGGAAGGCTTTAGGGGAATTACGTGAGTGGCTCACAGCAATGTGCAACATTGACAGGCATTGAACCTTCTGGCAGAAATGTTCAAAAAATTCTGACTTCACCAACTTGAATCAACTTGGACTTGGAGTGACTCTTTGACCGGCGGTCAAGTCCAGTCCAGTCAACCGGCATTTGGAGTTGACTCCCTGAGTGGTGACTTGGTCTTCGGAGTTGCGGCAACATTACTTCAGGCTTCCGTAATCTCCATGATGTTGAGTTTTACTGTAAACTCAACTTGACGTTCACAAGTGAAGACCAGTTAGGAGCACATACGTAGTCCGGTCATTTGAGGGATCACCACTAAACTCCACCCCTGGTGGCACTACTGGCCCCTTGCAAAGGTTGCATAGAAAAATGATTTAATGAGTGAAGAACTCGACACATAAACAGGTAGGGGGGGGGTCTTGCCAGACACAGGGGAATCACAGGACTTGTCTTCAATGGTTCTTTGGTGTAGTGGTTGTGGTTGGTGTCTGTGCTTTTGAGATGAAACTTTAAGGCTGCGAGTTCGAACCTCAGAGCTGCACAGTTTTTGTGTCCCCGGGGGCTCGTTTGAGCTCTGTTTGAGCAGTGTTCTGTTCAATCAAACCCCAGTTTGATCCAGGTTCAATCAATGTTCAATCCTTATGGACACCTCCTAACCTGCTCCGCTTCCCTTGCGGGGACCACCTTTCTGATTAATCAGAACATTGCTTAAGTTTGATTTTCTGTCTAGACAGCCATTGCTTAATCAAACTTCATATAGATTTATGAAATTGAAATTGGACCGGTGGTGAATTAAACTCCGTTTCTGAAACCGGTATTGGACGGATGGAAATAAGCAATCAAGAAGATTATGTGGGTACTTGAACAGATGGTTGGAGACCTTCAATAGCTGGCTCGGGGAAGGTCAAGGTCAATTTAACGGGACAGAAAACTTTGAAAACTCACCGAAGTTTGAAGCCAAGATTGAGTTAAGCGGCGCCGAAACTCGTTTTTGGAGACGGTGGTGCGTTTTGTTTCCGGCACGATGCTGCGATGAAACTCCGTGATTTTCTCGTTTCTTCAGTGGGCGAGTAGATACGGAGCAAGTGATCGGCAAACTGCAATGATTCAGTGGCATGAAGGGAAAATAAGGCTTGGCTCAGTCTCTTACAGACAGACTTGATATGCTTGCACCTAAGCTTGGTAAGTTGCAACGAGGCTGAAGTGGGAATGGATCTTCGTTCGTAGGGATTTTGCCTGACAAGTGGTAGAGTAGAGCAAGACTCTTGGACGTGGTGCCGTTCAGTCATAGTAAAAGGGACAACCCTCTGGTCAGGATCTCAAGGCGCTGTGTCACGGCGCCCAGATCAAGCCCAGATACTTAGTGCGTGCGGCGCCTGCTGATGATTGTCTGCGGACTCGGAGCGTCCGCCGACCGTCCGATTGATATTTTCCACAGTCTGTTGCCATTCTGAGTGGAATATTAGGGGCCGGCGAGATGTACAGGGAACGGAGGAAGGCGCATGAGAAATCGCCCCGGGACTGCGGCCCGTAGCAATTGATCGTCGGCGGACAAGTCCGTGATCGGACTTTGACTTTCTTCTTCTTTGGTCATTGTCCTTGTTCTCTGCTTCCGACTCCAAATCCAGATTTAGTCCTGGTACTTTTCTGTAAAACCTTATTCTTTTCCCTGCACAACGTGCAGCCCGAGCTCAAATGCCTCCCGTGTGTGGCGTGCTAGGTCCGATTCCTACCTCATCTAGGCCGACCGTCGTACGATCATCATCCCTCTGAGTAGGAACAAATTGTGGACTGTGAGCAAAAAAAACCTGTGCACCCACTGTCGACGTAGGACCGGCACTGTCTCATGCTCGAAGTCCTTTGAAGGGCACTGCCGCCGAAAATTGCTGGCCGATCCTTTGCGGTTGCCGCCTGTCTCCGAAGCCTACCGCCGCCATGGGATGAGAATCACTTCGTCGTTTCACCACTCTTACTGTGTCTCTCCTGGGATATCCTGGCTTCCTTGCACATGGACAGAGAAACTGGAAGAGACTGCCGGCTTTTCGGAATCTACATAGTTCCAACTGGAGCCTTGCATCGGACACGACTACACACACCGCTGATCATGATCATCTGGCGAGCTACATCCGGCCTCGTGCTACAATTTCCAACAACCCTGACCACCCCTTCGATTCGCGGCTTCGCCTCTGTGTCTGGATCTTGTTTGACCTCAGAATATTTGCAACATCCCTCAGACTCCTTCCGGTGCCTATGTTCAATATCCAGCGGTGTTCAAGTCTCGCCCGTACCCTTGTTCCTCTCCCTTGTCTCCCCAAACGTCGGGCGCGGTTTTTTTGTCCAGATGAAACTCAGGTAAATATTAATGTGATTCCCAATAAATTTTCAACCCCGGGCCTCACCGGGATTTGGAGCAGGCCACTTTTGACCTCGAACGCGAACCTGCATATAGCCAGTCACCGCTCCTTTGTTCCCCTAACGTCCACCTAATCCAATGCACGCTCGTTAAAACTCAACCGTGCGCCGCGTGAGTGACTTTTTACTTGCGAGCATAATCAAACCTCCGGAATCTCTTGAATCCAACTGCTTCGCACTCAGTACGCTAATCCTTCACACGAAACCTCTCCTTCAGCCACTAATGTTCAAATTCCTCCCTTTCAGCGGCACCACTCCAGGATGCTGAATATCTTCGCTCAATGACCACATAAAGCATACAGGTACGCCTTCTGCACCCTTTAGTTGCCCTCACCACCCACACTGACCCGCTGTGTCTTCAGCGGCGCGAGCCCGGATGACTCTGATGGATGTCCCACGGAGTTCCTCTTATCATCCGGCGTGTAGGTTTATTATTTCCCGTGAATTCGAGGCTAAACTAGGGCAGATTACACCGCATCTATCCCCAGGGTGTGCCCGAGTTATTGTATACCCCTCAGGTGTGAGTGATCTCCAGCTTTCCTTGGTTTGCTTGAGCGGATACCAGATTGCCTCTGCCCCAATAAAATGTACCCCGTACGTTTCCTTCTTGCCCGCACCCTCTCCTTCAACCTCTGACGCTCAATTCCTCCATTTCGGAGCACAAACCGCAGAATGCTGGATATATTTTTTCCAACAGCTTTGCTCAAGAATCACATAAAGCAACATAGTTACACATTTCCTACCCCTCTACCTCCCTCACCATTTCTCCCCAGCGGCATGAATCCGGACTTCTTTGATGAGATTCCCACGGCCTTGATCTCACCACGTGCTGTAAATTTTCTATTTCCGCTTCATCCGAGGCTAAATTATCTCACGTTATGCCTTGGATCCATCTAGGCAATGTAGGCGAGTTTATTTAGAGCATTAGTTGATCACCAGGTGCGAGTATTCTCTTGCGTTTACTCAGTTTCCTGAATCAACGTTAATTTCGGGTTCTCGCCAGTTTCAACTTCATATAACTCTCGATTTGAACGCTGCACATCACCGACAAATCAGAAAAGCCCATATCAATCGTTCAGGACCTCTTTTGAGTCCAATTTCTCTGATAACCTTGTGGTCAACTTCGATCTTCAGCACAAACACAACCTCGTCGCCGATTCGAGACTGGTTTGAGTTCGTTGTTTGAATCGAGGTGTATCTACCTTATAGCTTATTAGGAGCTCTATTTTATCGCTCATTCATTCATCCCACACCCAGACCTCCATCTTGACCACCGCAACCCTGATATTCAATCTCACCACACAATTTTTAACCTCAAACTTTTCTATAACCTTGAACTCACCCAGGTCAGTCCATATTGATCTTCATTCACGCCTTTGTGAACATCTATTCTTAGACAATAATCTTCTTTCATTCAAGTTGAACTCCCCGCCAACATCGAACTACATCCGCCAATGTGAGCTACGTTCAACCTTGTCCTTCCCTCGGAACTCGTTCAACTTTGTCTCAGATCTTGATCCAAAATGAATTCAAATCGAACCCCCTAGCCTTATAACTTGTACCCCATACATTGATTCACTCCCTTCAATGCCTTCTTCAACTACTGACGTTCAATTCCTCCCTTTCAGACATCATGCTGAATATATGTGTCTTTCTGTGACGCCTTCGCTCAATGAGCGCATAAGCAATACAGGTACACTCTTTCTACTATTATACCACCCTCACCATTCACACTGACCCGCTATGTCTTCAGCGGCGTGAACCCGGAGATTATTGCTGGAATTCCCACGGAGTTGATCTCAGTGTCTGCTGTGTAGGTATATTGTTTCACGTTTTGCGAGGCTTAATTGTTCCAGAATATACCTTGGTCTTATTCAAGTGATGTATTTGAGTCTGTCTTGAGCGTTGTTTGACGGACAGGTTCCCGGGTTTACGCGTTTCACTGATTCAGCAGCGAACACTATTTCAAATCCAGTTTAACTTCATTTATTGGTGAGTGTGGACGCCATGTAATGCTCACACACTCAAGGGATCTGTATAGACTATGCAGACTCTCTTTTCAATCCAGTTCCTTTGGTAGCTTTCGGCATTCTCAGACAACGTGGAATTTCAACCCAATCTCAACCTCGCCCCCAACCCGTCAGTGGTTTGTTCGAGTTCGTTGTTTTAACCACCGTACGCCTACTGTCCAACTCAACCCTACATTGATCTCTCAATGGTCCCCTTCTTCCTAGACGCTGACTCCGACTCCGATTTGGACCCCGACACCACACCACCGATGTTCAAATCCAACTTCGTTAAATCTTGGGTCGGAGTCGGTTCCCTTCGATGCGGCTTACCTTCAATTCAATACCTTAGTGTCCGAAGCAAGCGATATAGACCACGTAAGACTTCAAGCCCCAAGGGTTGACACTGGGTCCAATTCAATTCAACGGAATTCTCTCCAACTCGGTCAGTTCTATTGACCGAGACCTCCTCTTCAATTGAAGGAAGCAAGCCTGGAGGTACGCCTTTGTCTTCGACCTTCGACGTTTCACCCAAATTGACCGGCTTCAAAGGGTAAGTATTCAGCTCAAACGGGTATGTCAACTGCTCAACGCCGTTTGCTCCTCAAACAGCCAACCAGTTCATCTCCTTCCGCAGGATTCAAATTCAATATGCCGGAATTCCTCATCTGCCTGGTCAGTCTCGGTTAAATCCCCGACAGTTATGTGCAGGTTACATATTTTGTGATAGGGTCTCTGGTCGCCTCAATGCCAGCAACTTATGAATTATTGGCAAAGCACAAATACCATCTACAGAACCGTTGTATCTCATTCAAGCCCATGTTGATCCGCCCTTCCTCAGCCACTGGATAATTGCAGACCATGGGCGCGTTTTTGTGAACCTCACGGTCCATAAATTTCAAGTTGGAGAGTAGTTTCTGGAATAAAGCTTTTGTTCAAATCGCGAAGTTTTTCTGGAGTCGTCCGCCGCACATCCTCTTGCCCTCTGCAAACCGCCTGGATCTTCTGGGTGAGCTCTGGCAGCGACATACAACACTCTAGACTTCAGACCAAGCTTGGCTCATTCCGCAATTCCGCGACAGCGAATCCCAAAATGTACTAATATTTGCTGGATCTCAGCGGTGGATGGGTGCCGGACCGTCGGCGGACGATCGGCGGACCAAATTTGGAGTGAACGGCAACAAGCCTTCAGGCTTCCATCGCGCCGTAGAATCTAATCCGCAGGGCATCCTCTCCGGATCCATTGGTGATCCGATCCTCGGTTTGTCCTCCAGTAATTCCCGTTGCTATGTACTCGTTCCTTGTTGAGATTCAAGACTTGTCGAAGAAACTTTAATTCGGCAGATCACCCTCTTGTGAACCGCGACAGATCTTGGAGTTGTTCTATTTCCTCCGTGTGTTACTAGTTTGGGGGGCGTCAAAAATCTGTGGAACACCCTTCTTGTCTTTCATCCTCCAGTGGGCTTTGTGGAATTAAAATTCAATCCTCAGTCCATCCTGTTGTGATTTGATCATCCTCTTCAAGTTGTGAGGCGCTGCTGCCCTGTTCTTGGAGTTCTTCTATTTCCTCCGTGTGTTACTAGCTTGGGGGGCGTCAAAAATCTGCGAGGTAAAATTTGGTCTGCGGACCGTCCGACGGCAGTCCGAGGCTTGGCTCCGGCCCATCCGCTGCCCATCCACTTCCCGGCGTCCGACCGTCCGGTGTAGGTCTCCAACATTCTGTTGTGATGACAGACGTGATGCTAGTTCCTGCGCCCTCGTTGTGGTCATAACTCCTCTCGAAATAATGTCATCAGTGTGAAGTGCGCGCCCATGCCACCAGTAGGCCCCCGGTCACTCACCCCTGCCATTGTCCACGCTCCGCCGCAAAGTAAATTGACGGCCCAAAATTGCTCTTTTTCGCTCCGTCCCGTGAATAAATCAATGCTTCCGACAAGGGATCCGCTCTGTCGTAAGGTAAATCGCGCGCGGCGCAAGAGAAATCTTTGACCTTGAACCAGAGGGAACTGACAATTTTTTTCGGTCACTTCACCTGTAGTTTTGGCCAAAATAATGTTGAAAGCAGTCACCTACACGGTCCGCACCGAAACAACCCAGGAATGCGCCAAATCCGCGTTTGGGTGAATAATAATAATTTGTCAACTAATTTTGGCGGCCAAACTCGCTCCGCTGTAAGGTAAACTCTGGGAGTGTCAGCGATGACCCTGGGTCGGCCTGATGACGGCTTCTGGTACAGATCCTGACTAGGACTTCAAATCCCTGTCCGTGTTCCCTCGACAGTCATACAGCGTATATGACCTGTCAGCAGTTCTAGACCCCCAAGATGTGTGGCTATTGTCCACCGGATGTCAGGGTATGTGCAAGTCTAGACCCCGAGGTATGTGAAGAGCCATTCACAAGACGTCAGGGTATGAGAAAGTCACAACCCCGGAGTATAAGGAAGTCCTAGATAGTGCGGGGTGTGGATAGAATTAGACCCTGAAGGGAATGAGAGTCGAGGGGTTTAAAGCGAGAGCTCAAGCCTGTATCAAGCCAAAGTGGGCCTGAGATTAGACAAGGTAGAATCTACTGTACAGGAGATTCTACTACTGATTATATAGTAAAATAAATAACTTGGCGATCATGGTTCCCTAGTAACTAATCACTGCGCACGTTTAATGCGACAGTTGTTCGGCGTAGAGGGGGTTCAATACTGATCAAAACCTCCTGGATTGAATAACTCGATCGGAAAGTCATTGCCGACCGTGCCGTGCTGATTCGAGTATGCCGAGTCGTGATCCGAGCGTGATCATGACAGGGAGCCCACAAATCGTAAGGTAACTCAACCATAATTTTGAACTTTCTGCGGAGCTGCTCATGTGTGAGTGGCCGGCGGTCAACCAGCAGGTGTGCACGGGTTGTTGTTCTTGCAAGTTCCTGTGGACGGTGTGAGCTTCACGTCCAATATGTAAATCAACACAAAGGAAATAAGAAAAACGAGGAGAGGCCTCTCCACCCGCCCAAGCCGTCTATACATACACACATCCTCCTCGATACTGCTAACACCTCCCACCCGATGGCACCTAGCTGCAGGTACGACTACGACAGAAACATAGGTGGGGGAGAGAAGGAAGGGAGGGGACCGGCCGAGGGACACCAGGCACCGGATCGATCTCCCATGTGCCCTTCGAGGACGCAAATTAAGTGGGCCATATTGCACCACTATAAGATGGGTATGCAGAAGTGCGGCCTGCTCAATATCTTCGGCCATGAAACCAGCGGCCAGCCTGATTCGAGTGCTGACCACACCAGATGTGCATCGGACCAGCGGTGGACCGTCGGCAGACGATCCGCAGACCAAGCACTGACCAATGCTCGCTGCTGAGGGCATACTTACAAAGGAGGATAGGGGAAGCGACGAAGTGCATCTGCGGATTGAGTTTTAAACGTCCTGCAGTTGATTAATGGGGAGGTCGAATTGTCAAGTTGTAACGGATTCAACCCAACGTAGATCAGTGAATAGGGAAAGGAGGAGATCTGAGAATTAGATTGCATTGAAGACTTAAAACTAATATTGGTGTGATTGAAAGTGGCACGAAAATGTGTATGGGTGACAGATTACAAGAGGTGGGGGTCTCCAAATTCAATTTTTAACTGGAGAGAGAAACAAGAGGATTATACTTGTCAGCAGGTTGTTTGCGGCCTATTCACAATGCACGAGAAATTTGGGGACAGAGAGCGGATGGTGAGAGGATAACAGGAGGATCGGAGTTCGGCCAACAGTAATTAAAAGAGAAGGTTGAGAGAATTGCGCCAGGATAGTCGGCGCCGGGCGTCCAACTTGGTTGCCCGCGGATATTCCAAGTATCGAGCTGCATGTAATTTGCGAGTGCAAGCACTCAATGACTATATGAGTGGAATTTAAGAGGCACAGCTGAATCGGACGGACATTCAAGTATAAATGAGCGCCCGCCAAATCTAGAGCTCATGGTCCCGAAGTCAGCGTAGAGTGGTAAAAAGAACCACAACCATACCAGTCCGAAATCCCAACCCCAGTCGGGCAAGCTGGGTTACCTGAATCGGGGTATCGGAAGGATCCCAGAAATGGTGAAGGCAGAGCGCGGCGGTTCATTTTGATGCTCATTACCAACCTGTACCTAACCAAGGAATTGGACGGAGGTGGATGGGAGTTCGAAATTCCACATAGGTGAATGAACTACAAGTGTTGAAGCGCCTTTAGTCAGAAGAATAATCAGTCAACATGAGAATGAATCCAAAATAGACCTGCATCGGCCTGGAAGCGGGTTGAATATACTTACTTCCAAGTGAAACAAGAGAGCACGAAAAGTTGGCCCAATGCCCAACCGAACCAAATCTCCCCAAGAGAACCCTTGGGAGAGGAGGCGCTTCCGGGGCGATTTTCGGTCGGTGAAGTTGGCGCATGAGTCGGTGGATTGGGCGTCGAAAGCGATGCCATCAGCAGAGCCTAAAAAGCTTCTGACGGACAAGCGTAATTTTATAAAGAGGGTGACAGGGACGCACCGTGAAATCGAACACCAGAATCCACCAAACCCTTTGAATCCTTGAGAACGGCCTGTCACTAAATCACATAGGCGCCAAAAACAAATGGTATTCGCGCCGCCGGGTCGCGGAACGAGGTTTAACACATGGACGGGGAGATTCTAGAAAATCAATCAAACCAAAATTACCGAGGAGGGTCACCGAGGTAAATCCGGTCATCATTTATATATCCTACCAGGAGCTCCGTCGGGGATAGGCGGACGTCGGGGGGCGATAATGCAGCAAAGCTGCCTGAAAAATCCAGGGGTTATTCTCAAGTCACATTACCAAGATTTCGCCGATAAGTAGCTGTAAATGAATAGAAGAAACAGTCGGTCAAGATGAGAATTGACCCCCAGAATTCAGTAAGGCTTCAAAAACGCCGTTTGCTGGCAGGAGAAAGGAGGTGGATAGATTGAAGTTAGTGCTCGGCGAATGGAAAGGCAATGAAATGAGTTGAGAGTTTCTGGGAAGGTGCCGCGAAGAAAAATCGAAGCCGTAGATTGCACCCAGCCACAGAAATCAAGTGAAACAGTTTGTATCAAGGAAGACTTTCGGGGGTTTGATAGCGCTTGCAGGCGGAAAGTTACTCGCGCAACGCACCCTTGAGTGTGTTGCTCCTCGAGACTGTGCGCGTTAGATGAGAGGCAGAGAGACTTGAGGGAAAGAGTTTGAGTCAGGACCTAGGTTGTGGAAAAGGCAAGGAAGGGATTTTGCCCGCAGCCAAAATTGGGCAAGTCACATAAAGTACAAGACAGAAGAACAAGGTCGTCTTGATGGCCGATAAGTACAAGGGCTAACAAGGGCGACGGGCGCCGACCATGCCCTGCGGGTGATCGGTGATCTGCGGACCACGATCCGATTGGTCGGTCACGGCAACTTGCGGACCGACACTCACGTCGCCAGACGCCCACCTTCCTGTTGTCCAACAAGAACAAGAACGGTGAATCTGCTGTAAGAGTTGGCGTGCTACTTCTCACTGAAAATGAAGCACACACCTTCCGCGTCCGCATCCCAATGGTGCATCCCAATGGTGTAGTTCACCGGCCACGCTGCGTTCGAGCCCATCCTCGACTTAACCTCCTTCGCCTCACTCCACTTTTGTTTTTTCCTAATGCTGCTCCCTCTTTACAATCCAATTCCGGTACGGTGAATAGGAACATCTCCACGTCGGCGAATTTGTAACGGCACCGTCGTTCCTCCTTCCACGGGCGCTCGCCGTCGGCATCCCAACGATTGGACTCGCTGTGCGCGGGTGGGGCTTCTCATACTTCACGCGCCTTCCATATGTCGCATACAAACTCGGTGTCAGAGTCGAGCTACGCGTTTTCGACTTGGTATGCGAGTGCGCAGTCAGGGGGTGGTTGTAGTACGTCTTCTTTCTCTCCTTCATCTGGAAACGCGGTTTTCTGTGATAGAGAGCCGGCCCGCTTGATAGGGCGGGAGTTTCTGGGTAGATGCCGATAGATCTGATGTCACGCCGTAGATCCTGATAGACATTGGCGGTCTCCATAGACTTGTACATCTACGATAGTCCTCCTGTCTCTATCTCGCTCTACTGTGGTTCTGTGGTCCTATATCCAATCTTCTCCCATGTGTATCTGCGCAGTCGATCACTCGCCGACCCGAACTGCCTTTAAATATCAGACTTCATCAAGATTTTCTTGCTCTCCCTCCCCCCATCTTGCGCCCATCTAACCGGGCCTTTCCCAACCCTCAAGCACATTCCTCTGGGTTCTGGTCCTATTTAAGACTTATTATCAAGTCGACGACTCAATGGTTGCCCGAGCCTTGCCCGAGCCTCAAGTTATCACAAGATTGCTCTTTAAACTTCAAGTTAATGGCGCTAGCGCTACCGAGCCTCAAGTCCACTTCTATCCAAATCAAGCTCTTTTCAATTTCCTCAAGCCTTCAAATCTTCAAGCTTCAAGCTTCAAACCTCTGTCGGGCCTGCCTGCGCTCAGACGGCAAACCGGCGCGCCGAGTTTCAAATCACTCAGCAAGACCGGTAACTCGTAAGGCTCTTTCTCCCTTATTCTGTTATTCAGTCTATTACATGTATTTTATGTACTGCAACGATATACATCCTCTTTCCTGCATTTTTCTGTCCCGATCGACGCCTGTATTGCAAGTAAAAATAGCGTGGAATTGCAATCATAGATCAATGTCCGGCGAATTAAGCCCAGCCCGAGTCTATGGGAGCCTATGCGGACCTACAGCACTATATCTCTACCGGCCTACGGGCTCTACCATAGAAATACGGTTCTATATAAATTGACATAGAAGGGGGGGGTAACTATGAGTCTACGTGCCTACGGAGCGCTATTCTGATCTACCTAGTGAGGGGGTGTTTTCCAGATGTTGCCCACATCCCACTCACTCCCTCACTCCTCACCTTTCCCTTTCCATCCCACCCCGTTTACGGGCTCTCCCCCAGGGGAGCAATCCGGACCAAGAACAAATGGTTCTTCCTTCCCAACGCAAAGGCGCCGGATACGAGCTGGAGATGTATTCCAGGACAGGGCAGAGCTTGTTAGCGGTTGCATTGGGGAGGGTTTGGGGTGAGTTGTTTTGCCTTTTTTCTCTCTTCGCCTTTCTGTATCATTCTGCTTTCTTCTTTTTCTGCGTGGGGACTGCATGCTCCCCGGGGACCTTGGATTTTACGCAGACGGAGTTGGTGCGTGCGAGGGGGCAGGCGGTTTGGGGAGACAGACATCCTTGTGGACGCAGACACCGTGTCCACAATGTTTCGATGACCCCGCGCGTCTTCTTCATTGGCATCGTCCAGTGCCTCTGTCCGCTGCGCCGGCGTCTCTTTTGTTTTTTATTTACTTGTGGCAGATCTTCCCATCGGCGACCCATCCTCCCGTTGTCTCGGTCATGGGGCTTATTGATGCCGCGGTGTGATTCGTGCGTATGTGCGCATTTGGAACCGCCTGCATACGCACGGTCTCCGTGCTGATACGAGTGCGGGAGGCCGTACTCGGTACGGCCTACGCGAGCAGTGACTCCGCGTTGGCGTCGACTTCCGTCGGGTCAAGTCGGGGAGACGCAGTGTGGCGGACGCCATCCTCGTCCCCTTGCCCACTGACCCTTCTACTACCACTTACCACATCTCCCTCTGCATCCCTTGCGTTTCTTGCACGCTTGTCAAGAATTGGAAGGTCGGCGTGGTCACCAGTCGGGCCGGTCATACTCGATTATCTTCAGCGCGGGGGCTTAGAGACTATGGCAGGTCGTTTGTGTGTATGTGGGACGAAGCCCGCGACCTGCGTTTTTCGATTTTCGCGAATTCGGAGTTTTTGGATTTTTGGTTGCGGGCGGTGAGGGAGTCCGACGAGACAATTTTTGTCCTCGACACCAGGCGCAGTCACTCACGCTTGTATCCCCACCGGGCTGCGATAGTCTGCCATTGCCTCCCCGAATTTCTCCTCCGCTCATTAAGAATTGGAGGTTCGTCGACGCGCCGAGCATCGGGGCGAGGGCGGATTTGGCGCATGTCGTCCCGCCCAGGCGTTGCATATAGGTCCTCGTCCTTCTCGGATGTCGCTCGTACGCCTGTGGGACATTGGCACCTACTGGCGTTTGTGCGTTGGCGCGGATCTGGCCTTTGAGATTTTTGGGCGACGGCGGTGGGCGGCACAACGGCCGATCTTGTCCTCAACACCGAGGGCAGCTGCACCTTAGCGCCTTTACGACCCCCGACCTGAAATACCCGGGCATAGGCTCCCGACGTGTTCTTCGTACTGCGTGGATTTTAGAGTGTCGAGATGGTCGGGAGCATCACCGCCCAGTTCTTCACTTTATTTTATTTTATTTTATTTTATCAGTTATCTTCTTTGTCGTCTTGCTTCCTTCAGCATCTCCCTTTATTCCCTTCCTCAGCTTTAACCCTGCACGATGCTGACCTCCCTTTCTTTTTCACAGCACCCCAATAACACGTGGTTTGTGCCGAGTGCAACGGCGGGGGCGTTGAGGTGGGTACTTGGGCTTTAGGGCCATTGCTTCGCATGGCAGAACGAGTCCCTTAGGTTCCACCGGTGTTACGAGTAGGGATGAACACCATCACCGTCTTTACGGGTGGGACGGGGCCCGTAAATGGCACCCCGTTCCGCGCCGTCGCGGTATCGGCTTCGAAAAATAAGCGGGCGGGTACGGGCGGCAAGCTTGCCGTCCATACCCCGCCGTTGACGGCCGCAGACGGGTTGATGGATCTGGTCGAAACAATATAGCTCTTGACAAGGTTGTGAGGCTGGTTTGTGGGGAGAAAGGGCTACAGTCGTTAACCGGGAAGCGCAACAACACCACGTAGCGCAACATCGCCAAACAAACAGCTTACAAGCACGGCTGGACCGTCCTCGGACCGTATACCCCTGTTTTCGAGGTCGCTGAGCACGATAGGACACATCTAGAGGGTCAAAACATTTACGACGACCCAGAAATACGAGTTTCATTGAGCAAATACGGGGAAAATGGTCAAATTTCAACGTTTTTCAAGTCCTTTGACACCATCTGGTGGTGCCGCTGGGTTGAAAACTCCTGAGGACGTAGTAGGGCATCGTACCACATGGCATAAAAAATATCTAGCCAAGCAACCCAAGTATAGCTCCATAACGAGCCATGTAAAACTGACCATCTGACAAGCACCAATTGCGGTGATGGCGCCCGAGTGCTAGAAGCCAGAAATCTACAACTCTGAGTGTGTAAAGATGTCTTTGGGGTTGGTGATAATGCTCATGAATTTTCTTGGCTGAAAATATGTACTGCATTGGCCTCAACTATTGACCATAACTTGTTGCGCTTCCACGTTATTTGGCCAAATTTGGCCTCCCGGAAGGATCGACGCCGTATGGGCCCGTCAAGTGCTCAGACCCCGAGAAGTAAATTGGAGGTTAGAATTCAGAACCTTATGAATCACTTAGCCCTTTGGCGCGCGTAATTTGGTCCAGAAATGGACGAGATATAGGCGGCGCCAACTAAATGTTGCGCTTCCTGGTTAGCGACTGTAATTACCTCACAATAAGACCGATCATTGCCGTGCAACTGATTCATCGCAAAACAAAGACCTTATCCCGGGGTATAGGCTACCGAGGAGCCGGTCTGATGCGAGAGTGATGTGACGTTAATATTGTGCAATACACGTCTTTTCCTCTGCCCTCTCGGGAGGCACCTTGCGTGCAGGCGTAGTATAACACAATTAACGCCTCCTGGTTCATAACACCACGAGAGCCAGGCACAAACACCATTTTAGACATGGACTCAAAATTAATGCCGTCCCACCCCGTCTGCGGCCATCATTTTTTACCGCCCATCCCGCCAGTGGAGTTCAAACTCAAGAAAGACGGACGCTAAAAGGACGGGCCGCCACCGTCTCGGGCGCGCGGATTTACGGCCGTCGCCGTAAACGGCACGGCAACGGCACGGTGTTCATCCCTAAGTGTTCATACCCATCCGCGACGGTTCACGGGTGTGCTGGGAATCCTGGGATTCAATGCCAGTTTGACAGGAATTGTCTCATTTCAGGATACACTGGAAGGCTTGGCACTCGCCCGACCTGTGGTCGGCTCGGCCTCGCCAGGACCATACAGTCTCCGTCGGTCCACAGGTTTGCTGGGATGCAGGCTTCAATGCCAATTTGTTAAGAATTATTTGATTGTACACCGGAAGGCTCGGCACTCGCCCGACCTGCGGTCGGCTCGGCCTCGCCAGGACCATACAGTCTCCGATCGCCTCACCGTTTTTTTCTGGGATACAGGTTTATCCTCGTTCCTCTTGGTAAATGATTCAAGTTTGATCTTGCCCGCCCTGCGAATCGGCGATTAGCATTGCCTCGGGCCCCATCTGTTACTTAAGCACAGGATTAAATTTGTTATTATCGACTCCGCGGCGGCAACACCGAGGAGTGCCGCAGATAAGACTGGATACCCCATCTCGGAACTTTGTGCCGCATCTGGCAAAGGGATGCCGCAATCTGAGACATGCGGAAGTAGAGCGGCAGTGCTCGGCGTAGCTCGGCATCGGATACTGGTGGCCGTCAGTAACTTGAATGTATAATCTCTTCAGCTCCAAATGGCGGCTACCATATAATGCTCAGTGACTAGATACTAATGCCAGGATTTTTTCTGCATTTGAATGGACAGCCTAGAAAAGGAGATCAGGAAGAACAATGGCAGACAACGCGTTTACCGATCAAATTGTCGCTAACGGCGTTGTTCGGCCGAACTGCAAGACAATGGAAAAAAATCAACGATAGTAAGACGAAATGAGTCTAGGGATGACTCAACGATATGACAAGAAAGAGAGAAATTGCCTTACATGTAACAAAATACTCACGATAATAGCCTTTTGAAGTCAAACGTCCAACACGAAGAACTCACGTGCATGCACATTTTTCGTTGAGGTTGGCGGTGAAGCTGTGCCTAAGAACGAGTCTAAAATTAACATTTTAGGACTCGTAATCAGTTTTTGGTTTCGAGGGCCTCGTTTTTCCTTCTTTATTCTTCTTCCCCTTGCATACACCACCTCCCTTCGTATTTGTAGTACCCTGCGCTTCACTCACTGCGTCCTGGACGCTTCGACACGCCCTCTACTTATATCCACTCCTCGCCATCTTCACACCCCTTCTTGTTGTATTACCATTTGTGCTGTATCCCTCCCTGCCCGCACCAGCTGCCGTCTCTTTCATTTCGTTCTTCATCCTCTCGCCTCCGTCCTCCCAACCCCATACTGATGACTTTCTTCACAGAACACTTGTCAATACTTTCCCCATCTGCGGCCTCGGCGTTTCTGCAACGGCACGTTCTACCAAATGGATGTGTTCGCAACCTCCCACTACCCACCTCCCCGTCTCCTCGTCCTCCTCGAACCCCAGCTCATTACACTGCTACGACTCCGTGTCGTCCCCTTTGTCTCACGGGCACAGAAGCCGTTCCATCCCGCCGTCTTCAGTATACTTGTATGGTCGCGCTGCTCGCGCATAGCCAAGGGAGAAGAACAGTGGAAAGGAGGAGACAAAGTGATCCAGGATAGGCCGAATGTTGTTAGTCTCAGCGACTCACGTGCCAAGCCAAACTCACCAGCCAAAAATCGCTCCGGATGTGGCCGAATTTTCGGCGCCCACACCGCCTCCCTCCCAAGAGTTCTCGTCGGTGGATTCGGTTCGGTCCGGCACTGGAAACCTTTCGTGTTTGCCTGTTTTACTTGTGAGTATATTCAACTCCGACTTTCACCGTTTCTGTGGTGTGGTATGTGTAATTAGCAGGCCATGTAGGAACAGAATATATCATGACATTATAAGAGGAGTGTCTGTGAACAAGCCTTTGAAGACAAGTGAAAGAGTCGGAGGATCACCGGTGGACTGCGAGAGTATCGTCAGCGGATTGTCGGATTGTCGGCGAATTGCCAGAGGATTGTTTGCAAGCGGAAGTTCAAATCAACTGAAATCGGTCGATGGTGAAAAAGCAAGAGGATTGTAGTGGGATCCAACGCCAAAACTATGTGGATGGCAAATAGGGTAGTAGCGCCTCACAACTTGAAGAGGATGATCAAATCACAACAGGATGGACTGAGGATTGAATTTTAATTCCACAAAGCCCACTGGAGGATGAAAGACAAGAAGGGTGTTCCACAGATTTTTGACGCCCCCCAAACTAGTAACACACGGAGGAAATAGAACAACTCCAAGATCTGTCGCGGTTCACAAGAGGGTGATCTGCCGAATTAAAGTTTCTTCGACAAGTCTTGAATCTCAACAAGGAACGAGTACATAGCAACGGGAATTACTGGAGGACAAACCGAGGATCGGATCACCAATGGATCCGGAGAGGATGCCCTGCGGATTAGATTCTACGGCGCGATGGAAGCCTGAAGGCTTGTTGCCGTTCACTCCAAATTTGGTCCGCCGATCGTCCGCCGACGGTCCGGCACCCATCCACCGCTGAGATCCAGCAAATATTAGTACATTTTGGGATTCGCTGTCGCGGAATTGCGGAATGAGCCAAGCTTGGTCTGAAGTCTAGAGTGTTGTATGTCGCTGCCAGAGCTCACCCAGAAGATCCAGGCGGTTTGCAGAGGGCAAGAGGATGTGCGGCGGACGACTCCAGAAAAACTTCGCGATTTGAACAAAAGCTTTATTCCAGAAACTACTCTCCAACTTGAAATTTATGGACCGTGAGGTTCACAAAAACGCGCCCATGGTCTGCAATTATCCAGTGGCTGAGGAAGGGCGGATCAACATGGGCTTGAATGAGATACAACGGTTCTGTAGATGGTATTTGTGCTTTGCCAATAATTCATAAGTTGCTGGCATTGAGGCGACCAGAGACCCTATCACAAAATATGTAACCTGCACATAACTGTCGGGGATTTAACCGAGACTGACCAGGCAGATGAGGAATTCCGGCATATTGAATTTGAATCCTGCGGAAGGAGATGAACTGGTTGGCTGTTTGAGGAGCAAACGGCGTTGAGCAGTTGACATACCCGTTTGAGCTGAATACTTACCCTTTGAAGCCGGTCAATTTGGGTGAAACGTCGAAGGTCGAAGACAAAGGCGTACCTCCAGGCTTGCTTCCTTCAATTGAAGAGGAGGTCTCGGTCAATAGAACTGACCGAGTTGGAGAGAATTCCGTTGAATTGAATTGGACCCAGTGTCAACCCTTGGGGCTTGAAGTCTTACGTGGTCTATATCGCTTGCTTCGGACACTAAGGTATTGAATTGAAGGTAAGCCGCATCGAAGGGAACCGACTCCGACCCAAGATTTAACGAAGTTGGATTTGAACATCGGTGGTGTGGTGTCGGGGTCCAAATCGGAGTCGGAGTCAGCGTCTAGGAAGAAGGGGACCATTGAGAGATCAATGTAGGGTTGAGTTGGACAGTAGGCGTACGGTGGTTAAAACAACGAACTCGAACAAACCACTGACGGGTTGGGGGCGAGGTTGAGATTGGGTTGAAATTCCACGTTGTCTGAGAATGCCGAAAGCTACCAAAGGAACTGGATTGAAAAGAGAGTCTGCATAGTCTATACAGATCCCTTGAGTGTGTGAGCATTACATGGCGTCCACACTCACCAATAAATGAAGTTAAACTGGATTTGAAATAGTGTTCGCTGCTGAATCAGTGAAACGCGTAAACCCGGGAACCTGTCCGTCAAACAACGCTCAAGACAGACTCAAATACATCACTTGAATAAGACCAAGGTATATTCTGGAACAATTAAGCCTCGCAAAACGTGAAACAATATACCTACACAGCAGACACTGAGATCAACTCCGTGGGAATTCCAGCAATAATCTCCGGGTTCACGCCGCTGAAGACATAGCGGGTCAGTGTGAATGGTGAGGGTGGTATAATAGTAGAAAGAGTGTACCTGTATTGCTTATGCGCTCATTGAGCGAAGGCGTCACAGAAAGACACATATATTCAGCATGATGTCTGAAAGGGAGGAATTGAACGTCAGTAGTTGAAGAAGGCATTGAAGGGAGTGAATCAATGTATGGGGTACAAGTTATAAGGCTAGGGGGTTCGATTTGAATTCATTTTGGATCAAGATCTGAGACAAAGTTGAACGAGTTCCGAGGGAAGGACAAGGTTGAACGTAGCTCACATTGGCGGATGTAGTTCGATGTTGGCGGGGAGTTCAACTTGAATGAAAGAAGATTATTGTCTAAGAATAGATGTTCACAAAGGCGTGAATGAAGATCAATATGGACTGACCTGGGTGAGTTCAAGGTTATAGAAAAGTTTGAGGTTAAAAATTGTGTGGTGAGATTGAATATCAGGGTTGCGGTGGTCAAGATGGAGGTCTGGGTGTGGGATGAATGAATGAGCGATAAAATAGAGCTCCTAATAAGCTATAAGGTAGATACACCTCGATTCAAACAACGAACTCAAACCAGTCTCGAATCGGCGACGAGGTTGTGTTTGTGCTGAAGATCGAAGTTGACCACAAGGTTATCAGAGAAATTGGACTCAAAAGAGGTCCTGAACGATTGATATGGGCTTTTCTGATTTGTCGGTGATGTGCAGCGTTCAAATCGAGAGTTATATGAAGTTGAAACTGGCGAGAACCCGAAATTAACGTTGATTCAGGAAACTGAGTAAACGCAAGAGAATACTCGCACCTGGTGATCAACTAATGCTCTAAATAAACTCGCCTACATTGCCTAGATGGATCCAAGGCATAACGTGAGATAATTTAGCCTCGGATGAAGCGGAAATAGAAAATTTACAGCACGTGGTGAGATCAAGGCCGTGGGAATCTCATCAAAGAAGTCCGGATTCATGCCGCTGGGGAGAAATGGTGAGGGAGGTAGAGGGGTAGGAAATGTGTAACTATGTTGCTTTATGTGATTCTTGAGCAAAGCTGTTGGAAAAAATATATCCAGCATTCTGCGGTTTGTGCTCCGAAATGGAGGAATTGAGCGTCAGAGGTTGAAGGAGAGGGTGCGGGCAAGAAGGAAACGTACGGGGTACATTTTATTGGGGCAGAGGCAATCTGGTATCCGCTCAAGCAAACCAAGGAAAGCTGGAGATCACTCACACCTGAGGGGTATACAATAACTCGGGCACACCCTGGGGATAGATGCGGTGTAATCTGCCCTAGTTTAGCCTCGAATTCACGGGAAATAATAAACCTACACGCCGGATGATAAGAGGAACTCCGTGGGACATCCATCAGAGTCATCCGGGCTCGCGCCGCTGAAGACACAGCGGGTCAGTGTGGGTGGTGAGGGCAACTAAAGGGTGCAGAAGGCGTACCTGTATGCTTTATGTGGTCATTGAGCGAAGATATTCAGCATCCTGGAGTGGTGCCGCTGAAAGGGAGGAATTTGAACATTAGTGGCTGAAGGAGAGGTTTCGTGTGAAGGATTAGCGTACTGAGTGCGAAGCAGTTGGATTCAAGAGATTCCGGAGGTTTGATTATGCTCGCAAGTAAAAAGTCACTCACGCGGCGCACGGTTGAGTTTTAACGAGCGTGCATTGGATTAGGTGGACGTTAGGGGAACAAAGGAGCGGTGACTGGCTATATGCAGGTTCGCGTTCGAGGTCAAAAGTGGCCTGCTCCAAATCCCGGTGAGGCCCGGGGTTGAAAATTTATTGGGAATCACATTAATATTTACCTGAGTTTCATCTGGACAAAAAAACCGCGCCCGACGTTTGGGGAGACAAGGGAGAGGAACAAGGGTACGGGCGAGACTTGAACACCGCTGGATATTGAACATAGGCACCGGAAGGAGTCTGAGGGATGTTGCAAATATTCTGAGGTCAAACAAGATCCAGACACAGAGGCGAAGCCGCGAATCGAAGGGGTGGTCAGGGTTGTTGGAAATTGTAGCACGAGGCCGGATGTAGCTCGCCAGATGATCATGATCAGCGGTGTGTGTAGTCGTGTCCGATGCAAGGCTCCAGTTGGAACTATGTAGATTCCGAAAAGCCGGCAGTCTCTTCCAGTTTCTCTGTCCATGTGCAAGGAAGCCAGGATATCCCAGGAGAGACACAGTAAGAGTGGTGAAACGACGAAGTGATTCTCATCCCATGGCGGCGGTAGGCTTCGGAGACAGGCGGCAACCGCAAAGGATCGGCCAGCAATTTTCGGCGGCAGTGCCCTTCAAAGGACTTCGAGCATGAGACAGTGCCGGTCCTACGTCGACAGTGGGTGCACAGGTTTTTTTTGCTCACAGTCCACAATTTGTTCCTACTCAGAGGGATGATGATCGTACGACGGTCGGCCTAGATGAGGTAGGAATCGGACCTAGCACGCCACACACGGGAGGCATTTGAGCTCGGGCTGCACGTTGTGCAGGGAAAAGAATAAGGTTTTACAGAAAAGTACCAGGACTAAATCTGGATTTGGAGTCGGAAGCAGAGAACAAGGACAATGACCAAAGAAGAAGAAAGTCAAAGTCCGATCACGGACTTGTCCGCCGACGATCAATTGCTACGGGCCGCAGTCCCGGGGCGATTTCTCATGCGCCTTCCTCCGTTCCCTGTACATCTCGCCGGCCCCTAATATTCCACTCAGAATGGCAACAGACTGTGGAAAATATCAATCGGACGGTCGGCGGACGCTCCGAGTCCGCAGACAATCATCAGCAGGCGCCGCACGCACTAAGTATCTGGGCTTGATCTGGGCGCCGTGACACAGCGCCTTGAGATCCTGACCAGAGGGTTGTCCCTTTTACTATGACTGAACGGCACCACGTCCAAGAGTCTTGCTCTACTCTACCACTTGTCAGGCAAAATCCCTACGAACGAAGATCCATTCCCACTTCAGCCTCGTTGCAACTTACCAAGCTTAGGTGCAAGCATATCAAGTCTGTCTGTAAGAGACTGAGCCAAGCCTTATTTTCCCTTCATGCCACTGAATCATTGCAGTTTGCCGATCACTTGCTCCGTATCTACTCGCCCACTGAAGAAACGAGAAAATCACGGAGTTTCATCGCAGCATCGTGCCGGAAACAAAACGCACCACCGTCTCCAAAAACGAGTTTCGGCGCCGCTTAACTCAATCTTGGCTTCAAACTTCGGTGAGTTTTCAAAGTTTTCTGTCCCGTTAAATTGACCTTGACCTTCCCCGAGCCAGCTATTGAAGGTCTCCAACCATCTGTTCAAGTACCCACATAATCTTCTTGATTGCTTATTTCCATCCGTCCAATACCGGTTTCAGAAACGGAGTTTAATTCACCACCGGTCCAATTTCAATTTCCTAGGATCGCGATTCTTATTCGCTCTTTCATCCAACTTTGTTCCATCTCCCTCACTTGGTTGTGGCGACGCGTCACACCGCAGCTTCAACCAACCTCCAACATTCAACTCCCACGCGGACTCGGGCCTACCCCCCAGCCAGATCAGCCCTCGCGTTGATTCACTTCTGGCTGCGGTTCATCTCATTTCGTTCACCCAGACAGACTTGGTTGATGCTATTTATCTTGTGTGTGTGAAATTCAGCAGCGCCACGCAAGTAAGCTTATACTCCTTCCTCCAGTTTATTCTACCACTGAACTTGCATTGAGTTCTTCACAGTTATCGTCGCCTTTCCTCCCAATAAAATGTTTTCTTTCAGAGGACTCGCACTGAATTTCATCACGATAAGTGGATACTTCCCATCTCTGACCCCGAATATGAACGGCACTCACTTTAAATTTTCCAGGGCAATCCACGCGGCACACTTGGGAATACATCAGACACAATTCCGCGACGATGAACTCCGGCTTGAGTTCAAGTCTGAAAGTAAGCACACCCCTTGTTTTCTTCGAATCCAACACTGACTTAATTCTGGTTCACAGCTTGGATCGACCAACCCTTCAAATTCTCGAGTGGAGTCCAGGTAAGGGCTTAAGAGAATCCGTGTTCTCAATCCATTACCACGGAGACTGTGTTTTCCCTCGTCATTCTTCACTAGTACTGACTTTTTTCGAGTTGTATATTCTACGTGATGGAGGGCGGGGAGGACGACCACGTACTTAACCTAGGCACAAGTAGAAGTTGAAAATGTACTTGAAGAATGAAAATTTCCTTTTCCCTCGCACACAGCGTTGTCGCCGCCGCCAGCGGGACGATCCCCGCAGCAACTACGCCCCGCTATGAGGGCTCAAGTTGGTTAATCACGGACGGTCAGATGTCGGGGAGTGGACGGGCAGCGGATGGGCCGGAGCCGAGCCGCGGACTGTTGTCGGATGGTCCGCGGACCAAATTTCACCTCGCTCGAAATGCAAAGTTTCGACTTTGATTTCAGGCAAAGTGAAATTAATGTTGAAACTTTGCATCTCGAGAGGATTGAAACTGCAAGTGAAACTTTGAGTTTCAGCTGCGCTGAAAGCACAACTGAGATGCTTAGTTTCATATTAGTTTCAGTGGCATTTTTTTCTATGTCGATACCTATAGTTTCGCAACATGATTTCAGCTTACCCTGTTTGGAAACCGATACTTTGAGTTTCACTAAAATTTCACTCAAGTTGAATAAAAACTTTTTTCTTTGGCTTTCAGTGCGCCCGAAAGTTTTGACAAAACTTAGGGAATCACCTCGAATCTCGGGCCTAACTATTGCTAACTCGACGCTTTGAGTTTCGACTTGCGGCTCAACTCCGAAACTTCGTGATTGCCGGTGTGAATACAAAGACAAATACCTCTCACTGACTCAGAGACGCCGTATAGCAGACCCCAGTGCCACAAGCAGCCCGGAAGCCGTGACGACAACAATCCAGGCCGTGAACGCCACGGAGACAATCCAGACCACGCGCGGCTGTGTCGATAGCGCGAGACATATCACCGACTCAAAGAAGGGGCTGGGTGAAAGTGCCGCGCCTGCCGCGATTTGCCGCGCAGTGACGCGGCGGTGGCTGTGTTATTGACGCGCCAGTGCCGCGCAGCCCCGAGCTAGTTCCACAGGTACTATTGAGCCTGTGAATAAGTTGAACCATGTTTAAATAGTGTTAATACATCGTTCAGGTCCTCTTCTACAGCGGGAATAATGCCCTGAGTCGGCTAATCCCGATGTTTGCCTGACAGCTTTGCAACGGCACTCTCTGCTTTTCTGTTCCCGGCGCCACGCGCGCAAGGTCCAACAGACTTTGGGGTGGATGGGATCGATCGGGAATGTTGGTGTGTCTCACGCGAGAGGATGAACGGCAATCACCAATTTTAGGTCTACAGGGTAGATTATCTGTGGGGGGGGTGCTTCACCTTACAAGCACTGCAGGGGAGGGTTCTGACAGGTGCGCTGGTTTTAATTCTATTGCGTCGTACCTGGTCCCGACGTGCCGGAGTGATTGCTGCGCGATTTTTGAAAAAACTTCCGGCGAGAGTCTTGCAATTCACGCGGGCATACAATGACAATCGGTGCAGGTCAACTCAAAGGAAGAAAGCCTTTCTTTCGAATTCTGTTTAATTTTGCCAGCGGTTCACGGTATTTGGGACCAGGAATGTGGAGTTAACTACACCCTAAATCAATTCATAGCGCTGACATGGCCAGACCGGTACACTGAAGGTTTTTGCCTCGGGAGAGAGAGGTGGGGAAATAAAGCCTTTGCTGCCATCTACCTAATCAAACTCTTCTGCACTAAAGAACACCGGAACCACACCTCCGACATTTCCGGCCGCCGCTGCTTGCGCCACGACATTCAAGCCGAGGATGACCTCGTTCCCCAACGGTATGCCTGTCGCATTTGCCCAGCTCGACCCCACGGGCTCGCGGAGGGTCGAGTTGCCCGAGATGCGCCAGAACGCGGGGCCCTTGCCGTCCCAGTAGAACGCGTAGTCCACGTAATTGAAAGAGAAACCGAGGAGGAAATTCGTCGTCCCTTCGTTTGTGGTGGATACCATGCCGACCCCGCCGTTGCCGCCGACGGTCGAGCCGTAGGTAAGGTGGTGCAGGTTTCCCGGCCCGTAGACGGTGACGATCGGGGCGAGGCCGTTGACGTAGTTCATCGTTAGTCTGCGGGACTTAGGTTAACTGAGAGCTACCACTGGAAGTCGTGAGCATTAAAATCTCCTGAATTGCAAGGACATACCGTTCCGAGTGAAGAAGCGAAGAGGTCTCGACTGCCGGGATGTGTACCACCCTTCATTTATACAATTCTACGAGCGTCAACGGTAGTTTAGAAGCTGTTCCATAACTATTGACAGGCCGACGTTCAAGGAGGTGTCTCTCCTTCGAAGCATTCTAACTAACAAATGGTGTTAGGCATGCCGGCTTAGCCCAAGGCACATAAACGCCCACAGCGTTTAGTTTGAACCCTTCTGCCGGCAGAGTATATAAAGTTTGACTGCGGCAGTGCAATTTAACGCAGAATAATGAGGTGAATTGCGATTAAACAGTAATACTCATCATCCCGGACGTCTGATATCTTGTGCTGGGTCTGCTCGAGTTGTATTTTGGGTGGTGATACGTTAGTTGCTTCAAAGCTGCGCAGCGAGTAACAGATTGCACGGCCAACGGTCATGGAGATGTATTGCTTCCAATCTTCCAACAGGAAGTATCCAACATGAAGTTGAATGTCCGATGTCAACTACGCATCTCTGCAGTTCTGTTATCCGCAGGTTCAGTTGCACCGTATATAGAACATCCGACCTCAGATCGGAGATTCCATGGAGGATATCAATTTCCCCTAGGATCGTTCGTGCTTCCGGCACAAGGTGACCTCTTTAAACCCACCCGGAACTTTACAAGCGCCCGTCAAACCAACGAAGGGATTTTCTTGCACAAATTTTTCAAACTTCCTTTCCCGAGCTATTGTGACCCTCACCGCGCTCTCCCCGACGGTTCCATATCCACTTTCGGCCTTCTCCATTTTAATTTTATACAATCCTGCGAGCGCTAACGCCAGTCCAAAAACTGTTCCATGACCATTAACAGATCGGCCGACGTTCAAGGAGTGCCTCTCATTCAAAGTATTCTAACTGATGAATGGCGCTAGGCATACCGGCATAGCTTAAGGCGCATAGACGCCCGCAGCGTATGGCTGCGTTTTGAACCGTTCGCCGGCGAGTATATAGAGCTTCACTGTGCGAGCCAGATTCAACACAGAATAATCAGGTGAATCGCCCGGATACAGCGATAGTCTATGGTCATCTAGCATCATCTCGGACATCCCGCATCCTGTTCTGGGTTTGCGCGAGTTGTCTTGATAAGTCGGTTCCTCCGAAGCTGCACAATGAATATTGACAGACCGCTCGGCCGACGTTCAAGGAGGTGTTTATAATACAAAAGCTGTTCCATGACCATTAGCAAACTGCACCGCCGATGTTCATGGAGATGTCTCTTTTCGAATTGCTCTACTTAACGAATCGCACCAGGCATGCCGGCTCAGCCAAGGCGAGCTCCAAATTTGTTAGCATGCAAGGAAAGGCGAAAGAAGTCAGTAACCATATGAAGTTTGCTTAAGCAATCGCTGTCTCAACACATAATCCTGCTTAATCGCTACTCGATTAACCACGTTGGTAGTGAAGGGAGAGAGCGGGCGGGAGTATTTATGGCTGTTATTTGATTAACCACCGATTAACCTAGATCATGTTCTGCTCCAGGATTGTTCTGCTCCAGGATTGTTAACCCAAAAAATCACTGTTTAATCACTGCTTAAGGGATTCAAGCCAGAAGATTCTAACGGTGGAATTGAACCCATGACCTCAATTGAACCCATGACCTCTAGGGAAGAAAGCAAACAAAAAAGGAGAAGAGCACCACCACTACACCAAGGAAGCATACAACGTGGGCCAAATCTTTCAAATGCAACACACACTGCGAGAACACACATGACACTATGAATGTAATAGGTTGAAATCTTGTTCAGGACATGACAGTTTCGAATATGGAGGAGGAGGCACCATTATGCTTCTACTGGTTGAACTAGTCTATGGCTAGAAAAGAGTTGCACACCTCTTTTCCGGACTTTCATCTCCGAGGACCATGAAACGTGTATATACTGTGCAAAAGGTTTGGATGTCCCCGAGTTAAATCAACCTGAAACTTAGCCATTTGGTCAGGAAATCTATTGAATGGTATTTGGGAAACATGTCATAGAGCACTATATACACTCCAGCTCAAGAGGTACCCGCCGGAGAATGCCGAGACACAGACTCGGTGTGTGCCTCCCTCGACCGACCCCTTACTTCACTTTCTGCAGAGCCTTTCAAAAACATGTTTGTGAGGGGGAAAAAATCGTGTTTTTTCGATGGTGGGAACTCGGTCGAGCGATGGATTTCAGGGCCCAAGATACTCGCAGCTAGCTCCCAGTAGTGCATCAGACTTTTGACACGTCAGGTTGTCAGGTTGTACAACCTCACAACCCCCACCAAAATCGGTGCAACCTCGACACAACCTGCAACCTTGCAACCCTATGTAATTCTCCTGAACAACCTCGTGAGTTCGACCCGATCGAAGGGCAATATCTCTTTTGTTGAAAGCTGCACCAGGAAATTGACTACATGGGAGATGTATTTGAGTCTCTAGCTTCCATCTCACCTTGTTTCTGAAGCCATTCTTCATCATGCTGAGCGGGAATTTTATGCACTTTGATGTTGTGAGGTTGCGGCAACCTGACAACGTCAAAGAACCGGCAACCAAAATGTCGAAAGGCTGATGTGTCACAAGGGGGTAAACTTCCGTGAAAAAGTGAACCGGACCCACTTTTTCAACTTAGGCCAAGGTCGCTGAACCACCCTACCTCGTAAGCACAACATCGTCAGCAGGCGGTCCCCATAAGGCAATTTCTCACGTGTTCGGCATCTTTCGCGGCGGATATTTGAGCTCCAGAGAGTCCCGACGCAGCCCAAATGTCCTGAGAGCCCAAAAAAGTACAAAACTCCATTCCTATGCCTATGAACATGTCCCCAGAATAAAAATGTCAGAAATAAATTGCATCTCGTTCTCGAAATGCCGTGGCGCGCTGCGGTAGATACCTCGCGGTCGCACAGCAACAAGAAGCCTTAAAAGAGCAGCCTCACCAATTTTGCCTCGCATGCCTTGCCTATGCTTGCAGTGTGTGCTATTTCTTTTCTTTTTTTGTGACTGGCTGGGATGGATCACTGGACTTTCGATCCCGACCTGCGGCCATCACAATCTTCAACCAATTCGACATTTCAGGACCCCAGGGTCAGATCAATGTATGGTAGCCGAAATGGGTGCAGAATTACAAATTGCGAGGTACGAGCAAAATTTTGTAGCGTCTGTCTACGAGAGACTAGTGTAGAATGCTCAAAACTACCCCCCCTTGGTCCCTTCCCGCCGAAAAATCAGTGACTCCCAGTTTTGTTTTTTCAACCTCGCGGCCGAACCAACCACCCTGGTCCGGGTCCGGCATTCACGGCCCGGCAACCCCTTGATGTGTCATAAGCAACCTTAGTTGATATTCGAGTCAGCGATATCCGGGCGGCGAAGAACCGGGTAATGAACAACTGAAGTTGAAGAAACAGAGGCCACAGGGTCAAACCGCAATTCGACGACGGACAACAGAGCTTCGAAAAATCGACATGAAGGCGGGAAGTAAGAGAAGTTTGATCCGACATCACATCAACACCGCCACTCCTTGCACGTTCTCTTCCCGACCCTCATGTCCGCTGCAGCATCCACGACAATTCAACGTCGTGTTGAAAGTCTGCAACCTTGAAACGCTATTCAAATGGGCTGCTTTCATTGGACCGAGCCCCGGCGGCCGCTGAGGCTCCCTCTGCACGCACCACGATAATGTACCGCAATGACTTGGCGATGACACCCACCCGCGACGCCCTTGACGTATCCAATCTCTCGGAATTTGCCACAGCCTGTTTTCGGTACTTTTGCGTACTCCATTTGCCCTCCTTTCCCTTCAAGTTTACACCTCCCGGCCTCTTCTTTCACGGCGTGGTCTCTCGACAGCATAGTGCGTCGCAACACTCTTCTTGCCAGCAACGGTTTAACGTTTAACGTTTAACCTTCTATGCAGTGCGGGCCCCTCAGCCTTTTGTTCCCTCTTCGACGAGCCGGGATTCCCGAGAATATACACATCAGGCACGCCGCCATTTCCTATTCCGACTTTCTCGATCTCTTGTCCATCCTGTGCGGACGCTTTGCGCGGTTACATGGTATCCAGCTGCAAGCCGCGACGTTTCATTCGAGGCGTCGTCGTCGCGCTGGTCTATATAATATCTCTCCCGTGTCACTCTGCGCGGACTGGGGCAACGCATTCCGCGCTGGAAGTTTATCGAAAGGTGCCGTCTCCCATCGTGCGGGCGGTTTCTCGACGCCACGGCCCTCCCTTCTCACCCAGCTCAAATTCCCCTCAATCCGAGAATTGAGGAAGGGATTTGTCTCAAGCTTTCCAAGCGGTGAGATTCAACTCGCTCTTTTCCCGAACGGCCCTGATCTCTGCATGTTTCTTCCCCACAGCTGGGCGGTCAAAGTGTACTTTGACTGTTATACACAGCTATTCGAGGAACGCGCCAATGTGGTATCGTCTGTAGTCAAAAGGCGGTGAGTTTGTGCTCAAGGCGGATACGAAACGATTCAAAAAATTCTGTTCCGCGGCTGGATTGGCGCGGCCGATGGATACTATCACAATCACTGCCTAATTGCCCACACCTCTTGGCAACTTACCTTTCTGCGTGGCCCGCCGAATCCTGAACGTCGCCGCCGCGGCGCGGACTTGATTCTCTTTAGGTTTCTCGCTGCTGTTCGAGTTGTCACCTCTAATTTATTTACAGCGGAACGGCGCCTTTCCGTTTCATCCCCACTTTACTGTCCTTTGCATTCTGCACTCAGTCTACATCAAGCAGAGACTTGAGTGACGATTCTTCTTCACACAATCGTGTCTGTAGATCATCTTCGTGGCCAATCTTTGCCCCGAATGTTGCCACTCTCAACGCTTTTCTGCTGTCACGATTTCCCGGGAGTTTTCGCCGCGCGCAAAATTGGCCAGCACTAATCCGAAACGAAGACCACGACTCGAGTATGTCAATACAAACATTGATCTGTAGATATTACCCCCGTGGTTCCTCCGACTAGCACAATGCATTGAATGAGTTCGTGGCCTGACTGTTCGCGTCGGTGCCGGGGAACTGCAGTATGCGGAGCTCAGTACAGAGAGGAAAGAGATGGAATGGAACGCACTGATCCTCCTGTGGAAGCAGATCCCCAGTCAATCAATGTGAGAACTTTAGTCACTTGGTCGTCGAAGAAAATGTTCCCGGCATTCAAATCTCCATGCACGACGCCCGTGGCAGCAAATATGGACTGCGCTTTGACTACCGCAAGATGCGCGGCCCTCGCTGCCAGCTCATGGCACTGCGCTGGGCCAGCCTTTTTTGCAGCAATAAAAGCGGGTGTCTCGTTCAATGCTTTGCCCCGCGCGGGAGTCGTGATCATCCATTCGGTACCGGTACATGCGTCGGTTCCATGCACTTTGAGTTGTCCGACCTAATAAGCCATTGTCAAACTCGAGAAATTTAAACGTTGAAAACACTCGCCCGCTGTGTGAAGCTAGCTTCCGCGTCGAGGGTACCTGAGAGCGGAGTCTTTGCAAAGTCTCCCGAAGTATCCCGATAGATGACTGCATTACTTCCTTGTGATGATGACTTTGTCAGCCGGAAGGTTTTGCCTTGAATTTCAACACTGAGTGTTTCTAACCGGTGGTGAGCATTACACATGGGATTCAAATGCATTCGCTCACGAGGGGCATCTCCCTCTGTGAAATCCACTCGCTTTTGCTTTTTTACCGCACAAGCGGCGGCTGATTTCGTAGCTGTCGGCGGCTCAGTGGCGACTGGCTTCGTAGTAGTAGGTAGCTTACCAGCAGAAGCCTTGACCGGTGCCGTGGCCTTGGCGGGAGCCTTAGTCGTGGCCTTGGCTTTGGCGGGCACCTTGGCTTTAGCGGGAGCTTTGGCTTTGGCGGGCGCCTTGGCCTTGGCGGGAGCCTTAGTCGTGGCCTTGGCTTTGGCGGGAGCCTTGGCTTTGGCGGGAGCCTTGGCCTTAGCGGGAGCCTTAGTCGTGGCCTTGGCTTTGACGGGCGCCTTGGCTTTAGCGGGAGCCTTGGCTTTGGCGGGAGCCTTGGCTTTGACGGGCGCCTTGGCTTTAGCGGGAGCCTTGGCTTTGGCGGGAGCCTTGGCTTTGACGGGCGCCTTGGCTTTAGCGGGAGCCTTGGCTTTGGCGGGCGCCTTGGCTTTGGCGGGAGCCTTGGCTTTGGCGGGAGCCTTGGCCTTAGCGGGAGCCTTAGTCGTGGCCTTGGCTTTGACGGGCGCCTTGGCTTTGGCGGGAGCCTTGGCTTTGGCGGGAGCCTTGGCTTTGGCGGGAGCCTTGGCCTTAGCGGGAGCCTTAGTCGTGGCCTTGGCTTTGACGGGCGCCTTGGCTTTAGCGGGAGCCTTGGCTTTGGCGGGAGCCTTGGCCTTCGGCGCTGCCTTCTTCGCCGCGCGCAGCTCGATGTCCTTGGGAGAAGATTTTTGTGTTAGTTGATAGTCCTCCGCAAAAGGCAATAAAACAGACCTCGTCAAACTCGCGCTCCTCGAGCTGCCAAATGGCCAAGTCAGATACATGCAGATGCGTCGCGAGAATGAGTAACTTACGTCAAATTCCGTGTTATCTACCTCTTCGTCGTCATCATCCTCTTCTTCATCGACATCCTCGTCGAACTCAGGTTCACGGACTGCCACAACATCGCGCTCGGTGACCACGATCGCCTGCAGATAATCAGGACGAACACGCAGAGTGATGATGATAGAAACGTACACGGGCTAGCGCGGCACCAGCGGTGTTGGGAACGGGAGCAGACTGCACGTAGACCGAAAGACTGAGGACCGCGAGAAGGACAAGGCGGTTGATGGAGGGCATTATGACGTGCTAGCGTACGAAAATAAATGGAACGTGTTGAAAGAAGGTAAAAACCGCTCGGCTGGAGGCGGTTTGTTAGCATAAGGTAGGAGGTCGGGAGAGATATGCAGATCGGGAGAAATGCACACCGTTGGGACGCACCGGCTGTAATTGAGAGAAGAAAAAAAGAGCTCAAAGAGCAAAGAAGGGTGCTAGAATATGGACATAGTTGTGGTTTTTATATTGCAGCGGGTGAGTGCTGAGTTGCCTACAATGGATTAAATTCTCCTCGACAACGGTCCTACCCGCGGTTCCTGTCCCTGCCTTATATCCACTCGGACCAGTTCTCCGCTTTTCGCGTGACGCCACTTTCAACATCCGATCTTACGGTTTAAACCCCGGTAGCCGAGCTCACTATCGCCGCAATCTCTGGATCCACCGCGGTACAACTATAGGAAATATAAAGAAGTAAGTTAGCACGAGAACATGCTACCTCATATCAAGCATAGTTCTAGTGTCGTCTTGTTGATTAAAACTGCAGCTTTCATTCATATCATGAGTATACTCCCCAGGATGAAGCTCGCAGGGCAGTAGTTAGCTGACCGGTCACCGACCTGTCACCCCAAAATCTCGCGACGGCCGGGTACTAATCTACCGCAATGAGTGGATCGACCCTGCTCAGCTCCGTGAATTTATCAAGCAATCTCAAAGCTCGGGCCCTCAGCGCTCAGCCTAGATCCCCACTGCCTGAATCACCCCTGACACGCGTCAAGATCGAAAATGACGCATCCAACGCGTTCCCGGCGCGCCTTTTGCCTGCGGACAAGTTAAAACTCGAACCTTGCACCAGGTACACACGAGGGATTATAGATTCTCTCCGACTCGAATTCGGAGATGGACCTGGGCGAACCCCCAACTTCATCTGGCGGTGCTTGGGCAACTGGTAAGCACAGCGTCCCAATATGCGACGATGTTTCTCATGCGCTTTGGCAGATCTGGTTCAATCCTCACCGCTTCCCCCGGCGCCCGTCTAAATTTTTACCTAAGACTCTGATCGGGACCAACGAGTACATTAATCAAACACGGTACATTCTGCGGCAAACATGCACCGTGTTTGCTGTGGGAATGTACCGTGTTTGATCTCAGCTAACGGTTCGGGTTAGAGGTTAGGGTTTGGGTTTGGGTTTGGGTTAATGGTTTGGGTTCAGGTTCAGGTTCAGGTTTGGGTTACAGGTTTAGGTCTGGGTTAAAGGTTAGGGTTAGGGTTCTGGTTCATGTCAGGGTGAGGGATTTATCTAAAAAAAGTAAATCTGGACTTGTGTTTCTCAACACAAAGGCATTTTGATGAGGATCAACACGGTACATTCCCACAGAATGTACCGTGTTTGATCAAATGTACCGTCCATTTGAATGTATGTATGTTGCGACTTTTGTATATACTCCATTCTGATCCCTACTTGTCGGACGATGACCCCTGGCAGTGCTTGGCACCTATATAGCCCACGTAACTACATGTATGCCCACTATCTTTAGTAGTGGGTGTTGTGGCGCCCTATCAGCGATTCTCGTAGTTTTCTGTCAATCACGTCCTAATTAGGGTTTTTGTCATTTTGATGATATTTTGATCTCAATAGGGTGTTTCATAATTAGGATTTCGACCCCAACTTGTGCCGAAATCTTTGCCCCAACTTGGCTGGAAGTTGGGGCAGAAGTTGGGGCATGAAATCGGAGTCAGGGCTGAAATTGTGCGTTGCAGCACGACTTGATGTCCAACTTCTGCCCCAGCTTCTGCCCCGACTCGGTACCTGAACTTCGGCTAACCTGCCATTTGGGGCCGCTCCCGATACACATCTCTGCCTCAACTCTGGAGTTGGGGCAGAGTTTCCGGCTCTGCTGTTTCACTAACAGGCTTCCAACTTGTGCCTCAACTTGCCCCAAGTTGAGGCAAAGTTGAGGCACAAATCGGGGCACAAGTTGGGGTCGAGTTTCTAATTATGAAACACCCTAATACCCATCCCGTTGTCTCGGTTCTGAATTCGACCTCTTTCGGCCGTTTTTGATCTCAAAGTCTTGAAAACCGTTGTTTCGGTCGGCTTTTCGTGTGTTCCCCTTTGTCCCGTGCTGTTCCTAGTGTTCTACTGGGTCCTTTGTTCCGTCGACAATCTATGATACTTTGACTCCCTCCAATTTTAATTTGCGAGATTCTACGTTAGATGATCGATGAGCGCGCACCCCCGGCTCGGCCGAGCCATCCACGTTTTAAATTTCAATGAAACCTAGGTACCTCTGGCAGCTCAACACTTTGTCAGGACCGGAGGCCATAATGTAGTTCGAGCCCCACAACACCAGATAGCTGGCGATGGCCAAGAACATTAGGGGCAGTCAGAGTAGACGATTAACCCCCGATTCACGCAGCGATTCATGGCCGATTAAGACGTGATTCTGGAATTAAAAAAGGCCCTGAATCGTGTTGAATCGCAGGAGAATCGTCCCCAATTTTGACCAGCCTCGATTCTGTGCGATTCTGAAGAACGATTCATCGCCGATTCATTCAAATATTGCCTGCCCTAAATGAGAATCTATGTCATACCTGTAACAATTGCCTTTATCCCAACTATGGCCTGGTTACCTTTTGGGGTCGAGATTCAATGACCCAACATTCATTTTCTCAACTGAAATAGGCCGGAGGAAGCTGCAGTAGAGGGGGATGTAAAACTCACAAAGCAGGGCTTAACAGAGTAACAAATTTTGAAGCCAAGTTAACAAAGTGAAGGGGTCGTGAATCATGAATCGCCGGTAAATCAGCTCGGGAGCCGATTCACCGATTCTCAACGATTAATGATTTATGACGATTCTCCCACGATTTATTAAATCCGGAATCGTTGATGAATCGTTGGCACGAATCGCGGGTTAATCGTCTACTCTGACTGCCCCTATTGGCCAAATCAGATCTAGAGCGCTGATCCTGCTTTTTGTGAATAACAATCTCCCCACGGAAGGCGACCAAAGGCCGCCCAGTGGCCTCCAAGGAGCAAGGACCCGTATTGCCACTGGGCGGAAAGACACAACACCCGTTGTCAGCTCAAAGTACAAGCTGACGTGAGATCGCAGATAGTAGGCTTTGCCGCGGCAGCTGGCCCTACTTAGTGATGTTCTGGCTTGGCTTGGCTTTGAAACCCTGGCTTTGGCTTGAGTGCGTAAAAAGTAACTTATACAAACTAACTTACCTTTACTTACCCCCTTCGGCATCTCTGCCGTACGTTAACTTAAGTTCTTCCCACGTGTGGTAAAACTAACTTATTTTCAAACTCCGCCACGCCTACGTTGTACCCAGCATAACTTGCGGTCTCTCGTTGTCCACATCAATCTGAATGATTGCTTTCGGTGAATCTCTAATGCTTGTTCCCTCTAAATCTCTAATGCTTCTTCCCTCTACACTCACACAATTCAAATTTCAAGTTGGTCTCTTCCAACTTGGAGCCTTCCGTCGTGTATGGCAAGAAGGTATACACAGAGAACTAACTACACGGATGTGGGGCTATGCAGAGGGGTCCTGGGGAAAGCCTCCATATGAAGCTGTCTTGACTTCGAGGGAGACAACAGGGGACCGGGGGTTGGTTAAATTTGGGCCCTTTCATTATAAATCACGGTTCACCCATCGTCACTGCGGTCGTTGTCCCTTCATATATATGAATACTAACCAGTCTTATCCTTTCTATCTGAGGACTGATGGGTCAATGGGAAATGAGCAACTGGCTCGACGATCCATACCTCAGCCTTACGCTGGGACAGGCGGTTCCCACGGTTCAATGGTTGCCCGCAGATGGTCAACTGTATGCAAATGGGAGTTGGGAGTAGAGAGGTGAACTTGGAAGGCACTAAAATCATTGCTCTGATTTCGCGGCTTCACATTCCACAGATGATTAGATTAGATGAGTTGATTTCGGTGTTTACCCAGCGGTCAAGACCCCAAATATTCTTATTCTTTGCAGGGTCTCTTACAAAAGAGCATAGAAAGGTACAAAAATGTCAATTGAGACTGAGAGCCCATTGAACCAGGATATCCATGACCCAAGATCTCTCCCTGCCGCGCATTTGCCGGAACTGTGGCTAGCAAAACCTTGGCGGTGACGGACTTGGTTCGGGGGCATTGCCCAAGAGGGCCTATCTGCAGAGTATTGGTATCACATACAGCTGATGGACTCAAGCAGCTTGAAATTTTTGCAGCACTTACTTAAGTTAACGTCCCCACAAGCTACTTGCCATCACCTTACCTGCCAAGTTAGATCAAACAAAGTAACTTATAGGATTAGATGGCATCAAAAACTTGTACTTATACTTAACTTTACTTGCCAAACTAACTTACCCAGCCATAAGTTAGGTCAAGTTAACTTATGGCTGGATAAGTTAGTTTGTATAAGTTGCTTTTGTAGGCACCCTTTGGCTTGGCTTCCACTGGCTTGGCTTGGCCTGGCTTTGGGGCTTTCGGCTAGAAGCTTTCCCACGGTTTAAAATAATCTAAACTGTTGGAAAAGTCCCACTCTTAACTTGTTCTCAATACAATGATACCATGCACTCCATATATGTATGATCAGGCCCCAAGCCAACGTAATTCATTCAGTACAAATTTATCTCACGAATATCTGACTGGGTAAACACCCGAAAAATACTGATTCCGAACGAATACCAAACACGGCGGTGCTTCAAGAGGACAAAAAAATTGGGTTCAGCATCACTCCGGTGGCATTTATATCAGACAAGGTTACATTTAGGTGAGTCCTACCCCCACCCGAAGCCATGGCTTACTGGCTTGGCTTTGGCTTCCCAGACCTGAAGCCAAAGCCAAAGCCGTCCTCAAGCCAAAAATTTGGCTTGGCTTGACTTGAGCAAGGTAGGGCTTGGCTTCCTGGCTTTTTCAAGTCAAGCCATGAACATCACTAGGGGCCCCTACTATTGCTTATTGATGTGGGATATGCAAGGGATATGTAGTCGATCTCCAACATCAATACATGGTGATCAGCGCTATTTCTCCAGCATGGCCTACTAGTTAATTCAGGCTCTTGAAGGCAAATAACTCTGAGATATTGGTGATCTCTCCGAGATCTCTTATTTCTCGAGCCGATGACCATCGAACGGCGCGCGCGCTGATGGTGTGTAACGTGCGCCATCACCGCCATCAAGTCGGCGGCGGCACGCCCTCACAAGCCCGCGCTGGCGACAGGAAAGGGTATAAAATCACCAAGAAAGATGGACGGTATGAACAAGATCATCTCTGCTTCTCTAAACTGCATTTATATTCCGCCATAGCAGGTGTGAATGCAATAAACGTCACATTGAGAGTCTGAGAATATAAATGCGTAGGGAAGCGGAGAAGAGAAAGCAGGGCAAGGAGAAAGCAGAGGGAGGAGGGACATACTATCACATAGCTGTGAATTGTACGACATAGGTCTCGTGGGTACAGTTAAATCTCTCATATGGAATCAGCTCATATGGAATATCCAACCAAAAACCATGATATAGAATAGCCATTGAGGCTTTCCCAAATGCAGTTTACGACTGTAAAACTGAGCTCATATGGAATATATGCCATATGGAATTACCCTGGGGCTGAATTTGGCTGGTGTCCCAACTTTATTCCATATGAGATTTCAACGGTACCTCATAGTGTTGTGACTGAAATGCTGGTCTGCTGCGCGGCGGTGTATCACAAATTCATAGGATTTGACAGAGAGGGCGGCGACGATGGGTGTGCGGGGGCTGCGGACTCGCTACGGTGCCTCGTGAAACAGGCACAGATAAATAGTGGATTTTATGTGGAACGAAATAGCATTTGTAGGTAGCACCTATATATGAGATACAAGTACTTTCTTCTCACCACCTAAGCAGATCCCCGAAGACCGGTCTAACCGTCCCACTCAAGCTCGTTAGGGAGCAGGGATGAATCTATAGAAACCCCGCCGACACAATACCACCCCCAGTAATGATTTAATCACTTATGCCCGGCGCACCGGGCACGTCGTGTGGGACTTAGGGTTCTGTTTTTAAGTCTGGTTAATAAACATGTTTATAAACAGCTGTTTATAAACCCAGTTTATAATGGTTGGGCCAAAACCCCCGGTTTTTAAATCGGTGTGGCGGTGCTCAACAGACCTGCCAGAGGGCCACCTTTAGGCCAACTTCCGCAAGGTTCAGGCAGGAAAATTCAAAAGAAGCGCCCCACCACGCCTTTCGTTGCAACTTCAACCCTCTGACTGACTTGGCTCTCGGAATCCTCACTCAGATGACAAGTTTGTGCCCTAAGTTCATGGTTGGTGTTCCCAAGATACTTCCCCGAGAGTTTGGAAGTGTTCCAGCGACTGACTAGCAGTTACCGGACTCATGAGGTTAGCCGGCGGGGACGTCGTGGGAAGCCTTCGGGCTCTATGTTTGCCCTAAAAGACTTTGGGTTGGGTTGCTTAACGGGGGAAAGTTTTCTTCTCGCGGAAAATATATTGTTTAACGGGTGAAAAAATAAACTTGGGTGACTCTGTGAAATATAGTCTGTATGGTTTTTTCAGCAACTTGAACAGCATAGGTTAGCCTGGTCGAAAATCGGTTCAAAACTCACCATAAGCCCAAACTTTTGACCATTTCAGCCATGTGTTTATAAACCAGTTTATAAACACCCTGTTTATAAACGAAAAATTAAAAACTGTTTATAATTTGTCCGGGAATTATAAACAGAACCCTAGTGGGACTCCAGCTAAGAGCTCCAGACCGCACAGGCCAGTCCTTCATCACCCTCAACCGATACCCACTAAAACCTGGAGCTCCCCCGTTAAGTCTGCGGGGAGTGTGTCTTTATCTTGGATCACCTCACCCCAGGTTTTTAGGATGAGTGATTTCGGCATCGCCTTGTTGGTGTAGCGGCTCTTGTTGGTCATCTGGCAGTCTAGCGCTAGGCGGATGTTAAGACAACTTCTCCACCTGTGCGTGATGGCGGTGACGAGGTTTGCGGGGCCGTATGCTGCGTAGAGCTCGCTGCCGCCAAGGAAGGGTGCAATTATCCCGAACTCGTCTGGGTTCTTGTTGAGGGTCGCGATGTACTTCTCGGCGACGTTCGCGACCAAGAGGTGCCCGTCGAGGACCGGACGGTCGAGGTTGCCCTGGGTGGGCTGGAACGACACTCGCACCGGCATGTCGTCCGGGCCCGCAAGGGGAAGGTCGTACGCGGGGTTCTTCTTGTGGGGGGAGCCGCGTGTTTTGGGGGGGACGGCGAGGAAGCCGGCTTCGGTGGGTCGGGAGTAGGGGAGGGGGAGGATAATGCGCGGGATTATAACCGGGGGAGGCAGAGTTCCGCCTGCGCCGCCGGTGTTGGGTCCGCTGCCTGCGCCGCCTTCGCCGTCCGTGTCCGCGCCGGCGTTGCTGCCCGCAGCTCGTTCGTTGAAGGGGCGGCGTCGTTCGCCGCCATTGTTATCCCCGGCCGCAGTGTTGCGGTTGTCGCCAGGTTGGTTCTGGCCGTTCGAGAGGTCGGTCATGATTTGGTCTATTTTTTAATTATTTCTTGTTAGCTGACTTGTCTGGGAGGCGGTGTCTGTCACGCACCTTCGTCGGCGGGCTTATACTCCAGAGGGTCGTCCTCGCTGGAATCGTCCGAGTCACCGTGGTTCGGGAGGGCTCCCGGAGTGGGTGAGGCGCGGGAGCCGGAGGTTCGCTCGTGGCGTTTTCCTTCGCGACGGGAGGTATTGGGGTGGTCGGGCTTGTTGAGCTCGAAGGCGTGGGGAGTCGGGCCTGGGTTGGTTGCGCTGAAGAAAGCAGGGTTGTTGTCGGTGCTGAGTCCCGCGCTTACGCGGCGGGAGTTCGGGGAGCTGAGGGCTCGGAGGTTGGGGAGGGCTCCGGAGGCGTCCGCGGTGGCAGAAGCTTTACGGGCCTTGTGATAGCCTACGGGGCTCTGCGTGGGGTTTGGGTTAGCAGAGGAGGCCAGTTTAGAGGTGGAGGGGGGAAGAGGCAGCGTCGGCGGTGCCACGTCGACGTTTTAGCCGATGATCAGCCACGTTGCAGGCATCCGTGGGGCTGTCTGCGATCCTCTAAGCTCATTGTGTGCCCTGGGATATGTACTTTATTCAACTAGTATTGTACAAGGTCCGTGGTTTAAGACCTGCGCTACGTTTTGGGCGCCTCCGTGGTGCGGGTGGTCAGACTCGGTGACGCCGAGCCTATATGCCGTTGGTGCTGGCATCCCCGAGGTTGTGGGGCCGAGTTGTGCTCGGGAGAGCCGTCAGAGACGTCCTCGCCGCCTTGTGGGCAACTGGGGAGGCGGCGCAACAACTTCACCACCGAGATGGTGGTGGTAAGAGATCACGGGGCCCCCCATAATATAAATAGTGGATTGCTTATCATGTATTGAGTGGAAGGGTCGCGTAAGGGTGGGAGCATACGGGCAGACTGAATCTTCACCCTCTCCGGAGGCGGAGTACCACGCGCCATCAATATCGGCAGGATCCCCCCCCCTGTACAGCGCGCGCAGACGTCCGGGCACGAGGAAACCGTACATGCACCGGCCCCCTAGACTCGTTACCAGTCTGCACTACGGCAAAGGAGAATGATGAGGCTATTTCCCGTAGGCAGACTGGTACAACTCGGGCCACGCCAAAGGGCTGCGCCCGGAGTTTGAATTTTTGGCGGGAGCCGAGGCTGCCGATCGGGTGGCTGTGTTCAGCCATCAATTCCCCGCCAAAATCAACTTTTTCACAGCTCAGCCCCTGCGCCATGAAATATTATTCTGAAGAGACAGAATTCAAGTTCAAAGGTTCTAAATTGCCGATTTTCAAAAAAGTTCTGATGGACCCCCAGATTTGAGCAAAATCCAGCTTCGGGGAAATTTTTTCAAACTCCGGGCACAGCTCTTTGATCCAGTCCGAGTTGTACCAGTCTGCCTACGGCAAACAACCTCACCCCTTCTTTTGCCGTAGTGCAGACTGGTTACGAGTCTACCGGCCCCCGTGGATACCATCGCCTGGCGGCCCTGGCCACACCACCCACACCCGCTGTGTGCGCACCATGGTCCACAATCACATCCAGGGACACTTGCACCTACGACCGCAGCGCCGAGCTCCCGTATCCTCCTCCTCCGCACTCCCACTCTCAATCCCGGCGGGCGCACATGAGTGTATCCGACGCCGACGCACGACACGTTTGTCCGCGCCGTCTGTAGCGCCCCGTCCCCATCGTATGCATCTTTGCCCCGGACAAAGAAGCAACGGAGTAAGCCAATATGTTTCCAGGACTCCGGAGGGATGTCCACCAATTTCATACCTTCAAAGATAGTGAAGATCCCATGGGATGTTGTCTGATGGGAAGTTGTCGAAATTCACCATGCGATGCTTGTTATTCCCTGTGGATAATAACCCTCCTTCTGGAATTTCATAATCTAGGACTCCCTTAATTTTACTTCTCATATTCGCGGCCCAATGCATTTTTGAATACCTAAAACGTCAATAAAACGTCCGATATTTCGCGCTTTGACCGATTTTGAGCACCGGGACCTCGTCCTTCTAATCACGTCGCTGCTATTTCCCCTCTGTTGAGCGCGGTTCCAGCCTGTTAAAATCCCCTTGCTCAGCACCTCCGCAATGAGTCCGCATCACCGGCCGGCGCCTCATTCGGCATCGAATCACCGAATAAAGCCGATGCATCGCCGGCTGCATCATTTTCACGACACCACACGTCTCTTCCCAACGACCACGACGATGACCGCACCTCGCTCGACCGCACTCACCATCGACGGTAAGCACCCACCGTACACCTCGGTGCATACCCATCACCGCACCACGCCCACGCCGGCCCGCACTGCGCCGAAATCCGACGACAGTGTCGTGGTGCAGCGGTGTGGCGGGGTGTCGTACCGCTGCACCACGACCGCACCCCGCCTCTCGATGCACACACCCCCGGACCCCATGCCGCCGTCAACGCTACGCGCCCAGCCCGCCCGCCCCACCGCACCACCGCATCCTGCCCGCACCTCGACCGCATAGCACGGTCCCTCCTCTCAAATCCCACTCCCACCATATAACCCTTACTACGGCTAAACCACCCTTTCCTTCCATGACCTTCCCATCCTCGAGGCAACGGACCACAACACGTTCTCTACCGCCCGCCGCGCCGTGCACATCTCTGGTACTCGAATCCTCTTTCTTTCAGGATGGTGGACCCGAGATGAAGACGACCCCACCAGCGGTCGCAACTACTTCCCCGCTGCACGACACGGTAGTAGATTAGGGCGCGCAGTGTGGCGTTCTTTGCCGCGAGGTGGAAAGGGTAAGCTTTCGCCTTTTTTTTACGCCGTTAATTTCCCACTGATGCCGAGTCCGTCGTGTTGCAGAGCCACGGACCACTCACCGCTGTCCGCTTCGTCCAGCACCCCTCCAACGTCGTCCAATGCCAAGCAGCGAAGCACTCTCGTAGGTGTCCGCGTACCCGGAGCCGCGCGCGGTAGCAACCTCGTACATCGTGCGCCTGGTACGTCAACGCGTAGGTACATTAATGTTACCGTGTATCCCTGGAACAAGCCTGTAGCTGACGACTAAAGCTCTTCAATCCAATTCAATTTCGGCTTCAGTTTTAACTTCAATTCCTTCGGCGCGATCGCTCGTAGGTCAGTACACACTATAGTCTAACGTTGCCAGACTACTAATTCTAATCCGCCAAAAGCTTACAACGGTACTACTCCCTAATCAACGCGGTTGATTAACACAGATCGTGCCTTCCCACCTTCACAACCTCGTCGCCCCCGAGCAGTTCGTCGCCTCCGAGATCACCTCACCTTAAGTTCCCTTGTTTCAACTTGGTTGGCTGCTCATGATTTTCTGAATCTCCCCTCTCCCACGTCTTATTCACCACGAACCGGCTGCAGAATTGCCGCTAACCCCTTGAGTATTCCACATCAGCCTCGGTCGGGAAAAGGTTCGTGCGGCTCTTCGGTGCGTAACTTTATTTTTGTTCAGTTTCTTCCCGGCTCTACGCATCCCCCTGATACAGTTCACTCCGTT